>CAJQUN010000376.1:0-556320 GCA_907163345.1 Haberlea rhodopensis
TTTCATGTTGTTTGTGGTTATATGTGAGCTAGTGGTGTTTTTGGTTTTGGACATGAGTATAGGTGTGGTTAGAAGCTCATACTTGGATGTTTCTCGCTGTGAAAACAGGTTTCTCGATCGATCGGAAATTTGGTCCGATCGATCGAGCAAGACAGTACCTAAGCCAGGCGTAAAAATAGCTTACCGATCGATCGGCGTTTTTACGATCGATCGGTGTGATGTCTCGATCGATCGGTAAAATGGTCCGATCGATCGGTGGAGGCAGTATCCAGATGCCTGATTTTCTCAACTTGGCGATCGATCGGGGCTTGGGGCCGATCGATCGCAAGGCCTAAATTTTGGATTTTGAGATTTTTGTTCTATATGGTGATGTTTTTGATAATGGTTCCTTTATTGGTTTCTAATATGGATTCATGTGATTATGTAGAACCATCCCAGGTAGCCACACAGCCTAGGAGATAAAGTCCACGATATCTCCACTTTTGGAACCAAGGTACGTAGTGAGACGTACGAGCATCGGACGGTAAAACGTGCCATACATTTAATTATGTACATTGTGGATAGTGAATCCTTACACGTGATGATATATGTGAAATGATTGTGAATTACTGTGATAATGGAATCAACTGTGATTGATTAATGTGATGGGAATTGATGAATGTTCCGGTAGCCTTTATCTCCGAGCGAGGGAGGTACTTGCCGCTGTCATATGAAGCGATGATGTAGTATGATATTTGCCGCTGTCATGTCTAAGCGAGGGTAACATGCCGCTGTCATTGTCGAAGCGAGGGATATCATATGATGCCGCTATATGTCGAAGCGAGGGGTCCTAAAATTCCGCTGTTGTATTGGGACCGGAACAGTCACAATTCAAGTGGTTTAAAGTGAATTATTGTGATTATAATTGGAAACGCGTTATCGATCATTATATCTTGAACTAATGATTTTGTGCATAAGCTTGTGAAACAGGAACGACAATGAAATGTGCTAATGTGGTAATCGAGGAGCATATCAATTAATCGTTTCATACGCTTAATTTCTTTATTAAGTTGAATTGTGTTAAGTGATGATTATATATATATGCTCATGGTGAGTTGTTCCTGTAGGTACATTTTGAATCAAGGGGGCTGAGGGTCGGTTGAATGTGAGCTGTTGTTGAAAGTGTAAATGAAGATAGAGTACAGGAATCTTGGATAGTCTCTACTCGAGAAGTAGTCTAATACTATCACTTAAACATTCATGATCGAGAATGTAACTGATTAATTGTTGAAGTTTTATTTTGGCCTGTAACCTAATTGTGCTCACATCAAACCAGAACCCTAAGATGTCTTTAATACATTTAGCCCTATTTATATCTTGAATCCACACTTAAGGTTTAGGGTCCTTACATTAGTGGTATCAGAGCAGTGGTTAGAGAACCCGGGAACGAGTGAAGGGTAGCCTTAGCAATAAGTTGGCTAGGCGTCCACTTTTAAATATGTTGTACGCATATGAAGCATGTGACTGTTATATTAACGTGTTATGGTTTTCTAACGATGTAATATGTGAACTGTTTTGTATATTGTTGTTAACCCTTGTGTTGCAGTATGGCAGCGAATGTTGATGTTGGTGATGCGATAAGGGTAAATGCTCATTGGCTCAGACATACAAATCACCCTACCGCCAGCCAGCCGTTCGGGCGAAGAGCCGTCCGAACAACAGTTATTTGCCGGGAGAACTGAGTTTGACGCAGTTTCTAGCTTATCGTCACCCCAACTTTTGAAGGGACTGAAACAGGGGAGAAGGCCGAGGAATGGCTAGAGAGGTTGGAAGCAGATATTTGTGGCTGCCCCGTGCGCAAAACAGACAGCGTGGATACGGCTAGCAGAATTTCAGTGGCCAAAAAGGCCTTGATGTGGTGGAAGATCCACAGTGATTGAACAGGAGGCTCCGGTCAGGAATAAACTGGAAGCTGTTTAGGACTCGATTTCTGACCCGGTACTTCTCAGCGGCAGCACGGCAGGCTAAAGAGGATGATTCAATGGCTTGAGGCAAGGTACTATGCCAGTGTCTGACTATGCCCTCCAGTACTGTTCCTGCTTTCGATATGTACCTCATATCGCCTCTAGCACCCAAGCAAAGATGAGGAACTTCATGAAAGGCTTGAGGCCGGGAGTTGTATGATAGGGTGATCACTTATGGCTCCTACTTGTTTTGATGATGCCCTAGCACGAGCTGAACTGGCAGAGTTGGGAGTGGGTGCATATCCGAATGTGGCACCGCCATCCAGCACCATCTCAGAGACCGACCCCTGAAAATTTGAAACCAAGGGGGCGACCATTTTAAGCCAAAGGGAAAACTCCTCATCTTCCAGATTCAGTGGTAGATGGCAAGATACGCGTGGAAGGGGTGGTCGTGGAGGTAATGCTCCGTCTCATCGGGGACAGTCTCAGGCTAGCAGTTTTGAGAAAGTTAAGTGTTTTCTATCGGGGGACCCATTCAGTGAAAGTATGCTCTGCTTGTTATGAGCGTGGGAAACATGGGCACTTGGCCCGAAATTGTCCTAATCGGGGGAGGACCACAGAATACTATGGGGAGACCTTCAGACAGGCCAGTGCAACAGAGGACCACCATTTGCACCGAGACCATTGGGAGGACAGGCCGTTGGGGGCCACCTCAAGGACAAGTGTATGCCCTTACCAGGGAGCAGGCTACAGCAGCTCCAGAGGAAGTGATAGCGGGTACGTGTTATTTATTTACGCACCCTGCTTATATTTTGATAGATACAGGTGCGTCGCACTCCTTTGTGTCGACGAGTTTTGTGGAGAAGCACCGTATATGCACGACTCCGTCACCCACCGCCTCTTGTGGTTTCGACACCCCGCTGGAAAAAGTGTGATTACAGATCGGTTCATTGATGACGGCCTCATTTATTTTGAGGGCACGAGTTGAAGTCAGATTTGATCGTTTTGGAGATGTCAGATTTTGATTGTAATCGTGGGGATCGATGTGCTAAACCAGGTATCAGGCAGTGGTGGACTGCAGACAGAGAACAGTTCGGTTCAGATCTGATTTAGGGGATCGGTGGACTTTTTATGGGGATGGTTCCCGCTCAAGAGTCCCGTTGATATCGGCCTTAAGGATGACTCAGTTATTGGAACGTGGGCATGAAGGCTACCTTATTTATGCCATTGACATCGCTGGAAAGAAAGAAGAGTTAAGGGTCAAAGATATTCCAGTAGTTGCCGAGTTTGCCGATGTATTTCCGGAAGAGATTCCCGGATTTCCGCCGATTAGGGAAGTAGAGTTTGGGATCGAATTATTACCCGGGACATCCGCTATTTCTCGTGCCCCTTACAGGATGGCACCAGCGGAGTTGAGAGAGCTGAAAGAGCAGCTACAAGAACTACTTGATAAGGGTTACATACGCCCCAGCGTATCACCTTGGGGCGCGCCTGTGTTATTTGTGAAAAAGAAGGATGGGTCGATGAGATTGTGCATCGACTACAGACAATTGAATAAGGCCACAGTGAAGAATAAATACCCTCTTCCGCGGATCGACGACTTGTTTGATCAGTTGCAGGGCACGAGGTTGTACAGTAAGATTGATTTGAGGTCGGGGTACCACCAGATCCGAGTTAGAGAGGATGATGTGCAGAAGACGGCCTTCCGGACCCGTTATGGTCACTATGAGTTTTTGGTCATGCCGTTTGGAGTGACAAACGCCCCGGCTGTGTTCATGAGCTTGATGAATCGAATATTCCAACCCTATTTGGATCAATTCGTCATCGTATTTATTGACGATATACTTATCTATTCCCGGAGCGAGGAAGACACAGGAATCATTTGAGGACAGTGCTCCAGGTTCACAGGGACAATCAGTTGTATGCTAAGCTGAGCAAGTGTGAATTTTGGCTGAGCAGCGTAGTATTTTTGGGGCATGTAATTTCTAGTGATGGGATTTCTGTGGATCCCAGGAAAGTGGAAGCAGTGATGGATTGGTCTGCGCCTACATCCGTGCCCGAGATCCGTAGCTTCCTCGGTTTAGCGGGTTACTACCGACGTTTCGTCGAGGGATTCTCTAAGATCGCTAAGCCGTTAACGCAGTTGACTCAGAAGGGTGTTCCGTTTTCATGGTCTGAGGCATGTGAGCAGAGCTTCCAAGAGTTGAAACACCGACTGACTACAGCGCCTGTTCTAGTAATTCCTTCGGAGAACGAACGGTTTGCTTTGTACACGGATGCATCACTGCAAGGATTGGGCTGTGTACTGATGCAGGATAAGCACGTGGTGGCTTATGCATCGAGGCAGTTGAAACCTCATGAGACCAGGTACCCCGGTTCATGATTTGGAACTGGCGGCCATTATTTTCGGCTTTGAAAATTTGGCGACATTATCTCTATGGTACAATCCTTTACCATTTACACAGATCATAAGAGCTTGAAGTTCCTATTTACTCAAGCGGAACTGAATATGAGGCAAAGGAGGTGGATGGATTTACTCAAGGACTATGATTGCGAGATAGAGTACCATCCAGGGAAGGCGAACCTGACCGCTGATGCCTTGAGCAGGAAAGTGAAGTATACAGCAGATGATGTGATTCAGCTGTCGGCTTTGATGGCCTCTTGTTGTCAATTGGGATATGATTTTGATTTAGATGTATCGCCGGTGCGGGTGTCGACCTTATTGGCAGAACCGGACATCTTTGAACTTATCAGGAAAGTCCAGGTGACAGACGTTGAAGTACAGAGATGGTTATCATGTATACGTCTGGGTCAGCCATCAAAATTCAGAGTAGCAGAGGATGGTTCCTTGAGACTTGGTAACCGTTGGGTAGTGCCGAGGGCACCAGAGATGCGTCAAGGGATCTTGCATCGTGCTCATTGTAGCAGACTTAGCATACATCCAGGTGGGAGAAAGATGTACAAGGACTTGCGTGATCAATTTTGGTGGAGACGGATGAAGAGAGACGTTATGTCATTCGTTAAGAAGTGTCTAATTTGCCAACAAGTGAAAGCAGAAAGGCAGAGGCCCGGAGGCGAGTTGAAGAGTTTAGAGATACCAGAGTGGAAGTGGGAGCACATCTCTATGGATTTCATGACCCATTTGCCAAGGACTGCCTCGGGATTTGATGCGATCTGGGTGATTGTAGATCGACTGACAAAAGTGGCTCACTTCATTCCATATAGTATGACTTTCACATACTTAAAGATGGCTCAATTATATGTTCGGAACGTAGTAAGATTGCATGGCATTCCAGTCTCGATTGTATCCGATAGAGACCCACGGTTCACATCGCACTTTTGGGAGGGTCTTCAATCAGCTTTGGGTACAGAAGTGAGACTGAGTACGGCTTATCACCCTCAGACAGATGGTCAGACAGAGCGTACCATACAGACGCTTGAGGACATATTGAGGGCGTGTGTTTTAGAGTTCGATGCTCCGTGGCAAGATTCAGTGCCGCTAGTGGAATTCTCTTATAACAACAGTTATCAAGCGAGCATACAGATGGCTCCATTTGAGGCCCTTTACGGTCGACGTTGTAGGTCACCGTTATACTGGGAAGATTTGACTAGTAAGACGGTCGGAGGACCGGAATTGATTCGTGAAATGGAAGAGAAAATAAAAGTGATCCGTCAGAAAATGAAAGCGGCTCAAGATAGGCAAGCGGCCTATGCTAATAAACGACGGCGACCATTAGAATTCCAAGTAGGAGACAAGGTCTTTCTGAAAATCTCACCTTTCAGAGGTGTAGTTCGTTTTGGTATGCGGGGGAAGTTGTCTCCGAGATATGTTGGGCCATACGAGATATTGCAGCGCATAGGCACTCTGGCTTACCGACTAGCACTACCGCCGTCATTATCCGGTATACATGATGTCTTCCATGTTTCTATGTTGAGGAAGTATGAGCCGGATCCGTCTCATGTATTGAAACCTTCTGAGGTTCAGTTGAGTTCAGATGTATCCTATGTTGAACGGCCAGTCAGAATTCTGGATCGAGAGGATCGCAGACTTCGAAGCAAGGTCATACCGATGGTCAAGGTTCAGTGGGATCGTCGGGGTGTCGAAGAGGCCACGTGGGAGACGGAACGGCATATGGTGCAGCACTACCCAGAACTATTCTCTGGTATGTGAATTATGTTTAGTTTTGGTTGGGTAAGTGCATGTGATTTCGAGGGCGAAATCTTATAAGTAGGGGAGTATTGTGATGTCCCCGAAATAATTATATGCGATTTGGGCATGTTTATGTGATTTATGGTGATAAATGAATTATGTGTCGGCATTGTTTATCATATGAAATGCTTAGTCATGATAGGAATGATCCGGTAAAGCATTTCGGAGTGCATGTTATTCATGTGGGGAATTTGAGTGTTATGATAGTTTATTTGATATGGGTTGTGTTTATTTGGGAAAGCATGATTTTAATGGAGACTTTGAATCCATTGTAGTAATATGCTTTTAAAATATCATGTAGAGGTATTTCATACATCATGCTTGTAATTTATCATACATTAAAAGTTTTGAAATTTACTAGCATGACAAAGAGGGCCACTTGCATTGCTTTACATCCCATCACCCCATCCCTCTCAGATTTTGTCTCTAAACCTCATCCATTCACTCCATTAGCTGCCATTTTCGTTTTGAAACTGGAGTGGAAGAGAAGACTTGAAAAAGGAAGAGTTTTGTGTTTTCTTGCCAAAAACTTGAAGCTCAAGTGGTAAGCTTCCTTTATAGTAAAGTCTTGTTGAGTCTTGGTTGATTTATAGCTTGTTTTTTAGGTTAAATGAGTGGATCTTGGTTCATCTTGTTATTCATGGTGGGAGATGTATTTTCATGTTGTTTGTGGTTATATGTTGAGCTTAGTGGTTGTTTTTGGTTGTACATGAGTATAGGTGTGGTTAGAAGCTCATACTTGGATGTTTCTCGCTGAAACAGGGTTTCTCGATCGATCGGAAATTTGGTCCGATCGATCGAGCAAGACAGTACCTAAGCCAGGCGTAAAAATAGCTTACCGATCGATCGGCGTTTTTACCGATCGATCGGTGTGATGTCTCGATCGATCGGTAAAATGGTCCGATCGATCGGTGGAGGCAGTATCCAGATGCCTGATTTTCTCAACTTGGCGATCGATCGGGGCTTGGGGCCGATCGATCGCAAGGCCTAAATTTTGGATTTTGAGATTTTTGTTCTATATGGTGATGTTTTTGATAATGGTTCCTTTATTGGTTTCTAATATGGATTCATGTGATTATGTAGAACCATCCCAGGTAGCCACACAGCCTATGAGATAAAGTCCACGATATCTCCACTTTTGGAACCAAGGTACGTAGTGAGACGTACGAGCATCGGACGGTAAAACGTGCCATACATTTAATTATGTACATTGTGGATAGTGAATCCTTACACGTGATGATATATGTGAAATGATTGTGAATTACTGTGATAATGGAATCAACTATTGTGATTGATTAATGTGATGGGAATTGATGAATGTTCCGGTAGCCTTTATCTCCGAGCGAGGGAGGTACTTGCCGCTGTCATATGAAGCGATGATAGTATGATATTTGCCGCTGTCATGTCTAAGCGAGGTAACATGCCGCTGTCATTGTCGAAGCGAGGGATATCATATGATGCCGCTATATGTCGAAGCGAGGGGTCCTAAAATTCCGTTGTTGTATTGGGACCGGAACAGTCACAATTCAAGTGGTTAAAGTGAATTATTGTGATTATAATTGGAAACGCGTTATCGATCATTATATCTTGAACTAATGATTTTGTGCATAAGCTTGTGAAACAGGAACGACAATGAAATGTGCTAATGTGGTAATCGAGGAGCATATCAATTAATCGTTTCATACGCTTAATTCTTTATTAAGTTGAATTGTGTTAAGTGATGATATATATATATATATGCTCATGGTGAGTTGTTCCTGTAGGTACATTTTGAATCAAGGGGGCTGAGGGTCGGTTGAACTGTGGGCTGTTGAAGGTGTAAATGAAGATAGAGTACAGGAATCTTGGATAGTCTCTACTCGAGAAGTAGTCTAATACTATCACTTAAACATTCATGATCGAGAATGTAACTGATTAATTGTTGAAGTTTTATTTTGGCCTGTAACCTAATTGTGCTCACATCAAACCAGAACCCTAAGATGTCTTTAATACATATTTAGCCCTATTTATATCTTGAATCCGCACTTAAGGAACTAGGGTCCTTACATTAGTGGTATCAGAGCAGTGGTTAGAGAACCCGGGAACGAGTGAAGGGTAGCCTTAGCAATAAGTTGGCTAGGCGTCCACTTTTAAATATGTTGTACGCATATGAAGCATGTGACTGTTATATTAACGTGTTATGGTTTTCTAACGATGTAATATGTGAACTGTTTTGTATATTGTTGTTAACCCTTGTGTTGCAGTATGGCAGCGAATGTTGATGTTGGTGATGCGATAAGTGTAAATGCTAGTGCTAGACATACAAATCCCCTACCGCCGCCGCCAGCCTTGGGCGAAGAGCCGTGCCACCCGCCGTTGGAACCGTCTCTTCCAGGCGCTCCTATCCATACCAACAATTCGAAGTTTCGTCGAGAATCGCGTTCGGATTTGCCAGAAAAGCGTAGGGTTCGAAAACTGGTTTCTGTCCGATTTTTTTGGAGCTCAATTTTGGTATGTTTTTGGTACGATTTTTCTGGTGTTTTTGGGGCGTTTTTAAGCTAATTTTGAGTCGATGATTTCAGACTTTTATGGTTCGAAATAATTGTTGCTTTTAGTTCGAATTTCAGCTCGATTTTTGTGAGTTAGGGTTCGAATTTTGGGGATTTTTGACAAGGAGTGATGATTCTTGTTATGGATTGATTAATTCATGTTGTTGATGCATTATGATGCTTGATTGTGTTCGAATTTGAGGAATTGGATTCGAATTTAGGGCTTGGAATTCGAATTTTGGGGGTTTGGCATGTGAGGCGATTATTGTTGTTGTTAATTGATTAATTCATGTGTTAGATGAATTATGGTGATTATTTGGGTTTGATTTGTGTTGGTTGGGTTCGAATTATTGAAGGTGTTCTTGAGCAATTTTTCGATATGTTGCATTCGTTTTCCCTCCCTGCATGTACCCTGCCCCGGGTCTTTTAGATGTTTAATTGTCGTGTGTCGACAATATTTTGAGGGTTATGGATGTGCTTGAGCATGGGTTACATGTTCGTAAATAATTGTGAATTATTTATCGTGCTAGCACATCGTTCCTCGGGGCATGGAACTCGAACAAGGTTTGGCTCGGACTTCGAGGATTTAAGGTACGTTTAGCGTACGAGCATAGTTTAAATGATATTTTTGCAAGTATGATGCATGATTTAAAATACATGAGATGTTTTACTATGATGGTACCGGGACTTGATTACGTTATGTTGATTCACATGGTGAAATGCTTAGTGCCGCTATGAGGCGAGCAAATGATGGGGTGTGGTTGCTACGGAGCAAACACCGATAGTATGATGCTACTTGAAGTAAGAAATGAAAAAGGTGGTATTTGATTAGATATCTAGGATATCTGTATTCTATTCCCTATTGGTAATGAATAAGAACAGAGACGTAGTTAATCAGAGAAGTGATTAACTAGTATCGGAAGTTAAGGAAATCTCAATATGATATCTAGAATTATGATAATTGCTAGATAAAGAAAGATGTTATGAAATGTTGTTAAATTGAAACTGGCTAGGGTTAACCAATATGATGATTAATTGTATATTCAGGATTTGATGATTTATCTGTTTTGAGAACAGGGTTATTACAGGGGTACGCTATGATGAGGATGATACCATCCAGGAAGTATCACATATGTTCCACAATATTTACATTTTCGTAAATTATGTATTATGTCATTATGATTATGAAATTATGGAATTGGTATGCTCACCCCGTTGGGGGCTGTCTCTGTTGGGGCAGGTGAACAGGTACATCGATGGCTTTGGAGATGAGCTCGAGCTGTTGATTGGATGTACTCCCAGGATCGTGGTACCAGGGCTTGATGGAGCACGGTATCGTATAAGAGTACTTATATACCCATGAGGGTTATATACATATTCGTGATGCTCGCATGTGAGCAAGATTACTTGTATATGCGTTGTATATAAAGGCATGAGCCTTTCTCTCTTTCATTCTATGTTGCATGCAATTAGAGGTAGAATTGCTAAATGATATGAGAGTCATTGGTGTATTGTGGGTGTTGAAACTCACTTTTGTTGTCATATGTGTGGTGTCTTCCCTGGCTGGGAATTTACTTGATATTGCTGTTTTCTGATGAGTTTTATGTCTTCCCTGGCCGGGAATTCTGTTATGCGTTGTGCTTTTATTTCGGGATAGCTCTATTTATGGGGAGACTCTGCCCAAATTTTTATAAAAGTCCACAATGTAAAAAGTGGTGTAATGGGCGAACCCTATGAGTCTGTTGTTGTTAGGATGATGAGCTTATATCACTGTATGTTAAAGAAAACTTTGTAATTGCCATTCAATGGTAAAGTATCATCTGAGTTTCCCGAATAATTTTATTGAAAGCATGTGCCACACATAATGATTAATACACTAATCAAGGGTTAAGTATATGGGGTCCTTACATTAGTGGTATCAGAGCAGTGGTTGCTCATTGGGGCTGTTGAGGGCCTAGGAAGTTATTGATAGCACATATTTATGCATGATGGCATTAATGTTATACGACATGACTAATTGTTTATGTGCTTTTATGTTATGAAAAGTGGTATTGCTAACCATTGTGGTTGCAGGAATCGTGTGGAACACGATAGGATGGCATTAATAGCGATGTCTAACACTCTATATGCTACGTGCCAAGGAATCTGATTTTGGAAGAAAATCAGGGAAAAGAGAGATATGATGTATTGTCTGAGGACAGACTGGGTAGACAACCGACAGTGGAATACTTCGGTATGGTCTCAATTATTATTGAATATACTAATGCGTTTGTTCATGTAATGCCCAAGCAAGGAAGGTACGTAAGACGCGTACGGGCATCGGACGGTAACACACTCCTAACTGACTATGCATTGAATGCATAAGTATTTATGATGTTTATGATGATGATGATTATGATGATTTTGATAAGTAAGTTTATGACGAATATGTTATGATGACGATGTTTATGACAAGTAAGTTTATGATGATGTGATACGATGTTATGATGTGGTAAGATGCCACGGGGTAAGATGTCCATATGGTAAGAGGCCATACTCCTATATTATGATCATACTATGATTGCATAAGAATTTACGATGCCATGATGATGTGTATAATGAATAAAAAATGATAAGATGTTTAAGATGATGTTATGATAAGTAAGTTCACGATGAAGATGATTTTATAATGAATAAAGATGACAAGATGCTTATGATGATGTTATGATAAATGAAGATGATATGACGTTTACGATGACGACTATGATAAGTAATGATGATGTTAATATGATGTTTATAGAATGATATGATGTTTATAAGGCGGTAAGATGACACAGGGTAAGATACCCATAGGCATGAATATGAACCAGGGAAAATGAAAAGAAGTTAATGAATAACCAGCAAGCTTACTCAAATGATTTCGTATATTTACTGTTTTATCTCTAAGATAATGATGCTATAAGATGATGATGTTTATATGATGATAATGTATGTTTAACTATGTTACTTAGAATGGTAGAATGTCCGGTGGTCATTATGGGCAAGCGAGGAAGGTCTTGCCGCTCACATAGCTGATGAGCGATGGGGTACATCCGCTATCAAGGTGTAGCGATGGGTATCATCCGCTGAGCGATGGGGTACATCCGCTATCAAGGCGTAGCGATGGGTATCATCCGCTGAATAAGAGATACATCCGCTATCAAGGCGTAGCGATGGGTATCATACGATGTGTTATGTCGAGCGAGGGGGCCAATTGTGCCGCTGTCATAATGGAACCCGGACAGTCCCATTTCTAATTAACATAGTTTGTTGTGAGTATATATGTGAATATGATGTTTATGATGATGTTTATGATGAGTAAAGATGATATGATGATTATGATGATGTTTATGATGATAGGATGCCCCATTCCGCTATTATGTGGATTTACGATGACTCATTCTTTTATGAGGATTGGCGATGATTTATGCCGCCGGATATGATGATAGCGATGCCTATTCCGCTATTTTACGATGACTCACTCTTTTATGAGGATTGGCGATGATTTATGCTGCCGGATACGATGATAGCGATGCCTCATTCCGCTATTTTACGATGACTCACTCTTTTATGAGGATTGGCGATGGTTTATGCCGCCGGATATGTTAATAGCGATGCCCCATTCCGCTATTATGTGGATTTACGATGACTTATTCTTCTATGAGGATTGGCGATGATTAGTGCCACCAGATATGTTGATAGCGATGCCTCTTTCCGCTATTATGTGGACGATGATTCATGCTCAGGTGTATAGCGAGGTTTTATGCCACCTATTATATGACGAGGTATTATGCCGTCGATTCTATAGCGATGGACTGTGCCACTATATATTCAGCACAGGATTTTGCCGCCTTCGAGCGATGGGTGCTGATTACGTATTATTATTGAGCGACGGAGATAGGTATGCCGCTATCTTGTTAGCGATGAGGTATGAGATATTGCTATTCTATTTAGCATTGTTATAGCTAGCATGCGTTGTTATACATGTTTTATTATGACTATTTTACTAGCATGATGATGGATGACATATGTTGATGTACATGGACCGTCACGAGTTGACTGGGTCGTTTAGATGTCATTATTGACATGTATCGTCACTAGTTGACGATACCTTAGATGCCATGAGTGGGCATGTCGTCACGGGATGGCGATGACGATGGTGTAGGAGATGTCCTATTAGACATGCATCATCGTTACGATGAACAATGCGTTGAGTATACGTTTTCAGTTGTATGCCTTGGGTGCCAGTGTCGGGCACAAGGTGGTGTGTGCGTCACCGATTAACGTGGCCCTTATACCGAGCGGGTTGCTCGAGGAATGGATGGACGCACTGTACATGTGATTGTACCGCAGAAATTGTTTGAGGGATCATATCACGAGTGGTGATACCGTTGGATGGATTTTTGGCCATGTAATTTGACGACAGGAGTAATCGTGGAGGAATTACTTGCTTTCTATTGATATGACATGTGGTAGACATGGTCACACCACCCATGAGAGTGTAAGATGGGTCCTAAGGAAGTAGGATCAGGTTATGTTAAGTACATGGGGACATTGGAGTGTCCAGGGTATGTCAACATTGGAGGAATGTTGGGTAAAGACCCACTACTCTATTGATTTTCTTCCCATGGTATGGGATGCCGTGCGGAAACGTCCATCTGATTGGTAGGTTTGAGGTGAACCTAGTGAGGCAGCGACTAGTTTGTCTGCCGCGTGTGTGCAGCACCATGATGGGCTTACTAGAGCCGTTATACTGCTCATTGGAACCAAGTTTGGCAAATCGTAAGGTGATACGAGGTGGATTGTGGTGGACTCTGGTAGTCACCACGTCATTTGAAGTTGAAGTTGAGTATGCCTCACTGAAACATATATATGTCTATGTTTAATCTTGGTGAGATTTGTCTGGGACAGCTCATGATGTTGAAGTACCAACAAGAGAGTCATTGTCGTCGTTGATTTGGCCTGGGAATCCATGTATTTGGGATGCATTGGGTTTATTGCATGTCCTTTCAAATTTGAAACTCTGAGGAGTCTCGATTGTTTATTTATGATCAGGATGTGATTCTTAGGATATCCGGAGGTGGACATCTGGTGAGATGTCTTTTGTGTGAATCTGTGGCCGTGAGTTGCCCAAATTGAGTTGTAATGATGCGACTACTCATTTGATGGAGGAGGTTTGAAAGTGGAAACCAGGTTTGGTATGTGTACACCGTGGTATGCTAATGTTTCCCTCGTAACGATGTATGTTAGACATTGTGAGTCATGATAGAGATGTCTTTGAATGATATCTACGATGGAATCGGAAGCAATTCGAATACTTGCAGTTTCAGTTGACTGACTGCTTTTGGGTTGTTAGCGTTGAGTGGTACTGACGCTCTTTGACGTTATGATGGATTTGGAAGTCTATTCCACTCCAGAGTTTGACACGAAGTCAATGTTCTCAAGGTTGAGGTGTCATTCATGATGCGTTCTTACTAGTGGTATTAGAACGAAGGATGACTGTCCGATCTACAGTCGTAAGTATCGGTTGTTTTGCAGTCATGAGGGACTGACTTTTGGGATGACCCACATCGAGGTACGTTTTGCCTCTTGAGTGATATGTTGGTTTTGGTATGTCGCTCTGTCCCAGAGTTCGATGTGAGGTAAGTATTCTCGAGGTTTTTAAGACGATTCTGTTATGGTCAAGAATCGAGGTTCTGGCTTCATATTGTTGTGTGGCCTGGGTGTTACGTGATACACCGGTGCTAATTTCGAGGAAGAAATTCTTTTAGTAGGGGATATTGTGATGACCTGAGATTATGGATGTTAATCCCGGAGTGTTAATAACCCGTAAAGTTGTTTTACGTGGCAATTGGAATTTAATCGAGGTGTTGGACCTTCTGGGCTCGTCTATTTGAGTAGTTGGGATCGTTGGATCCCGAGGTTGAGATCGTATTCTCATTTCGGTGAAAACTTGTGAGTTGGGTTTTTAGTGTGACTCAGAATCTCGGGTGCTGTGTGTGGGCACCAGTAGGGGATTTTTGAGTTAGAGAGAGAATTTTTGAAAACAGATGATTTTTAATGAATCATGATGTATTTGTGGGGATATTAGTATTTCGGGGTATTTTTGCTATAAATACCAGTTAAACCCGAGATTTTAATTATCGGAACCATTTTTCCCCCTTTCTTCCCTCTCTCCTCCCGCGCGCACACCCCATCCCCTTTGACCACCGCGCACAAAAGTGCTCCGCCCGCCGCCGTCCGGCCGCCGTTCGGCGCGTGCCACCCGCAGTTGGAACCGTCTCTTCCAGGCGCTCCTATCCATACCAACAATTCGAAGTTTCGTCGAGAATCGCGTTCGGATTTGCCAGAAAAGCGTAGGGTTCGAAAACTGGTTTCTGTCCGATTTTTTTGGAGCTCGATTTTGGTATGTTTTTGGTACGATTTTTCTGGTGTTTTTGGGGCGTTTTTAAGCTAATTTTGAGTCGATGATTTCAGACTTTTATGGTTCGAAATAATTGTTGCTTTTAGTTCGAATTTCAGCTCGATTTTTGTGAGTTAGGGTTCGAATTTTGGGGATTTTTGACAAGGAGTGATGATTCTTGTTATGGATTGATTAATTCATGTTGTTGATGCATTATGATGCTTGATTGTGTTCGAATTTGAGGAATTGGATTCGAATTTAGGGCTTGGAATTCGAATTTTGGGGGTTTGGCATGTGAGGCGATTATTGTTGTTGTTAATTGATTAATTCATGTGTTAGATGAATTATGGTGATTATTTGGGTTTGATTTGTGTTGGTTGGGTTCGAATTATTGAAGGTGTTCTTGAGCAATTTTTCGATATGTTGCATTCGTTTTCCCTCCCTGCATGTACCCTGCCCCGGGTCTTTTAGATGTTTAATTGTCGTGTGTCGACAATATTTTGAGGGTTATGGATGTGCTTGAGCATGGGTTACATGTTCGTAAATAATTGTGAATTATTTATCGTGCTAGCACATCGTTCCTCGGGGCATGGAACTCGAACAAGGTTTGGCTCGGACTTCGAGGATTTAAGGTACGTTTAGCGTACGAGCATAGTTTAAATGATATTTTTGCAAGTATGATGCATGATTTAAAATACATGAGATGTTTTACTATGATGGTACCGGGACTTGATTACGTTATGTTGATTCACATGGTGAAATGCTTAGTGCCGCTATGAGGCGAGCAAATGATGGGGTGTGGTTGCTACGGAGCAAACACCGATAGTATGATGCTACTTGAAGTAAGAAATGAAAAAGGTGGTATTTGATTAGATATCTAGGATATCTGTATTCTATTCCCTATTGGTAATGAATAAGAACAGAGACGTAGTTAATCAGAGAAGTGATTAACTAGTATCGGAAGTTAAGGAAATCTCAATATGATATCTAGAATTATGATAATTGCTAGATAAAGAAAGATGTTATGAAATGTTGTTAAATTGAAACTGGCTAGGGTTAACCAATATGATGATTAATTGTATATTCAGGATTTGATGATTTATCTGTTTTGAGAACAGGGTTATTACAGGGGTACGCTATGATGAGGATGATACCATCCAGGAAGTATCACATATGTTCCACAATATTTACATTTTCGTAAATTATGTATTATGTCATTATGATTATGAAATTGTGGAATTGGTATGCTCACCCCATTGGGGGCTGTCTCTGTTGGGGCAGGTGAACAGGTACATCGATGGCTTTGGAGATGAGCTCGAGCTGTTGATTGGATGTACTCCCAGGATCGTGGTACCAGGGCTTGATGGAGCACGGTATCGTATAAGAGTACTTATATACCCATGAGGGTTATATACATATTCGTGATGCTCGTATGTGAGCAAGATTACTTGTATATGCGTTGTATATAAAGGCATGAGCCTTTCTCTCTTTCATTCTATGTTGCATGCAATTAGAGGTAGAATTGCTAAATGATATGAGAGTCATTGGTGTATTGTGGGTGTTGAAACTCACTTTTGTTGTCATATGTGTGGTGTCTTCCCTGGCTGGGAATTTACTTGATATTGCTGTTTTCTGATGAGTTTTATGTCTTCCCTGGCCGGGAATTATGTTATGCGTTGTGCTTTTATTTCGGGATAGCTCTATTTATGGGGAGACTCTGCCCAAATTTTTATAAAAGTCCACAATGTAAAAAGTGGTGTAATGGGCGAACCCTATGAGTCTGTTGTTGTTAGGATGATGAGCTTATATCACTGTATGTTAAAGAAAACTTTGTAATTGCCATTCAATGGTAAAGTATCATCTGAGTTTCCCGAATAATTTTATTGAAAGCATGTGCCACACATAATGATTAATACACTAATCAAGGGTTAAGTATATGGGGTCCTTACACCCGGTCTCGAGGCGTGACAGATCAATTCAATACGATTTGTTGTCATCACAACCTTAGGCTCTAATTTCATTCGATCAATATTTCACACATCACAACCTTAGGCTCTAATTTCATTCGATCAATATTTCACACTAAGAAAGGATATACAGTCATTCTCTATATATCCCAAGATAAAGTTTCTTTACAATTGGAATATCTTATAGTCTAGCTCTTTCTTTGTAGCATCATCTGCATAGATTAGATATCCCTTATTTCATAAGGATAACAATTGTAACATCTCCATAGCGAATACTAATGGGATTTTAGCTTATGATCCTCTGCTATAAATTTCCATTTGGAGCCGTAATACGCCCGAAATCTTACTACACCATGGAAACAATCTACAGTAGCTCGTTACTTTGTCAGAGTATCCATGCCCACAATGCAATCAAAATCATGCATCGACAACACCATCAAATTCGTAATCATCACACTATCATCAAACTGTAATACATAATTTAATACAATATAACTGGCTAGAATAAATCTACCAGCTAGTGTGGATACGGATAAAATCTCATGTAGTTGTGTAGTCTCAAGATCATATTTATCGACAAGATTCAATTCAAGGATTGAATGAGTTCAATGCTTCAATGTCAAATAAGACTCGTGAATTTTGACCAAATCTAAAACTTTTACTCGGAATGACATCTTCCGAAACCTTCCTAGCCTGATCCTCTGTCATGGCATATACATGGGTCTGCTAGGGACTCGGAAATGGCTGCGAAGTGTTACCCCTGATCTGTGAGTAACTTAGACTACTGGTGGGACTGAGTATGTCAACTGATGATGTGTCTGCATGTGATGACCTGAGATTAGGGATGTTAATCCCGGAGTATTAATAACCCCTAAAGTTGTTTTACGTGGCGACATGGAGTTTAATCGCGGTGTTGGGCCTTCTGAGCTCGTCTATTTGAGTAATTGGGATCGTTGGATCCCGAGGTTGAGATCGTATTCTCATTTCGGTGAAAACCTGTGAGTTGGGTTTTTAGTATGACTCGGAATCTCGGGTGCTTGGTGTGGGCACCGGTAGGGGGTTTTTGAGTTAGAGAGAGAGTTTTTGAAAACAGATGATTTTTAATGAATCATGATGTATTTGTGGGGATTTTAGTATTTCGGGGTATTTTTGCTATAAATACCAGTTGAACCCGAGAGTTTAATTATCGGAACCATTTCAGCACCTCATTTCTCTCTCCACCCCGCGCGCCCCTTTCCCGATCCCCTTTGACCACCGCGCACAAAAGTGCTTCGGCCGCCGCCGTCCGGCCGTCGTTCGGCGCGTGCCACCCGCCGTTGGAATCGTCTCTTCCAGGCGCTTCTATACATACCAACAATTTGAAGTTTGGTCGAGAATCGAGCTCGGATTTGCCAGAAAAGCGTAGGGTTCGAAAACTGGATTTCATCCGATTTTTGGGACGCGATTTTGGTATGTTTTTGGTACGATTTTTCTGATGTTTTTGGGGCGTTTTTAAGCTGATTTTGAGTCGATGATTTCAGACTTTTATGGTTCGAAATAATTGTTGCTTTTAGTTCGAATTTCAGCTCGATTTTTTTGTGAGTTAGGGTTCGAAAATTTGGATTTTTGGCATGAGGATGATGATTCTTGTTGTTATTCGATTAATTCATGTTTAAATGAATTATGATGCTTAATTGGGATCGAATTGAGATGTTATGTTCGAATTTTGCCCTAATTTGGTGAGGGTTGATTTCGATTTTGGGGGTTTTGGCTATGGGTTGATGATTCATGTTAGAGATCGTTTATTACATGTTTTAGATGATTTATGATGGTTGGTTGGGTTCGAATCGTGATGCTAGGGTTCGAATTATTGAAGGTGTTCTTAGGCAATTTTTCGATATGCCGCATTCGTTTTCCCTCCCTGCATGTACCCTGCCCCGGGTCTTTTAGATGTTTAATTGTCGTGTGTCGACAATATTTTGAGGGTTATGGATGTGCTTGAGCATGGGTTACATGTTCGTAAATAATTGTGAATTATTTATCGTGTTAGCACATCGTTCCTCGGGGCATGGAACTCGAACAAGGTTTGGCTCGGACTTCGAGGATTTAAGGTACGTTTAGCGTACGAGCATAGTTTAAATGATGTTTTTGCAAGTATGATGCATGATTTAAAATACATGAAATGTTTTACTACGATGGTACCGGGACTTGATTACGTTATGTTGATTCACATGGTGAAATGCTTAGTGCCGCTATGAAGCGAGCAAATGATGGGGTGTGGTTGCTACGGAGCAAACACCGATAGTATGATGCTACTTGAAGTAAGAAATGAAAAAGGTGGTATTTGATTAGATATCTAGGATATCTGTATTTTACTCCCTATTGGTAATGAATAAGAACAGAGACGTAGTTAATCAGAGAAGTGATTAACTAGTATCGGAAGTTAAGGAAATCTCAATATGATATCTAGAATTATGATAATTGCTAGATAAAGAAAGATGTTATGAAATGTTGTTAAATTGAAACTGGCTAGGGTTAACCAATATGATGATTAATTGTATATTCAGGATTTGATGATTTATCTGTTTTGAGAACAGGGTTATTACAGGGGTACGCTATGATGAGGATGATACCATCCAGGAAGTATCACACATGTTCCACAATATTTACATTTTCGTAAATTATGTATTATGTCATTATGATTATGAAATTGTGGAATTAGTATGCTCACCCCGTTGGGGGCTGTCTCTGTTGGGGCAGGTGAACAGGTACATCGATGGCTTTGGAGATGAGCTCGAGCTGTTGATCGGATGTACTCCCAGGATCGTGGTACCAGGGCTTGATGGAGCACGGTATCGTATAGAGTACTTATATACCCATGAGGGTTATATACATATTCATGATGCTCGCATGTGAGCAAGATTACTTGTATATGCGTTGTATATAAAGGCATGAGCCTTTCTCTCTTTCATTCTATGTTGCATGCAATTAGAGGTAGAATTGCTAAATGATATGAAAGTCATTGGTGTATTGTGGGTGTTGAAACTCACTTTTGTTGTCATATGTGTGGTGTCTTCCCTGGCTGGGAGTTTACTTGATATTGTTGTTTTCTGATGAGTTTTATGTCTTCCCTGGCCGGGAATTATGTTATGCGTTGTGTTTCTATTTCGGGATAGCTCTATTTATGGGGAGACTCTGCCCAAATTTTTATAAAAGTCCACAATGTAAAAAGTGGTGTATTTGGCGAACCCTATGAGTCTGTTGTTGTTAGGATGATGAGCTTATAACACTGTATGTTAATGAAAACTTTGTAATTGTCATTCAATGGTAAAGTATCATCTGAGTTTCCCGAATAATTTTATTGAAAGCATGTGCCACACATAATGATTAATACACTAATCAAGGGTTAAGTGTATGGGGTCCTTACACTGCATCTGTCCCTGAGCACGTAACAGACATGCTTTAGAATAATACATGGACTGACCACAGTCATAACAAGTCGCTTTTTTACTCTTTCGGCCTAAACCTTTGTTGCATCTGTGACTACCTGGGTCTTGAAAATATCCCAAGTGATTGTCACTACATCTTCATTCAATCCACTTCTAGCTACTTCGCACCACGTATGTGCTTTATACTTTAACTGGAACGCTGCTAATCCCAATCACTTCGCCAATGAATAGCTGTCGAGATTAAGCATATACTCCATTTCTCGAATCCATAATAGTCAATTACCATTATTCTTTGTAAGCAACGTGGCATTCTCGTAAACATCATTCGCCTCATCAAAGAGAGGGAAAACTCATCTTCCATCACTTCCATAACCCTAAATGCTCTCATCTCGAAGAGTAATAGTCATGCAAATCTTTTTTTTTTAGTTCTGACGCATATTCTATAAATGAGCTACGACGGCCTCCAAATCCAAGTCCTCAACTTGCTGTTAGTCCAGCTCTATATTATAGTCTTGGTGTATACCAAGACTCGATGTAGAAGCCAATATAACACCCTCATCTTTTCGATCTCTAATTCGTATTATCATTCTACGTAACACAAGGGTTAATTTCAAGTTAGGTAAATGCAATTCCAAAAATATGGAAGTCGGTCATCACCGTGTTACAATCCAATCATTGATTTACAATTCTTATAATAAATCGCTTAACAGTTATTGCACATTTGTTCGCTACATGTCTGAACTCTAATCATCTAACATGTTATCACAGCAAGCAAAAGCATATAACGCACGTAGTCAAACACATGCGCAAACATTTTATTTTTGCCTAGACAAAGTGTCCTAACTCTAGTTCGAGCATATGCCAGATTATGCTCTGATATCATATTGTGAGGGCCAGATCCTGATCATGCGTTTAGTTATGAAACATTGTTTATTTTTACGTAAACAGTGGAAGATTATTTAAAAATTATCAACATGTGGTCCAAAAATTTTTGATACTAAATATATCATAGTGCTGAAAATATATAATTCCAGTTTCACATATAAACACCTTGTCCATCGCATAAGCATCAAACATAAAGTCTCCCAGTGATGTAATACTAAAAATACAAATACTCGGGGCATACCCCGGTAAAATAAAACATAGTTTAAACCACTTTATTAAAATACTGGGACTTTGACTCAACCAAACGAAACATGAGCTTGATCTCAGTGAGCTCTAGTACTCCTAGATGCTTCCTCGCGAGCATCTGACATATGTCCACATGTATTACATGTCATGCCCATACAACAAAGACATGACAGCCCCCACAACGGGGGTCAATAACCCCAGTACGAAAAACCAGATAAAACCACGATAGTATGACAAAATGACATACATGCATGTCGTGCATGAAAGCAATGCGTGTATAGGGTAACAATCTCAAAGTATCGATATATCTGGAATCAAAAGAATCATCATCAACTATATCAAGCTCGAGCTAGGACGTCAACACACTCGTTCGCTACGGCATCTCCCTCCGTTGAGTCATCGATGGTCCATCATCCCTAATGTCTAGGAGATGTCGGTACACTCGTTGCTACAGTTACTACCTAAACTGAGCCATCGATGTGCCCATCATCCCCATGACCACATATCATAGATATAAAGGAAAATGATACATATATCAAAGAATTGCTATGATCATAATGATATGTCCAATGTCAATGCATCTCAATGTATCGTGTATGATGCAGCTCAATGTATCATGTAACCACTTATCATGCAACTAAACATGTCATATAATCACATAAGAAACAATAATGGCATATAAATTTTACACCAAGAACATCACATGTCTTTGTCAGACATCATGATAGAACCGGTTTTTTACGTACATCTGACCAATGGTAAAGCTACTGAGTACTCCTCGAATCAACCTCGATGTCTACTAACTTGGTCATTTACAACTCAATTATATCATCAAAGTGTTCAAATACTTAATAATATCAAATTTATGATCTAAACATTGACCCATAGTAAACTTCTCAAAATTTCAGCTTACATGCTCATAGTAATCGGCTCATATATTTTCTGATACTTAACCAAAATACATAGGTCCAATTTATCTTGAAATCCAACTCAAAATATGACATTGCATATGTTTGACACTTCCCCAAGTTCGGTCATTACTTTGTGTAAAGTAGGTGTAAATAGTACCTAAGTAAAAAGGGGCTAACTTACCATCTTGACCACTTTTCGTAGAAAAATCATATTCAATTCATACGATATCAAAATCACCAGATTTTAGTGGGGAATTAAAGTTAATTCAGCATACTACAATTCATATTTTATGTGCAGAAGCTAGTTCGTTCATTTGATGTAGATTCATAACATTTTCACTCAAACTTAAAAACCCGCTCACTCTGTTTTCTAGATTGAGCACTTTTAGCAAATTTAGCATTACTTTTTCATATCACTTCCAAAATTGATTGATTTTGGTGGCCAATTAAAGAAAACTCTAACATAATACAACTTTCATCCATGGTACAACTCTTAATTCATAACACATTTTTTGCAGATTTACGACGAGCACAATGCATGTGCAACTCACCTACATTCAATTTACTGATTGTGCATTATGTAGTAAATTAGCATATCTCAAGCATACTAACTCCAAATTAAGTGAATTTACTATCAAATAGAATATAGTTCAAATATCTACAACTTTTATGTTGACCTAATGTAATGCCCGGAATAAATTATAAATATTTATTTGTTGATAATTGCGATATTTAGAAGATAATTTCGGAATTCAACTATTGGGAATTTTATTGGGAGCGAAATTGGGATAAATGATCTCGGGATTGAATTTATAAGGTTAATTAATTCAAGGAGATTATAAATTATTGGGAATGCCATTTTAGTCTGGGATGGGAATAAATAATTCCGGGGTAACTTTGTGATGCAAGAAAAAAATTGCATGATTTAATTTGAGGAATAATTTGTCTTTTATTTAATAAAGGAAGAAAGAAGATGAATAAAAGTTAGAGTATTGGGTTTAATTTTAAATTAAATCACACTACACCCTCTACACACACTAAAAATCAGCCACCTTCTCCTTCCCCAAACCCCAACCCGTCGGCCCTCCTCTCCCGCCGCTAGGGCTCGGTTTTGGCCATGGAATTCGATTTATTTTGCCATGAAATTGTTGGGTATGAAGTTTCCTAGCATCCTACACCTTTTACCTCTTTTGTATTCGATTTTTTTTGGTTGAGTTTTGTGGGTTTTGTGTTCGAAAATTTGTGATGTAAATATTAGAAATTTGTGGTTGTGTTTGGGGGCGAAATTATTGCTTGTTTTGGGGCTAAAGATTTTCAAAATTATTGCTTGTTTTGTAGGGTCTTCCTACCTTAACATCATCTTATTACACAATATATGGACTAAACATGCATTAATAACGTCTTAGGGTTCTGGTTGTAGTTTTACGCTAAGAAGATTTCAGGCCAATAATGAAGTTTCAAAACTTAACTCATTACATTCACAATAATGAATGTTATAACGATAGAATTATACTACTCCTAGAGTAGAGACTATCCAAAAGTCCTGTATCCTATCTTCTTTCATGCTCCTTTTAGCTCACTGCCTCAACCCGACCCTTAGCCCTTCGGTCCAAAAGTGTACCTACAGGAACAACCCATCATGAGCATGTATATCGTTACTTAACATCATAAGGCAATGGCATATAAATAAATGCATGAAAATAATTGGTAACGTATACTTCATGGTTAATTGCATTAACCCTCTTTGGTTGTCCATGTTTCATAGCCATGCATATAATCATTAATTCTTGACATGAATGATTAAAATCGTCGTCTTATAAATATCGTCATCTTACATCATCATCATCATATAAGCATTATCATCTTATACATATCATCATTTATAACATCATCATCATATAAGCATTATTATCTTATACACATCATCATTTGTAACGTCATCATCATATAAGCATCATTATCTTATATCATCATCTTATAGCATCATCGTCTTATAACTTCATCATCTTATAATGTCATCATCTTATAACTTCATCATCTTATAACGTCATCATCTTATAACTTCATCATCTTATAACGTCATCATCTTATAACTTCATCATCTTATAACGTCATCATCTTATAACATCATCATCATTTAAGCATCATAACAAAATACAACAGTAAACGTACGAAGTCTTGGTTAAGTAACTTGCTGGTTATTCGTTAACTTCTTCTTGTTAACCCTGATTTACCTTCATGCATATGGGCATCTTACCCCGTGGTATCTTACCACACAATAACATCGTATGGCCTCTTACCATATGGGCATCTTACCCCGTGGCATCTTACCACATAATAACATCGTATGGCATCTTACCATATGGGCATCTTACCCCGTGGCATCTTACCACATAATAACATCGTATGGCATCTTACCATATGGGCATCTTACCCCGTGGCATCTTACCACATAATAACATCGTATGGCCTCTTACCATATGGGCATCTTACCCCGTGGCATCTTACCACATTATAAACATCGTATAACATTATTATAAACTTACTTATCGCAATCATCATCATAAACATCGTCATCATATACATCATCATCATAAACTTACTTATCATAATCATCATCGTAAGCATCATCATCATAAACATCATCATCATAAACTTACTTATCATAATCATCATCGTAAGCATCATCATCATAAACATCATCATCATAATCATCATCGTAAGCATCATCATCATAAACATCATCATCATAGTCATCATCATCATAAATACTTATGCAATCAATACATAGTCATAGTTAGGAGTGTGTTACCGTCCGATGCCCGTACGCTTCTTACGTACCTTAATTCCAAAAGTGGAGAAATTGAAGAACTCTATCTTCTCGATGTTGTTGGCACCTGGGATGGTTCCACACAACCATACAAATCGATATTAGAAGCTAAACAATAGCCAAATACCAAAAATTCCACAAAAGAAATCATTTTCCAACTTTTGAGCAGTGGCGATCGATCGCTCAAAACATGGCGATCGATCGCCAGATTTTTCACATAGCGGCGATCGATCGCTTAAAATGAGGCGATCGATCGCCTTGATGATCATTTCGCTACTGGACGTTGGCGATCGATCGCGCCATTTGAGGCGATCGATCGCCTAACCTTATTTTCGCGTACTGTCTCTCGGCGATCGATCGCTGCATTTGTAGCGATCGATCGCCACAACCAGTGGTCGCGATTTCACCATTTTTATGTGCATTTTCCAAGCTTATCTTCATACCTTTCAAAACCAAACTTCCCAACAATAACAATAACATCATAACCCACTAAAACCCACATAAAACACTTCAAAAATCATACCCCAAACATATATAACACATACCCCAAAACAACCCACATAATCTACTTCAAAATCAACCCATTTCAACACCAAACATCATAAAACTTTTAGGAATGGTTCCATACCTCTTGTAGGCTCCAAATCCTAACAAAGATCACACAAACAAAGTTTTTTGAAGCTTTCTTCTTCCTTCCTTGGTGAATTTCGAAAATGGGAGATGGGTTAGGGTTGAGGAATGAATTGGGGATTTTAAAAGTGATTGGTAAAGTAAGTGGGTATAGAGGGAAAAGGGGGTTATAAGGTTAATATTAAAATTATACCCCAAAGTTAACATGATGTATAAAACACCCCAACATGGTATTTTAAAAGCATTTACAAAAATGCATTAAACTTCCACTAAATCATGCTTTCCTCATAATTAACCATCAACACAGAGCATGCATAACATGTACCCTGAAATGCAACCCCGGATCACGTCTATCATGTGGCTAAGCATTTCAACATGATAATTAATTTCAACACGTAAATCAATTATTCACATAATTAATCACATAAACATAATTAATGCCTTAATTGCAATTAATCATTTCGGGGACATCACATTACTCCCCTACTTATAAGATTCCATCCTCGAAATCGCATGTACTTACCCCAAAAGAAACTAAACATAAATCACATACCAGAGAATAGTTCCGGGTAGTGCTGTACCATATGCCGCTCCGTCTCCCACGTAGCCTCCTCGACACCCCGACGATCCCACTGAACTTTGACCATCGGTATAACTTGACTTCGTAATCTGCGATCCTCACGATCCGGAATTCTGACCGGTCGTTCAACGTAGGATACATCTGAATCCAACTGCACTTCAGTAGGCTGTAAAACATGCGACGAGTCTAGCTCATATTTCCGCAACACAGAAACGTGAAAAACATCATGAATCCCAGATAAAGACGGCGGTAGAGCCAAACCGTAGGCCAAAGTACCGATACGTTGCAATACTTCATATGGACCAACATACCTCGGGGATAACTTCCCCCGCATACCAAGACGAACTACACCCCTGAAGGGTGGGATTTTCAAGAAGACCCTGTCTCCTACTTGGAATTCTAGCGGTCGTCGCCGCCTGTTGGCATAGGCTGCTTGCCTATCCTGGGTCGCCTTCATCTTTTGGCGTATCAACTTAATCTTGTCTTACATATCCTTAATCATATCCGGTCCTCCGACCGCTATACTAGTCAAGTCCTCCCAATACAGCGGTGACCTACATCGTCGTCCGTAGAGAGCTTCAAAAGGAGTTATTTGAATGCTCGTCTGATAGCTGTTAATATAGGAGAACTCCATCATTGGCACTGAATCTTGCCACGGAGTATCAAACTCCTAAACACATGCCCTCGACATGTCCTTGAGCGTCTGAAGGGTACGATCTGTCTGGTCGTCTGAATGAGGGTGATAAGCTGTACTCAATATCGCTTCTGTGCCCAAAGCTGTCTGAAGACCCTCCCAGAAATGTGGAGTAAACCTTGGGTCTCTATCAGACACAATCGAGACTGGAATACCATGCAATCTTACCACATCCCGTATATACATCTGAGCCATCTTCAAGTATGTGAATGACATATTGTAAGGGATGAAATGAGCCGTCTTCGCAGCCTATCTACGATCACCCAGATCGCATCAAATCCTGAGGCCGTCCTTGGCAAGTGAGTCACGAATTCCATAGATATATGTTCCCACTTCCATTCAGGTACCTCTAAGCTCTTCATCTCGCCACCCGGCCTCTGTCTTTCTGCCTTTACCTATTGGCAGATCAAACATCTTTTAACGAAAGCGATCACATCGTGCTTCATGCGTCTCCACCAGAACTGACCATTTTGGTCCTTATACATTTTCCTTCCTCCTGGGTGGATATCGAACCGACTACTATGAACCCGTTCTGATATTCCTTTAAGCAACTCCGGCGTATCTGGGACTACCCATCGGTTGTCCAATCTCAAGGAATCATTTTCTGCCATTCTGAATTTTGGTGGCTGTCCTCGAAGTACTAAAAAAAACGACCACCTCTGAACCTCATCATCTGACCTCTGGGCTTTCCTAATAGCCTCAAATAAGTCTGGCTCAGTCACAGGGTCGACACTCGCACCGGCGACGTGTCCACATCAAAATCATAGCCCAAATGTCAACAAGAGGTCATCATAGCCGATAAATTCATGACATCCATCTTCTTTGTCGCATATTCATCTCAGCCTGTATGAACAAAACTCCAGGCTCTTATGGTCCATGTAGATGGTAAACGACGCACCATGCAAGTAATGCCTCCAAATCTTCAAGGCACATATAACGGCTGCCAGCTCCAAATCGTGGACTGGGTACCTATCCTCATGTGGTTGTAACCGCCCCGATGCATAAGCCACCACGTGCTTATCTTGCATCAACACACAGTCCAAACCCTGCAGTGATGCATTCGTGTACAAGGCATCCCTCTTGTTCTCAGGAGGAATCACCAACATAGGTGTCGTAGTCAAACGACGCTTCAATTCTTGGAAGCTTTCCTCACAAGCTTCGAACCAATAGAACGACACTCCTTTCTGAGTCAGCTGTGCCAGGGGTCTGGCAATCCCTAAGGATCTGGAGTACTGTTCTCAAGTGCTTCACTTGTCCCTCTTCAGTTCGAGTGTAAATAAGCATATCGTCAATAAAAACTATGACGAATTGATCCAAACATGGTTGGGGCACTCTGTTCATCAGGCTCATAAAACAGCTGGGGCATTCGTCACCCCAAAAGGCATGACTAAGAATCCGTAGTGCCCACATCTAGTCCTGGAAGCTGTCTTATGTACATCATCCTCTCGAACTCGAATCTGGTGATACCCCGATCTCAGATCAATCTTACTGTAGAGCCTCGTACTCTGCAGCTGATTAAACAATTCATCAATCCTCGGAAGTGGATGCTTATTCTTCATCATGGCTTTGTTCAGTTGTCTGAAATCGATGCACAGCCGCATTGAACCATCTTTCTTCTTAACAAATAAAACTGGCACACCCCAGGGCGTATATAGCCCTTGTCAAGGAGCTCCTGCAACTGAACATTTAACTCCTTTAACTCCGTTGGTGCCATCCTACACGGGGCACGAGAAATTGTAGACGTCCCTGGTAGTAACTTAATCCCAAACTCGACCTCTCTCGTCGGTGGGAATCCAAGAATCTCTTCCGGAGATACATCAGGAAACACCGCCACTACGGGCACATCCTCAACCTTTAACTCTTTCCTCTTTTCAGTAATATCAACAGCATAGATGAGATATCCTTTATGGTCTCGTTCCAATAACTGTGCCATCTTGACAGCAGATATTAACGAAATCCTTGAACGGGAACCATCCCCATAGAATGTCCATTGGACTCCCATATCAGACCTGAATCGGACAGTTCCTTGTCTACAGTCCACAACTGTCTGATACTTGTTCGGAACATCAATGCCCAGAATGCATCAAAATCTGACATTCCCAGAACAATCAAATCTGACCTTAGTTCTTTATCCTCAAAATAAATGAGGCCATCGTAGACGATCCGATCAGTAATCATACTTCTTCCAGCGGGTGTCGAGATTACAAGAGGCATGGGCGACGGAGAAGTGCATATGAAATCGCATCATCTACTTCAGCATTTGCTGCTAGGCTGCAATACAAGGGTTAACAACAATACCCAAAAGCAGTTCATATAATACATCGTTAGCAAAACATGTTAGTACGACATCATATACTTCATATGCAACATATGCATGAAACATGTTTAAAAGTAAGCACCTAGCCAACTTATTGCTAAGGCTACCCTTCGCTCATTCTCGAGTTATCTAACCACTGCTCTGATACCACTAATGTAGGGCCTTCCTACCTTAACATCATCTTCTTACACAATATATGGACTAAACATGCATTAATAACGTCTTAGGGTTCTGGTTGTAGTTTTAAGCTAAGAAGATTTCAGGCCAATAATGAAGTTTCAAAACTTAACTCATTACATTCACAATAATGAATGTTATAACGATAGAATTATACTACTCCTAGAGTAGAGACTATCCAAAAGTCCTGTATCCTATCTTCTTTCATGCTCCTTTTAGCTCACTGCCTCAACCCGACCCTTAGCCCTTCGGTCCAAAAGTGTACCTACAGGAACAACCCATCATGAGCATGTATATCGTTACTTAACATCATAAGGCAATGGCATATAAATAAATGCATGAAAATAATTGGTAACGTATACTTCATGGTTAATTGCATTAACCCTCTTTGGTTGTCCCTGTTTCATAGCCATGCATATAATCATTAATTCTTGACATGAATGATTAAAATCGTCGTCTTATAAATATCGTCATCTTACATCATCATCATCATATAAGCATTATCATCTTATACATATCATCATTTATAACATCATCATCATATAAGCATTATTATCTTATACACATCATCATTTGTAACATCATCATCATATAAGCATCATTATCTTATATCATCATCTTATAGCATCATCGTCTTATAACTTCATCATCTTATACCGTCATCATCTTATAACTTCATCATCTTATAACGTCATCATCTTATAACTTCATCATCTTATAACGTCATCATCTTATAACATCATCATCATTTAAGCATCATAACAAAATACAACAGTAAACGTACGAAGTCTTGGTTAAGTAACTTGCTGGTTATTCGTTAACTTCTTCTTGTTAACCCTGATTTACCTTCATGCATATGGGCATCTTACCCCGTGGTATCTTACCACACAATAACATCGTATGGCCTCTTACCATATGGGCATCTTACCCCGTGGCATCTTACCACATAATAACATCGTATGGCATCTTACCATATGGGCATCTTACCCCGTGGCATCTTACCACATAATAACATCGTATGGCATCTTACCATATGGGCATCTTACCCCGTGGCATCTTACCACATAATAACATCGTATGGCCTCTTACCATATGGGCATCTTACCCCGTGGCATCTTACCACATTATAAACATCGTATAACATTATTATAAACTTACTTATCGCAATCATCATCATAAACATCGTCATCATATACATCATCATCATAAACTTACTTATCATAATCATCATCGTAAGCATCATCATCATAAACATCATCATCATAAACTTACTTATCATAATCATCATCGTAAGCATCATCATCATAAACATCATCATCATAATCATCATCGTAAGCATCATCATCATAAACATCACCATCATAGTCATCATCATCATAAATACTTATGCAATCAGTACATAGTCATAGTTAGAAGTGTGTTACCGTCCGATGCCCATACGCTTCTTACGTACCTTAATTCCAAAAGTGGAGAAATTGAAGAACTCTATCTTCTCGATGTTGTTGGCACCTGGGATGGTTCCACACAACCATACAAATCGATATTAGAAGCTAAACAATCGCCAAATACCAAAAATTCCACAAAAAAAATCATTTTCCAACTTTTGAGCAGTGGCGATCGATCGCTCAAAACATAGCGATCGATCGCCAGATTTTTCACATAGCGGCGATCGATCGCTTAAAATGAGGCGATCGATCGCCTTGATGCTCATTTCGCTACTGGACGTTGGCGATCGATCGCGCCATTTGAGGCGATCGATCGCCTAACCTTATTTTCGCGTACTGTCTCTCGGCGATCGATCGCTGCATTTGTAGCGATCGATCGCCACAACCAGTGGTCGCGATTTCACCATTTTTATGTGCATTTTCCAAGCTTATCTTCATACCTTTCAAAACCAAACTTCCCAACAATAACAATAACATCATAACCCACTAAAACCCACATAAAACACTTCAAAAATCATACCCCAAACATATATAACACATACCCCAAAACAACCCACATAATCTACTTCAAAATCAACCCATTTCAACACCAAACATCATAAAACTTTTAGGAATAGTTCCATACCTCTTGTAGGCTCCAAATCCTAACAAAGATCACACAAACAAAGTTTTTGTGAAGCTTTCTTCTTCCTTCCTTGGTGAATTTCGAAAATGGGAGATGGGTTAGGGTTGAGGAATGAATTGGGGATTTTGAAAGTGATTGGTAAAGTAAGTGGGTATAGAGGGAAAAGGGGGTTATAAGGTTAATATTAAAATTATACCCCAAAGTTAACATGATGTATAAAACACCCCAACATGGTATTTTAAAAGCATTTACAAAATGCATTAAACTTCCACTAAATCATGCTTTCCTTATAATTAACCATCAACACAGTTAAATCATGTTAACACCTCATCTTCTAGCATGCATAACATGTACCCTGAAATGCAACCCCGGATCACGTCTATCATGTGGCTAAGCATTTCAACATGATAATTAATTTCAACACGTAAATCAATTATTCACATAATTAATCACATAAACATAATTAATGCCTTAATTGCAATTAATCATTTCGGGGACATCACATTACTCCCCTACTTATAAGATTTCGTCCTCGAAATCGCATGTACTTACCCCAAAAGAAACTAAACATAAATCACATACCAGAGAATAGTTCTGGGTAGTGCTGTACCATATGCCGCTCCGTCTCCCACGTAGCCTCCTCGACACCCCGACGATCCCACTGAACTTTGACCATCGGTATAACTTGACTTCGTAATCTGCGATCCTCACGATCCGGAATTCTGACCGGTCGTTCAACGTAGGATACATCTGAATCCAACTGCACTTCAGTAGGCTGTAAAACATGCGCGTCTGGCTCATATTTCCGCAACACAGAAACGTGAAAAACATCATGAATCCCAGATAAAGACGGCGGTAGAGCCAAACGGTAGGCCAAAGTACCGATACGTTGCAATACTTCATATGGAGCAACATACCTCGGGGATAACTTCCCCCGCATACCAAGACGAACTACACCCCTGAAGGGTGAGATTTTCAAGAAGACCCTGTCTCCTACTTGGAATTCTAGCGGTCATCGCCGCCTGTTGGCATAGGCTGCTTGCCTATCCTGGGTCGCCTTCATCTTTTGGCGTATCAACTTAATCTTGTCTTACATATCCTTAATCATATCCGGTCCTCCGACCGCTTTACTAGTCAAGTCCTCCCAATACAGCGGTGACCTACATCGTCGTCCGTAGAGAGCTTCAAAAGGAGTTATTTGAATGCTCGTCTGATAGCTGTTAATATAGGAGAACTTGACCGCTTTTATTTTTAAACATTTATTTTTCAAAGATTAGTGTGAAGCGATTCTACCGCAAGTGCACGGTTGTCAAGTTTTAGTATAGTGATAATTAAGTACAGGTTGTCGAATCAACAGGGACTAACGTATAAGTACCAAATAAGATTAATAAAATTATATTTAGCCTACGATTAAAGAAGTTTGATTAACTAAAGCTAAATTAAACTAAAGAATAAAGATTAAACTAGAAATAATGAAAAGAATGGTTCCGGAAATGCAAAGGTAAGTTACTCGAGAAAATTACCGAGCTAGTCGTTCAATTTTGTTATCTCTAATGATTCAATGGAATTCTCAGTTTATCAACCAATTGATTTTAAAGGTGAAAGGTTTTCACTATTATTCGATACACTCTCTCGAGCTGTAATGAAACTAACAATAAATTAGAACAAGTCACTCTCGTGCACCTATTTACTAATTCAAAGTTGCATAAATTATCAAAACCTTATAACTCTAAATCTCTCGATTCCAAGTTCTCACATATGCGATATCATCTCTCGATCTCAATCGTGACATACATCATAAATTAAAGGAGCGTGTTACAACGTTATCTCTCGATCTCGGCTGTAACCCTCAAATTCAATCAAAGCTAGCTAGACTTTGATCTACACATGCAATTAATTTATGAACAATAACAATCAATGCACTCAAATACCAATGAATCAATAATCAAACACAACGAAACTAAAACTCAATAATATAAACTAAATTTAATTCAAATCAAATACATAAGAGTTTTATTGTCTCTCGACCTCAAAAACATCAAATGGAATTGAAAATCAAATAACTAAAGTTTAGAGATACGATAAACGGTGGATGAATCCGTGCGTTGCACCGTGATTTCTTCTCTTGTTCCTTCCTTGCACTCCGGAACGGATAGGCTCGACTTTGGACGAAGAACGGAGATTGGATCTCCTTCTTCCGGCGTTAGGCGGCGGCTAGGGTGGCTGCTCTTGACCTAAAAAGTCTGATATTTACTCTCCAAAATCGTCCTTAATTCTGTGGAAGAGAGTCCCCTTAAAAAGCCCTCAAAAAATCTCGATAAATTAGGAAAATAAAATCTTCAGATCTCGCGTCTCGATCGATCGAGAATTTCACCGATCGATCGGTGCACTGTTCACGCCAGCTTTTGGAACTTACTGCCTCGCTCGATCGATCGGGAATTTCCACCGATCGATCGAGATTTCTCAAAAATTGTTGCTGAAGCTACTGCCTCGCTCGATCGATCGGGAATTTCCACCGATCGATCGGGCCTTCGAAAATTCTGAGTCTTGCTACTGGCTGGCTCGATCGATCGAGAATAAATCTCGATCGATCGAGATCTGAAAAATCCACCTTCTTAATTTTCTTGTCTTTTACGCCTCGATTTCGCCCGTTATCTTCTCATTAGCTCATTTCTTCCACTTCTGATCAAATTTCCTGAAACACATGAATAAACACCAAAAAGCATAATATCATCCAGGAAAAAGTACAGAAAATGGGAAGAAATCACAGTTAAAATCACTCAAAATCTACGCCTATCAACTCCCCCAAACTTAGACTTGATCGTCCTCGAGCAAGCAATAAACTCAAAAAGAAAAGTTAAACTCGATACTAAGCATGAATTATCTTTGCAACATATGTAACAGCTCAGAAATCCTACTTACACAGTAATAGAAGTCAATCAACATTTAACACGAAGCATTTTCTCCTAAGCTAAACAATACATCGCAACATCGGAACGTGCGTGTGTGCTATTGTCAAACATGAGTTACATATATCTTTAAAATCAACATGTGCCATATTAACTCCTAGTCAAGATTACTTTGAATACTCTACAAGTTTACTATCCAGCACTTCTCCACTAATGTAATTGTTCCCTAGACTTGGATCAAAAGGTCTTAAAAGCTTATAACGTTAGGCCTTTTGGTGTCGGCTTCAAAGAAAAGGTAGGAGGGATTCAAAGAAGAGAGTATAATAAAATCAGTTCAACTCTTTCTTGAGCTTCTCTTCAACTTTTTTTTCTAGCCTTGGCCACTTTGGGTCTTATTTTGAATTTTTCTTTTCAAGGCTTTTCTCTACATCTTTTCTTTTTCTTTGCTCATTCTTTTGTTCCTTTTGAACTCATTTGCATATAACAATTCTTTGCAATGAATGAGATTCATTATACTCTCCTAGGGGTAGGTAAAAATTTTCTTTTAGGCTCAAACCAAGGTGGGTATAGTGAGTTGCCAAGAATGTCGAATGGGGGTCTAATCATATGCAATGCATATACCATTCTTTTTTTCAATAAGGCTCAAAAGGGGACACTAAGGAATAATATATAACAGGTAGGCTTGAAAGGCTCAAACGGTCCAAAGATCGCCTAAATCATCTCCAAGTCTAGTTCCTAATTATAAATTTCGCCTCAAAGTGCTTTCAACTAAACTGTAAAGTTCTCTAAGATACTCAAGACTCATCATAGTTAACACAAGTTTTCAATTTAATCAATACATACTTCACTCAATCATGACTCAATAAGTGCTCAAATTATTCCTCAGTTTTGACATATAGTTAACAAAGGATATATACAAACAAGTTAAACATTTTCATGGCTCCTATCTAGATGAGGATTAATTTCATCATGTATTACTATTGCAAGTCCAATTCATCAATTCTCAAGAATAACTCAATCCAAAAAAAATTTTTTTGTTGGTAATGCTCAAGGACAAATTAGTCTCAACATCATGCAGTCATGCAAGGTATGGGAATAAAACAAGTAGCAGGATGTGCAAAAGCAAGATTATGTACAAATACTCAAAAACCCCCCAAACTTAGCATGTGAATTGCCCTCAATGAACAAGAAAAATAAATGCCAAGGCAAAGACACATACCATGATGACGATCGTCACTGATTGTCATCCTCATCATGCTCCGGAGGGGGAACTGGGTAGTGGTGCTCCTCGCCCTGATATGGCGAAAATGGTGGGTACTCCGAGGGTGGGGGTTCATGCGGATGAAAGTGTGCGAAGTGCGGCTCCGGCGGGAACTGGCAACCTGGAAAGCCCTGGGCCATGGCAGTGTTCCATGCACTCTGATAGTGCATGAACTCCATCTGTCGCTGAGCTACCTGCTCATGGTCCATCTGCAATGCTCTCTGCATGCTATGAATGTCCCGCTGCATGCTGTGAATGCTCTGCTGCTCCAGGCGAATATCTTGGAGATCCCTATGTAGAGAATCCAAAGTAACTCGTGTATGCTCTGCAGCAGAGGATGATGCTCCAGCTTGTGTAGTGTCCGAGGGTCGTCTTCGGCTCGTAGGCTCGGCCACAATGATTGGTGTCTTCGGTGGAAGTAGCTCCTCGTCTTCCCCCCATGTCACTCCGTATCGCTGACATAAGGCAGTGATCGTGGATGGAAACGGTAGTGCGGAGGTCGGAGGGCTGCTTCCCATTTCTTCAATATGATCACTGATGATCTCCCCGAAGTCCACATCCTTCCCTGAGAGGATGGCATAAACCAGGACCGCTCTATCTTTTGTCACCTCAGAAGTGTGGGTCGATGGCATGACCCGTGAGGCGACAAATGAAAACCATGCTTGGGCCTCTGGCTTCAAATTCTTCTTTAGAACCAACTGTGGCTCTGCTTTGTCATTCCTCTGCCAATCCACTCCCGGCTTGCCAATGACTGTCAATACCTCATCGTAGTCGATCTTGCTGTTCTTGAAAGATTGGTATTCACAGTTGTGAATGAATGGCATCCGGAGGATATTATTGATTGTGGCTCGATCCGCCAAGACATCTTTCCCTCGAACATAAACACGTACTTGGTGCCCTGGTTGAATTGCTCGAAGATTTGTATAGAACTCCCTCACCAGTGGCACCACAGCATCAATCGGTGTTTGAATGAATTGGAACCACCCTTTTCGGCGTGCTGTCCTAATGACAGGACACTCCAATTTATCTAAGCTCATTCCCCTTTCACGGCTCAGGGGTTTCTTATGGTAGGTGGGGTATAAATCAGCAATCTTGGCATTGAGAAACTTTTGCTCATCAAAAACTGATTCAGAACCAGTAGCCTCTGCCTGCTTTTGCTTCTGAGAAGCTTCCGCCTGCTTTGACCTCTTTCTGGAAGACATACTCTTGCCAAATGATTCCCAACGAATTCAATTCAATTCACTAACACCCCCACAACACTATAAATCCGGCACCCTTCAATACCACAAAACTTCCTCCTAATTGGAATTCTTTTCCAACCCACTTCTAAAATTTCACGAAATCGCACCAAAAGCTAAAATCTTGGATGATTGGAAACCAATTACCTCTTAATAATTTGATCTTGGAGAATTGTGGCACTCGGCTTGGAATTCCCTTCTTTATGCGCTTCTACCCAATTGTCCTTTCAAATCTTCAGATCTGCAATGAAAATCTCATTAGGATGAATATTACTTCTTAGAATTGAAGTAAATTGAAATTCTATGGAAACTTGATGAGATTAGAAGAGGAAAATTGAAAGGGACGGCTAGGGTTTGCTGTTGAGAGGAGAAAAATGATTTGGGGAAAGTGATGGTTACTGCGTCTGCCCCTTTATTTTTTCAAAATTTTCTCTCGCTCGATCGATCGGAAAAATTCTCGATCGATCGAGCGAGGCAGTAGGCAAAAAGTTATTTTAAAAATTCGGGCGATCGATCGAGATTTCCACCGATCGATCGCCAGCAGCAGCAACCAAAATTTTAAAATTTTTCTTTTTCTCAACGTCTTTCTCTCGGATTGCTTCGCCTAAAACCAACTTGCCCTTGCTTTCACATCTGCATTAGAAAAGACACGAATTCAATTCCAGACAAACTAAAAAAAACACAAACAAACTAACAAAACTCAACAAAACACGAAATCAAAAACAAAACTCAAGGAAGGAAGGACAGGAGTTCTTAATTTATAGTCCCAAGCTGGACTGTCACCTCTTCGCCTTTTCAATTTGATGGCACCTTCGGATTCTTTACAGAATCACTCGGGAGCGTACCTTGCGTCCTCCCAGATATCAATGTGGCCAACTGCCCTATCTGCACCTCCAAATTTTTGATTGATGCATCTTGATTCTGCATCCTCACTTCTGTTGATGAAATCAGCTTCGCCATAAGTTCCTCTAAACTCGGCTTTTGTGTGAACCCGGCCTGCGGTTGAGGGTTCAACACATTTTCTTGATTCGACCACCTTAAGTTCGGGTGGTTCCTCCATGGTTGGTTGTAGTTTGGGTAGGAATTATGGGGTGGCCTGTTACCTACAAAATTAACAGCTTCCACAGATTGGTTAAATTGATTACCTGCCTGGCATTCGATGCTCGGATGACCGCCTCCACACAGCTCACAGAAGATCACTTGAGCTTGCATTGCTGCTGCTCCCATGCTGTCAATCTTCCGGTTCATGGCTTCTAATTGAGCCGAAAGAGCAGTGATCTCGTCCACTTGATGGACTCTCATTGGTTTCTGTGGCGTGCTCCTCTCAGACTGCCACTGGTAGCTGTTGCACGCCATTTCCTCCAACAAGCTATATGCCTCTTCCGGCGTCTTTCTCATAATGGATCCCCCAGATGCTGCATCAATCATTGAACGGTTAGCAGAAAATAAACCGTTATAGAACGTTTGTACCTGCAGCCATATGGGTAGACCATGGTGTGGGCATCTCCTCAACAACTCTTTAAAACGATCCCACGCTTCATACAAAGTTTCTGGGTCAAATTGCCCAAAAGTCGTGATATCATTCCGCATCTTCGCCGTCTTGGAAGGGGGAAAGTACTTTGACAAAAACGCCTTTGTCATCCCCTCCCATGTTGTTATTGAACCTGCAGGAAGTGAATTTAACCATGCTTTAGCCTTATCTCGTAATGAAAAAGGAAAGAGCCTTAACCTGATGGCATCGTCAGAGACGCCATTGTGTTTGAACGTGTCACAAATCTCCAAAAAGTTGGAGATGTGATTATTCGGGTCATCAGTCGCTGCTCCCCCAAACATCACCGAGTGCTGAATCATTTGTATGATTGCCGGCTTGATCTCAAAATTGTTTGCTTGAATCGTCGGCCTCGTAATACTAGACAACGATCCCTGAAATGCCGGCTGCGCAAAGTCCATCATCGATCTAGGGTGCTGTGCTTCATTATTCTCAGCCATTTCTCGAGCTTCTCGTAATCTTCTTAGTAACGTTCTCTCTATCTCTGGATCAAACGGCTCGAGAAAGGGTTCCTCTCTTCTATGCATGCACTAAAGAACTGATTCCTGTACAAAGTAGACAAAGGAGACAACAAAAATGCACAAAGATTATTAACAAAGATTGACAAAAGAAAACAAAAAAAACAAAAACGCAATAATAAAAGAAATGGCTAAATTACAATTAACTAATCTCGTATGATATTATACAGATTAGTCCCCGGCAACGGCGCCAAAAACTTGACCGCTTTTATTTTTAAACAATTATTTTTCAAAGATTAGTGTGAAGCGATTCTACCGCAAGTGCACGGTTGTCAAGTTTTAGTATACTGATAATTAAGTACAGGTTGTCGAATCCACAGGGACTAACGTATAAGTACCAAATAAGATTAATAAAATTATATTTAGCCTACGATTAAAGAAGTTTGATTAACTAAAGCTAAATTAAACTAAAGAATAAAGATTAAACTAGAAATAATGAAAAGAATGGTTCCGGAAATGCAAAGGTAAGTTACTCGAGAAAATTACCGAGCTAGTCGTTCAATTTTGTTATCTCTAATGATTCAATGGAATTCTCAGTTTATCAACCAATTGATTTTAAAGGTGAAAGGTTTTCACTATTATTCGATACACTCTCTCGAGCTGTAATGAAACTAACAATAAATTAGAACAAGTCACTCTCGTGCACCTATTTACTAATTCAAAGTTGCATAAATTATCAAAACCTTATAACTCTAAATCTCTCGATTCCAAGTTCTCACATATGCGATATCATCTCTCGATCTCAATCGTGACATACATCATAAATTAAAGGAGCGTGTTACAACGTTATCTCTCGATCTCGGCTGTAACCCTCAAATTCAATCAAAGCTAGCTAGACTTTGATCTACACATGCAATTAATTTATGAACAATAACAATCAATGCACTCAAATACCAATGAATCAATAATCAAACACAACGAAACTAAAACTCAATAATATAAACTAAATTTAATTCAAATCAAATACATAAGAGTTTTATTGTCTCTCGACCTCAAAAACATCAAATGGAATTGAAAATCAAATAACTAAAGTTTAGAGATACGATAAACGGTGGATGAATCCGTGCGTTGCACCGTGATTTCTTCTCTTGTTCCTTCCTTGCACTCCGGAACGGATAGGCTCGACTTTGGACGAAGAACGGAGATTGGATCTCCTTCTTCCGGCGTTAGGCGGCGGCTAGGGTGGCTGCTCTTGACCTAAAAAGTCTGATATTTACTCTCCAAAATCGTCCTTAATTCTGTGGAAGAGAGTCCCCTTAAAAAGCCCTCAAAAAAATCTCGATAAATTAGGAAAATAAAATCTTCAGATCTCGCGTCTCGATCGATCGAGAATTTCACCGATCGATCGGTGCACTGTTCACGCCAGCTTTTGGAACTTACTGCCTCGCTCGATCGATCGGGAATTTCCACCGATCGATCGAGATTTCTCAAAAATTGTTGCTGAAGCTACTGCCTCGCTCGATCGATCGGGAATTTCCACCGATCGATCGGGCCTTCGAAAATTCTGAGTCTTGCTACTGGCTGGCTCGATCGATCGAGAATAAATCTCGATCGATCGAGATCTGAAAAATCCACCTTCTTAATTTTCTTGTCTTTTACGCCTCGATTTCGCCCGTTATCTTCTCATTAGCTCATTTCTTCCACTTCTGATCAAATTTCCTGAAACACATGAATAAACACCAAAAAGCATAATATCATCCAGGAAAAAGTACAGAAAATGGGAAGAAATCACAGTTAAAATCACTCAAAATCTACGCCTATCAGAACTCCATCATTGGCACTGAATCTTGCCACGGAGTATCAAACTCCTAAACACATGCCCTCGACATGTCCTCGAGCGTCTGAAGGGTACGCTCTGTCTGGTCGTCTGAATGAGGGTGATAAGCTGTACTCAGTATCGCTTCTGTGCCCAAAGCTGTCTGAAGACCCTCCCAGAAATGTGGAGTAAACCTTGGGTCTCTATCAGACACAATCGAGACTGGAATACCATGCAATCTTACCACATCCCGTATATACATCTGAGCCATCTTCAAGTATGTGAATGACATATTGTAAGGGATGAAATGAGCCGTCTTCGTCAGCCTATCTACGATCACCCAGATCGCATCAAATCCTGAGGCCGTCCTTGGCATGTGGGTCACGAAGTCCATAGATATATGTTCCCACTTAAATTCAGGTACCTCTAAGCTCTTCATCTCGCCACCCGGCCTCTGTCTTTCTGCCTTTAACTATTGGCAGATCAAACATCTTTTAACGAAAGCGATCATATCGTGCTTCATGCGTCTCCACCAGAACTGACCATTTAGGTCCTTATACATTTTCCTTCCTCCTGGGTGGATATCGAACCGACTACTATGAGCCCGTTCTGATATTCCTTTAAGCAACTCCGGCGTATCTGGGACTACCCATCGGTTGTCCAATCTCAAGGAATCGTTTTCTGCCATTCTGAATTTTGGTGGCTGTCCTCGAAGTACTAAAAAAAACGACCACCTCTGAACCTCATCATCTGACCTCTGGGCTTTCCTAATAGCCTCAAATAAGTCTGGCTCAGCCACAGGGTCGACACTCGCACCGGCGACGTGTCCACATCAAAATCATAGCCCAAATGGCAACAAGAGGTCATCATAGCCGATAAATTCATGACATCCATCTTCTTTGTCGCATATTCATCTCAGCCTGTATGAACAAAACTCCAGGCTCTTATGGTCCATGTAGATGGTAAACGACGCACCATGCAAGTAATGCCTCCAAATCTTCAAGGCACATATAACGGCTGCCAGCTCCAAATCGTGGACTGGGTACCTATCCTCATGTGGTTGTAACCGCCCCGATGCATAAGCCACCACGTGCTTATCTTGCATCAACACACAGTCCAAACCCTGCAGTGATGCATTCGTGTACAAGGCATCCCTCTTGTTCTCAGGAGGAATCACCAACATAGGTGTCGTAGTCAAACGACGCTTCAATTCTTGGAAGCTTTCCTCACATTCGGACCAATAGAACGACACTCCTTTCTGAGTCAGCTGTGCTAGGGGTCTGGCAATCTCTAAGGATCTGGAGTACTGTTCTCAAGTGCTTCACTTGTCCCTCTTCAGTTCGAGAGTAAATAAGCATATCGTCAATAAAAACTATGACGAATTGATCCAAACATGGTTGGGGCACTCTGTTCATCAGGCTCATAAAACAGCTGGGGCATTCGTCACCCCAAAAGGCATGACTAAGAATCCGTAGTGCCCACATCTAGTCCTGGAAGCTGTCTTATGTACATCATCCTCTCGAACTCGAATCTGATGTACCCCGATCTCAGATCAATCTTACTGTAGAGCCTCGTACTCTGCAGCTGATTAAACAATTCATCAATCCTCGGAAGTGGATGCTTATTCTTCATCATGGCTTTGTTCAGTTGTCTGAAATCGATGCACAGCCGCATTGAACCATCTTTCTTCTTAACAAATAAAACTGGCACACCCCAGGGCGTATATAGCCCTTGTCAAGGAGCTCCTCCAACTGAACATTTAACTCCTTTAGCTCCGTTGGTGCCATCCTACACGGGGCACGAGAAATTGTAGACGTCCCTGGTAGTAACTTAATCCCAAACTCGACCTCTCTCGTCGGTGGGAATCCGGGAATCTCTTCCGGAGATACATCAGGAAACACCGCCACTACGGGCACATCCTCAACCTTTAACTCTTTCCTCTTTTCAGTAATATCAACAGCATAGATGAGATATCCTTTATGGTCTCGTTCCAATAACTGTGCCATCTTGACAGCAGATATTAACGAAATCCTTGAACGGGAACCATCCCCATAGAATGTCCATTGGACTCCCATATCAGACCTGAATCGGACAGTTCCTTGTCTACAGTCCACAACTGTCTGATACTTGTTCGGAACATCAATGCCCAGAATGCAGTCAAAATCTGACATTCCCAGAACAATCAAATCTGACCTTAGTTCTTTATCCTCAAAATAAATGAGGCCATCGTAGACGATCCGATCAGTAATCATACTTCTTCCAGCGGGTGTCGAGATTACAAGAGGCATGGGCGACGGAGAAGTGCATATGAAATCGCATCATCTACTTCAGCATTTGCTGCTAGGCTGCAATACAAGGGTTAACAACAATACCCAAAAGCAGTTCATATAATACATCGTTAGCAAAACATGTTAGTACGACATCATATACTTCATATGCAACATATGCATGAAACATGTTTAAAAGTAAGCACCTAGCCAACTTATTGCTAAGGCTACCCTTCGCTCATTCTCGAGTTATCTAACCACTGCTCTGATACCACTAATGTAGGGCCTTCCTACCTTAACATCATCTTATTACACAATATATGGACTAAACATGCATTAATAACGTCTTAGGGTTCTGGTTGTAGTTTTAAGCTAAGAAGATTTCAGGCCAATAATGAAGTTTCAAAACTTAACTCATTACATTCACAATAATGAATGTTATAACGATAGAATTATACTACTCCTAGAGTAGAGACTATCCAAAAGTCCTGTATCCTATCTTCTTTCATGCTCCTTTTAGCTCACTGCCTCAACCCGACCCTTAGCCCTTCGGTCCAAAAGTGTACCTACAGGAACAACCCATCATGAGCATGTATATCGTTACTTAACATCATAAGGCAATGGCATATAAATAAATGCATGAAAATAATTGGTAACGTATACTTCATGGTTAATTGCATTAACCCTCTTTGGTTGTCCCTGTTTCATAGCCATGCATATAATCATTAATTCTTGACATGAATGATTAAAATCGTCGTCTTATAAATATCGTCATCTTACATCATCATCATCATATAAGCATTATCATCTTATACATATCATCATTTATAACATCATCATCATATAAGCATTATTATCTTATACACATCATCATTTGTAACATCATCATCATATAAGCATCATTATCTTATATCATCATCTTATAGCATCGTCGTCTTATAACTTCATCATCTTATAACGTCATCATCTTATAACTTCATCATCTTATAACGTCATCATCTTATAACTTCATCATCTTATAACGTCATCATCTTATAACTTCATAATCTTATAACGTCATCATCTTATAACATCATCATCATTTAAGCATCAACTTGCTGGTTATTCGTTAACTTCTTCTTGTTAACCCTGATTTACCTTCATGCATATGGGCATCTTACCCCGTGGTATCTTACCACACAATAACATCGTATGGCCTCTTACCATATGGGCATCTTACCCAGTGGCATCTTACCACATAATAACATCGTATGGCATCTTACCATATGGGCATCTTACCCCGTGGCATCTTACCACATAATAACATCGTATGGCATCTTACCATATGGGCATCTTACCCCGTGGCATCTCACCACATAATAACATCGTATGGCCTCTTACCATATGGGCATCTTACCCCGTGGCATCTTACCACATTATAAACATCGTATAACATTATTATAAACTTACTTATCGCAATCATCATCATAAACATCGTCATCATATACATCATCATCATAAACTTACTTATCATAATCATCATCGTAAGCATCATCATCATAAACATCATCATCATAAACTTACTTATCATAATCATCATCGTAAGCATCATCATCATAAACATCATCATCATAATCATCATCGTAAGCATCATCATCATAAACATCATCATCATAGTCATCATCATCATAAATACTTATGCAATCAATACATAGTCATAGTTAGGAGTGTGTTACCGTCCAATGCCCGTACGCTTCTTACGTACCTTAATTCCAAAAGTGGAGAAATTGAAGAACTCTATCTTCTCGATGTTGTTGGCACCTGGGATGGTTCCACACAACCATACAAATCGATATTAGAAGCTAAACAATAGCCAAATACCAAAAATTCCACAAAAGAAATCATTTTCCAACTTTTGAGCAGTGGCGATCGATCGCTCAAAACATGGCGATCGATCGCCAGATTTTTCACATAGCGGCGATCGATCGCTTAAAATGAGGCGATCGATCGCCTTGATGCTCATTTCGCTACTGGACGTTGGCGATCGATCGCGCCATTTGAGGCGATCGATCGCCTAACCTTATTTTCGCGTACTGTCTCTCGGCGATCGATCGCTGCATTTGTAGCGATCGATCGCCACAACCAGTGGTCGCGATTTCACCATTTTTATGTGCATTTTCCAAGCTTATCTTCATACCTTTCAAAACCAAACTTCACAACAATAACAATAACATCATAACCCACTAAAACCCACATAAAACACTTCAAAAATCATACCCCAAACATATATAACACATACCCCAAAACAACCCACATAATCTACTTCAAAATCAACCCATTTCAACACCAAACATCATAAAACTTTTAGGAATGGTTCCATACCTCTTGTAGGCTCCAAATCCTAACAAAGATCACACACAAACAAAGTTTTTGTGAAGCTTTCTTCTTCCTTCCTTGGTGAATTTCGAAAATGGGAGATGGGTTAGGGTTGAGGAATGAATTGGGGATTTTAAAAGTGATTGGTAAAGTAAGTGGGTATAGAGGGAAAAGGGGGTTATAAGGTTAATATTAAAATTATACCCCAAAGTTAACATGATGTATAAAACACCCCAACATGGTATTTTAAAAGCATTTACAAAAATGCATTAAACTTCCACTAAATCATGCTTTCCTCATAATTAACCATCAACACAGTTAAATCATGTTAACACCTCATCTTCTAGCATGCATAACATGTACCCTGAAATGCAACCCCGGATCACGTCTATCATGTGGCTAAGCATTTCAACATGATAATTAATTTCAACACGTAAATCAATTATTCACATAATTAATCACATAAACATAATTAATGCCTTAATTGCAATTAATCATTTCGGGGACATCACATGTTTGGTGGCTGCCCTATATTTCGAAAATGGCTATTTTTTAGGCTTGTAAAAGATGCTTTTATGATGTTTGATAAAATGCTTGAATGATGCTCTAGTGTTGGTTAAAAGCCTTACTAATGGTGTGGTGAAGCTAACATTTATGGCTCATAATTTGAGAAGTATTCTAAGTAGATTTAAACAATTGTTTTGAAGGATGAAGATTGTTTTATTGTTGTATGTGGATATATGTTGTGATTTGTGGTTAGATGAAATATTGTCATTGAAGAATGATAACTTGAATTGGTATAGCGGGTTAAAGCGGTTATGTGACTCGCTTTATTGAATGATTAATTGTTAGAAGGAAATTGTTGAGTTTTGTCTTGGCTTAGTATTATTGTTGGTCAAAATAAATGAAGATTAAATCATGCATGGAAGGTGTTTGTTAATATTCTTAAAGGAAATTCAAGTGTGGTCTAAGTCTTGTTAGTGGGGGAGAATGACTAACTTTTATGGCTTGTAGCCATTGTGACATTTGGTGGGCATTGGGCTATGGTTAAAGATGTTTATATCTTCAAATAACATGCTAATGAGTGCTTCAATGATGTTAAAGACATAGTAATGAACCTTGCTAATTGTATAGTAAAACAAATATGCCCATGTGTGAGTTTAAACTTTGTAGAATTCTAGATTTGGATTTAACCTTGACTTGGAGGAACTTAGCTACGTGTGCGTGTGTACGCCTCGGTAAGGGTGGGTGAGTGATGTTTGTGTGATAAATGGTGCACTAGTGAGTGCATAAGTGTGATATACACATGTATGCATATTTCCTAATGTGTGTAATAACATGGAATAGAGTTTATGGTAATGTTTATGCTTGAATGGATAGCATAGCATGTATTAATGACTTTATGTTGGGATTAAGGGAATTGGATTTAAAGGGTAGAATCTCTTATCTTCATGGATCCCTTCTTTCCTATCTTGGTTTGAATCACTTCGATGTTTGTTTGGATGTTGGAATATGTTAATTGACTAAATTTAGTTTTGTTTTTGGGTGGTTGGATTATGTGATATTATGGGCGTAACTTTATGAATAAATTAATATGAGATTTTGTGCATCAAATATTGGTTATGAGATAACCCTTATATCCTTAAGTTCATGTAGAGCCTTTCTTGAACTCTCGGACAACAAGGAGGGTGACTTGACGGTAAAAACATATTATAAGGTACGTGGTGACGTACGAGCAGGTATACCCAGTATTTATATATTCATGTATACATGTATTTAGAATGTGATGTTTGAGGCTAAGTGATTGAGTCTGGTAGTTGAGTTTAATATACGTGGAATGGTGGATACGTAGAGGTACGTGATCCGGGTATATGAGTTGAACATTGATGCATTTGGCATAATCGATATGAGAAATGGTTGAGAATGAGATTAACGTACAGGCAGAGTTGCCTTCGATATGAGAGTTGTTATGATTGAGCATAAATGATGAATTGTGATTATATTGAATTTATTGCATTGATGAGTTTCATGTTGTGATTAACGATACTGAACTTGATGTTTATGAAAGCATGTGAGACTGAAACAGGAACAACTAGTGGAAGCTATACGGATTCCGAACTGTACAGGGAGTATATTTTTATGGATTTTAAATACTCATAAATTGTTATATTATGAATTAATTATAAGTGTTATGCATCGTCGTGAATAGGAGTATCGTGACAAGGTATGCTCACCCGTGTGGGGGCTGTTTCTGTTGAAACAGGTACAACAGGTACAATACTACTTTGGGATATTGGTTCGAGCTTTGTTGGATAATGCCGCTTCAAGAAGCAGAAGCGTATATGAGAGTGGGTAAATAGGATACGCTAATTATTCAGTTAGATGATATTCATTTATTTGTTGCTCGTATGTGAGCAATTGGAAGCATGTATATGGACTGTATAAGGGTGTTGAAGCCCACTTCTGATGTCTTCCTAGTATGGTGTTTTCCCTGGCTGGGAACTTATTTAGAGTCTTGTTTTCTTTAAGTATTGTGTTTTCCCTGGCTGTGAATTATATTGGTGATGTGAATTATTTTGGGATAGCTCAATTTGTGGGGAGACTCTGCCCAAATTTTTACAAAAACCCACAATATAAAAAGTGGTGTAATGGGGATGGAAATGGGCGAAATCTTTGAGTCTATTTGTTGGTAGAGATGAACATATATTGTTGAACATCATTTATGTCATGGGATTATGGGAAACATGAAATGATTCTTTTTAAAGAATGAAAAGAAAATGAAAATTTTTTACACATACGACGTCATAATTGAACTAATGACGGGTTTAAGTGTTGGGGTCTTACATTAGTGGTATAAGAGCAGTGGTTACTCTTTGGGGCTGTTAAGGGCCTAGGAAGTTATTGATAGCACATATTTATGCATGATGGCATTAATGTTGTATGACACAACTAGTTGTTTATGTACTTTTATGATATGAAAAGTGGTGTTGCTAATCATTGTAATTGCAGGAATCGTGTAGAATGCGATGGGATAACATTAATGGTGATGTCTAACACTTCATGTATTATGTGTTAAGGGATCTGATTTTGTAGGAAAATCAGGAAAGGTGAGACGTACGGGCTTCGGACGGTAAAACGTGTTACACCTTTGATTATGTATATCATGGATAGTGGATCCTTACATGTGATGATATATGTGAAATGATAGTGATATATATTGTGATAATGGAACCAATTGTTGTATTTGATTATTGTGGTAGAATTGATGAATGTTCCGGTAGCCTTTATCTCCGAGCGAGGGAGGTACTTGCCGCTGTCATATGAAGCGATGGTAGTATGATATTTGCCGCTGTCATGTCTAAGCGAGGTAACATGCCGCTGTCATTGACGAAGCGAGGGATATCATATGATGCCGCTATATGTCAAAGCGAGGGGTCCTAAAATTCTGCTGTTGTATTGGGACCGGAACAGTCACAATTCTAATGATTAATGTGGAATATTGTGGTTATAACTGGAACGTGGTATCGATCATTATATTTGTGAATTGTTGTATTAACCTGGATGCAGGTACATGGAGCTAGTGGAAGTTCCGGTAGTTGTTATATTCGAGCGAGGGAGGTACTTGCCGTTGTCATATGAAGCGATGGTAATATGATATTTGCCGCTGTCATGTCGAAGTGATGTACATGCCGCTGTCATTGTCGAAGCGAGGGATATCATATGATGCCGCTATATGTCGAAGCGAGGGGTCCTAAAATTCCGCTGCTATAACAAGACCGGAACAACCACATTATCGATATTGATAGCGATGTCTCATTCCGCTATATTGGTTGGCGATGGTTCATGCTGCCACGTGTATTGATAGTGATGTCTCATTCCGCTATATTGGTTGGCGATGGTTCATGCCGCCACGTGTATTGATAGCGATGTCTCATTCCGCTATATTAGTTGGCGATGGTTCATGCCGCCAGGTATATTGATAGCGATGTCTCATTCCGCTATATTGATTGGCGATGGTTTATACCACCGGGTACATGTATAGCGATGCCTTTTTCCACTATGTCATTGGCGATGACTCATGCCGCCAGACTTGTGTTTAGCGATGGTGCATTCTGCTGATTCCATGGCAATGGTTCTTGCCGCCGATTATATATATAGCGACGTCTCATTCCGCTATTCTGTTGATGGTGAGTATATCAATTTGTGTATTGATATGAAATCATATTTTGTGGAATATTTATGTTGAGAGCAGGGACAATTTAAAGGATCAAGTGTGAATCAACTGTGTACAGTAAGTGTTATTACATCTTATTGTTTTAAGAATATAATTTTATTCATTGTGATTGTTGATATTATATGGATGTCAGTAGTGACGATGATATTGTACATGCCCGTAGTGACGATGAGATTATGCATGCTAGTGTGGGCGACAAATATTGATGTGTTGCTATTATGTTAGCATGAGTTTATTGTATTGCTATTGTGCTAGCATTGTATATTGATGATGTTGGATCGCAGATAGCAGTGGACAATTGTGTTGTTATTTCTTGGGTACATGTGATTTAGGCCCAAGAGGATATTGGATCGATCCAGGAGGACGAAGTATCGAGGTAACTGTTTCAGTTGGTTGAACATATTGATATATGTTGATTCGAGTTATTTTGTTGATTCATATTGATTTTGAAATCATGTACATGTAGAAAAGTTGATAATGGAATTGAAGTGGAACCTAGATGTATCATTCATATTTTGTTGGGTAATAAGGCAAGAAGGGGTGTAACCTCTGTGATAGCACTCTCATATCTACGGTGTGTAGTGATGAGATATTGAAAATAGATGTTAATCACTTTGTGATGATAATTATTGTTGTGAAAGCATGCTAGTTTTGTATGTGGTAGGATTAATAATTGATTAATCACCTATTACATTGAATGGAATACAATCAGATAGACATGAGTTTAATGAGTGTGTCACGGGATGGCATGAGTATGTCACGGGATGACGCGTGATTACTACGAATGTCGTGTATGGACATGTGTTCATTGTGAATATTCATGATTAATGAATTATTATGTTTCGAGGATGAGTTAAAGATTGATATAAATTGTGTCATCGAGGCATGCAATTAATTCTTATGTTAAATTTCAATCACCCTATGAGAAAGTGTGCTGTAACATGTTGTGTATAGAACCGCGTGAAACTTTTGATGCAGAGAATTAATGTTTGATGACAGAAACATTATGAGTATCGAAATACGTAAATGACAAGGTACGTGTTATGTTACTAGTATTTGAGAAATACTAACGAGATTATTTTGTACTTGTCCTATGACAGATAATAATTTGGTGAAGTAATGTGGAAATGTTGATACTTAAGAGTATGTGAGTACTGTGATTAACATGATATTATGATGCCATTGTGTATTGTAGATGATTCTATCTACAAAGGTATGTCACGAACTATTCGATATTGATGATGATGCCTTGTGTTAGATGAGTATAATCGTGACATGAGAATATTGGTGTTAAGCCATTTATCATGATTTGATACTGATGGTCTGTGGCTATTGGTGTGTATAATGTGTATATACGTATGTGAGAATGACTAATGGGTTTTCTAGTCATTACCTTGCACCAGATAATAGCCAGGAGATGATATATGAGATGTTGATACGTACAGGCTCAGGAGTACCGCTACTTCATACGGACGATGGTGGTAATGTTGGTATAAGTTGCATACATTTGCAACAACACAAGTATGAAGTTATTTATACGATGAAGGTTGGTGTATTGTCATACATTCTTTTATACACATGATATGCATGGATTGCATGATCTAGCAATTTTATGATGGGCACTATGATGAAAGTAAACTGTGACGGATTTAGATCTTGTGCAAGGAAACTATACCGATGCGAGTACACAGGTACTGAAGTATGACAAGAAGTGATTGATTGATAAACACTGTAAGTTGGCTTTATGAACTGTTGGCAATTTTTTGATAAGATAATTATGGGAATGAGCTTTTGGAATGTAAACAAAAATTGAACAGGGCAAGTATGATGTTAACCTCGTATTGATTTACATGAATAGAGGAATTCATATGTTAGCTTATTAAATGCTAATGTTGAGATAGAGTAAAGTGAGGTGATTTGCAGTCTTGCGATCGTGTAATGGGACACATGTGTGAACCGTGATGATTGGGATGACTGCCATACTACAGATGGTCAAGTCACTATCGAGTTGTATAACGGTATGTGAATTTTACTGTTGACTTTATGGTAAGCATGTATTTAAATTTCGGGGACGAAATTTTATTAGTTGGGGAGAATTGTAATGCCCGGAATAAATTATAAATATTTATTTGTTGATAATTGCGATATTAGAAGATAATTTCGGAATTCAACTATTGGGAATTTTATTGGGAGCGAAATTGGGATAAATGATCTCGGGATTGAATTTATAAGGTTAATTAATTCAAGGAGATTATAAATTATTGGGAATGCCATTTTAGTATGGGATGGGAATAAATAATTCCGGGGTAACTTTGTGATGCAAGAAAAAAATTGCATGATTTAATTTGAGGAATAATTTGTCTTTTATTTAATAAAGGAAGAAAGAAGATGAATAAAAGTTAGAGTATTGGGTTTAATTTTAAATTAAAGGGAAGATTAAATCCTACACACACTACACCCTCTACACACACTAAAAATCAGCCACCTTCTCCTTCCCCAAACCCCAACCCGTCGGCCCTCCTCTCCCGCCGCTAGGGCTCGGTTTTGGCCATGGAATTCGATTTATTTTGCCATGAAATTGTTGGGTATGAAGTTTCCTAGCATCCTACACCTTTTACCTCTTTTGTATTCGATTTTTTTTGGTTGAGTTTTGTGGGTTTTGTGTTCGAAAATTTGTGATGTAAATATTAGAAATTTGTGGTTGTGTTGGGGGCGAAATTATTGCTTGTTTTGGGGCTAAAGATTTTCGAAATTATTGCTTGTTTGGTGGTTGCCCTATATTTCGAAAATGGCTATTTTTGAGGCTTGTAAAAGATGCTTTTATGATGTTTGATAAAATGCTTGAATGATGTTCTAGTGTTGGTTAAAAGCCTTACTAATGGTGTGGTGAAGCTAACATTTATGGCTCATAATTTGAGAAGTATTCTAAGTAGATTTAAACAATTGTTTTGAAGGATGAAGATTGTTTTATTGTTGTATGTGGATATATGTTGTGATTTGTGGTTAGATGAAGTATTGTCAATGAAGAATGATAACTTGAATTGGTATAGCGGGTTAAAGCGGTTATGTGACTCGCTTTATTGAATGATTAATTGTTAGAAGGAAATTGTTGAGTTTTGTCTTGGCTTAGTATTATTGTTGGTCAAAATAAATGAAGATTAAATCATGCATGGAAGGTGTTTGTTAATATGCTTAAAGGAAATTCAAGTGTGGGTCTAAGTCTTGTTAGTGGGGGAGAATGTGTGATGACCAGGGATTATAGATGTTAATCCCGGAGTGTTAATAACCCCTAAAGTTGTTTTACGTGGCGATTTGGAGTTTAATCGCGGTGTTGGGCCTTCTGGGCTCGTTTATTTGGGTAGTTGGGATCGTTGGATCCCGAGGTTGAGATTGTATTCTCATTACGGTGTAAAACCTAAGATTTGGGTTTTTGATGTGTCTCGGGATTTGGGGTGCTTGTGTGGGCACCGGTAGAGGGTTTTGGAGTTAGAGAGAGAGTTTTTGAAAACAGATGATTTTTAATGAATCATGATGTATTTGTGGGGCTATTAGTATTTCTGGGTATTTTTGCTATAAATACCAGTTGAACCCAAGATTTTAATTATTGGAAAACATTTTCCTCACCAAACCCGTCACTCTCTCTTCCCGTCTGCGCCATTTCCGATCTCCCGCACCCCCGCGCGTAAAAGCGCTGCGCCCGCCGCCGTCCGGCCGCCATCCGGCGCGTCCGACCCGCCGTTGGCTTCGTCTCGTCCAGGCGCAGCTTTCCACACCGGCAATTCGAAGTTTCGTCGCGTTTTGGGGTCGGATTTTGCAGAAAACGCAGACGCACAAAATACTAGGGTTCTTCGATTTTAAGCGATTTTCCTTCCGATCTTCGTATGGGTAACCTTCCTTACCCCTTTTTCATGCTTCTCATGAAATTCCTTGTATTTTGGTGATGTATGGTTCGAAAATTTGCCCTAATTTCGTGAGGTTGGGGTTCGAATTTGGGGGTTTTGGCAGGGGGGTGGTGATTCTTGTTATGGGTCGTTTATTACATGTTTTAGATGTATTATGGTGCTTAGTTTGGGTTCGAATTGTGAGGTTAAGGGTTCAAAAATTTGAAGGGTGTTCTTGAACAATTTTCGATAATGTCTCATTCGTTTTCCCTCCCTGCATGTGCCCTGCCCCGGGTCTTTTAAATGGTTAATTGTCGTGTGTTGACAATATTTTTGAGGGTTATGGATGTGCTTGAGCATGGGTTACATGTTCGTAAATAATTGTGAATTATTTATCGTGTTAGCACATCATTCCTCGGGGCATGGAACCCAAGCAAGGTTTGGCTTGGACTACGAGGATTTAAGGTACGTTTAGCGTACGAGCATGTTTTTAATTTATATCCTTGCAAGTGTGATGCATGATATATATGTATAGGTGACAACCTATAGGATAAGGGAAATGAAACTTGATTGTTATTTGTTTAACGTGAGGAAATACATGTTGCCGCTATGAAGCGAGCAAATGATGAAATGTGGCATTTGACTAGATATCCAAGATATCTATATTCCATTTCCTATTATTATGAATAGGAACAGAGACGTAAGTTAATCAAGGAGTTGATTAATTGGTAATGGAAGTTAAGGAAATCTCTACATGATATCTAGAATTACGATAATTCTTTGATAAGGAAAATGTAATGAGATATTGTTAATTTGAAACTGGCTAGGGTTAACCAATGTGATGATTAACTGCATATTCAGGATTTGATGATTTATCTGTTTTGAGAACAGGGATATTACAGGGGTACGCTAGGATGAGGATGACGCCATCCAGGAAGTGTCACATATGTTCCATAATATTTACATTTTTGTAAATTATGTATTATGTCATTATGATTATGAAATTGTGGAATTGGTATGCTCACCCCATGTGGGGGCTGTCTCTGTTGGGACAGGTGAACAGGTACATCGATGGCTTTGGAGTTGAGCTCGAGCTGTTGATTGGATGTACTCCCAGGATCGTGGTACCTGGGCTTGATGGAGCATGGTATCGTATAGTGTACTTATATACACCTGAGGATTATATACACATTCATGATGCTCGCATGTGAGCACGATTATACTTGTATATGGGTTGTATATAAAGGCATGAGCCTTCCTCTCTTTCATTCTTTATGCATGCAATTAAGGGTAGAATTGCTAATGATATGAGAGTCATTGGTGTATTATGTGGGTGTTGAAACCCACTTTAGTTGTCTTACTGTGTGGTGTCTTCCCTGGCTGGGAATTTACTTCGTGTTGCTGTATTCTGTTGAGTGTGTGTTTTCCCTGGCCGGGAACTATATTATGTGATGTGCTTTTATTTCGGGATGGCTCTATTTATGGGGAGACTCTGCCCAAATTTTTATAAAAGTCCACAATGTGAAAGGTGGTGTAATGGGGATGGAAATGGGCGGAACCTATGAGTCTATTTGTTGGTAGAGATGATCTTAATGTTGAATATTAAAGAAATTTTGTAATTGTCATTCAATGGTAAAGTATCATCTGAGTTTCCCGATTGATTTTATTGAAAGCATGTGCCACACATAATGATTAATACACTAATCAAGGGTTAAGGGCTTGGGGTCCTTACATTAGTTGTATCAGAGCAGTGGTTAGCTCTTTGGGATGTTTAATGGCCTAGGGATGTGTTGATAGACATGTACATCACATACTTTTATGCATGCTCGTAGTTTTCTATCATTGTGACATGACGCCTGCTATGTGCATTTTATGATATGAAGCAATGAAAATTGGTGTTATTGCTAACCATCGTGATTGCAGGATCGTAGGAGATACGATGAACATACACAATGAGGGAGTATGGTTGAAAAGCCTCGAGTATGGTAACTCGTTTTATTTATATCATTAGCTTGACTTATGGTGAAAATGATAATGCCTTTTAAGGTGCGTGATGAATGACATCGCTGACGGTAATTAATATTGATGATAAGTGGACATTGTTACTAGTAGAGGGATAAATGTGTTTCATTGAGTTGAGTTTTGGGTACATGTTATGTATATGTATGTGTAGTGCTGAGAAATCTGATTTTGCAGGAGAAATCATAAAATGAGATATGATATCTGAGGATAGAAAATGACAGTTAGTACTGTGCTGTTGGAGTATGACAACAGATGATGTGACAATCGGATATGTGTATGTCATTTACATGATGGCACAGGTACGTAATGATGTACAAGCATGGATGAATATATTTTCCACTGTATTATGGAAAAGCGAAGTGTCGCTTAGGTTTAGGGTCGCTTTTATGGTTGACCGACGTGTTATTATTATGTGTGGGTCGCCTTCGTGTTGAGCGACGTGTTATTATTATTTATGGGTCGCCACTAGAGTGTGCGATGTGATTATGTGTGTGTGAATGTAGAGTGGGGTCACCGCTGAGGCGAGTGATGTGTTTATTTAGAGGTCGCCACTAGAGTGTGCGATGTGATCATGTTGTGTGAATGTAGAGTGGGGTCACCGCTGAGGCAAGTGATGTGTTTATTTAGAGGTCGCCACTAGAGTGTGCGATGTGATCATGTTGTGTGAATGTAGAGTGGGGTCACCGCTGAGGCGAGTGATGTGTATATATGATATATGGGTCACCACTGATGAGTGAGTGATGTGGTCGCCGCTGACGAGCGAGCGATGTGATATGGGTCGCCACTGATGAGTGAGCGATGTGATATTGGGTCACCACTAAAGAGTGAGTGATGTGGTCGCCACTGACGAGTGTGCGATGTGTTAGTATGATTTAGAGGTCGCCACTTAGGAGTGAGCGATGTGATTGGGGTCACCACTGAAAAATGAGCGATGTGGTCGCCGCTGACAAGCGAGCGACGTGTATATTTCAGTGTCAATGCTAGGGAGAGCATGTGACGTGTATATTGATATTGAGTCGGTGCTAGGGAGAGCATGCAATGTGATTATTGTCGGGATCGACACTATTGAGAGTGTGCAATGTATTTTATGTGCCTCCACTATAGAGGGAGGATGATGAATATACGATTTTAATTGACCTTGTTGATTTGACGTATTGTGATAATCAAATGTACAGGTGAAAGCGATCATGGAGAGAGTGAACGGAGTGACAATATTATTTTCTTTCATTTTTATTGCAGTGGATGCAATAGCGGGGTGTGATTGATACCAATATATTGATGACATTTATTGGCGAGATGATGGTATGCTTATATTGTGATATTTGAGATTTATAATATTTACCGCTATCATATCGAAGCGATGGAAATATTGTGAATGCCGCTGATATGTCGAGGCAATGAATATTTTTGGACGGTCATGTTATTGATGATGAGTATATCAATTGTGTATTGATATGAAATTATATTTTGTGGCATATTTATGTTGAGTTAAATGTAACCATGTTGGAATGAGATTAATGAACAGGTCATGAGATGACATGGAACGTCACGGGATGACGTGAGATCGCTACGAATGTTCTGTGTGGACGTGTGATTATTGTGAACGTTGCGGGTCGACGTAGTAAGTACGAAATTATGATGTTATTCTCTGGTATATAATGACAACACTGATAAATAATCATGTAGTGATCAATGATGAGTTAGACATGATGTGATACACCAGATAATGATGTCATAATGAGGTATGGGATATTGCTATTCTATTTAGCATTATTATAGCTGGCATGCGTTGATATGCATGTTTTATTAGGACTATTTTACTAGCATGATGGCGGATAGCATACGTTGATGCACATGGACCGTCACAAGTTGACAAGGTTGTTTAGATGTCATTATTGACATGTATCGTCACTAGTTGACGATGCCTTAGATGCCATGAGTGGGCATGTATCGTCACGGGATGACGATAACGATGGTGTAGGAGATGTCTTATTAGACATGCATCATCGTTACGATGAACAATGCGTTGAGTATACGTATTCAGTTGTATGATTTGGGTGCCAGTGCCGAGCACAAGGTGGTGTCTACGTCACCGGTTGACGTGACCCTTATACCGAGCGAGTTGCTCGAGAATGGATGGACGCGCTGTACATGTGATTGTTCAACAGCATATGGTTGAGGTGATCATATTACGAGTGGTGATACCCTTGAGGTATGCTCGTTGGAATGGCTTTTTGGCCATGTAATTTGACGACAGGAGTAATCATGGAGGAAATTACTCGCTTTCTGTCGTAGTGACATGTGGTAGACATGGTCACACCACCCTTGAGGGTGTTGAATGGGTCCTAAAAGATTAGGATCAGGTTACGTTAAGTACATAGGGACACCGGAGTGTCCAGGGTGTATCGGCATTAGAGGAACGTTGGGTACAGACCCACTACTCTATTGATTTTCTTCCCACAGTATGGTATGCCATGCGAAAACGTCCGTCTTGTTAGTAGGTGTAGGGTCTTCCTACCTTAACATCATCTTAATAACATATTAGGGCTAAACATGCCTTACTGACAGCTTAGGGTTCCGGTTATTACGTGAGTTATTAGAATTACAGGCCAAAATAAAACTTCAAGCAAATTAATTACATTCTCAAATGAATGGCACTATAGAATTATACTACTCCTGGAGTAGAGACTATACCAAATCCTGAATCCTAATTCATAAGGCATCTCGAAGCTCACTTCTTCAACCCTGCCCATAGCCCTTCAAATCCAATGTGTACCTACAGGAACAACACATCGTGAGCATATTCATCATTACTCAACATCATAGGTAATGGCATATAAATAAATGCATGAAGTAAATGGGTAACGTATACTTCATGGTTAATCGCATTAACCCTCTTTGGTTGTCCCTGTTTCATGGTCATGCATATAATCGTTAGTTCTCGACATAAATGATTAAAATCATACTTCACATATATGCTCATAACAAACTATGTTAATTAGAAATGGGACTGTCCGGGTTCCATTATGACAGCGGTATAATTGGCCCCCCTCGCTCGACATAACACATCATATGATGCCCATCGCTACGCCTTGATAGCGGATGTATCTCTTTGTTCAGCGGATGATACCCCTCGCTACGCCTTGATAGCGGATGTACCCCCTCGCTTAGCGGATGATACCCATCGCTACACCTTGATAACGGATGTACCACATCGCTCATTTATGTGAGCGGCAAGACCTTCCTCGCTTGCCCATAATAACCACCGGACATTCAACCATTCTTAAGAACATAGTTTCATATTCATCATAAACATCGTAGTAGCTTATAAACATCATCATCTTGTAAACATCATTATCATATAAGCATTATCATCTTATAGACATCATCGTCTCATCATAATCGTTATAGTAACGTCATATCATCATCATTTATCGTAACATCATCGTAAGCATCTCTTCATCTTAATTCATCATAAACATCATCATCATTTATCATAACATCATCGTAAGCGTCATCGTGACTTATCATAAGCATCATCATCATTTATCATAACATCATCGTAAGCGTCTCTTCATCTTAAATTCATCATAAACATCATAATCATTTATCATAACATCATCGTAAGCGTCATCGTATGTGATGACCTGGGATTGGAGATGTTAATCCCGGAGTGTTAATAACCCCTAAAGATGTTTTACGTAGCGATTTGGAGTTTAATCGCGATGTTGGGCCTTCTGGGCTCGTTTATTTGGGTAGTTGGGATCGTTGGATCCCGAGGATGAGATTGTATTCACATTACGGTGTAAAACCTAAGAGTTGGGTTTTTAATGTGTCTCGGAATCTCGGGTGCTGTGTGAGCACCGGTAGAGGGTTTTGGAGTTAGAGAGAGAGTTTTTGAAAACAGATGATTTTTAAGGAATCACGATGTATTTGTGGGGCTATTAGTTTTTCGGGGTATTTTGCTATAAATACAAGTTGAACCCGAGATTTTTATGAAAATATCATTTCAGCCCAATTTTCTTTCTCTCTCCCCGCCATTCCCGAAACCCGCTGCTACAGTACCCCCGCGCACGAAAACGCCGCGCTCGCCGCCGTCCGGCCGCCGTTCGGCGCGTGCAACCTATCACCGGCTTCGTCTCGACGAGACGCACCTTTCCCCTCCGTCAATTCGAAGTTTCATCGCAGTTTGAGTTCGGATTTTACAGAAGAGCGGCGATCCCCAAATTCTAGGGTTTGTCGATTTTGGTCGATTTTCCTTCCGATTTTCGATTGGGTAACGTTCTTTACCTCTTTTTCGTCCCTCTCATGTAATTCCCTGCTTTATTTGGTGGATTTATGTTCGAATTTTAAGAACTTTAAGGGTTCGAATTTTGAAGGCTTGTTTGGTTCGAATTTATGCATTTTTCGTGGGTTAAGGTTCGAAAATTGTGATTTATTGGCTCGAATGATTTCGATTTTCGTTGGCTTGGGTTCGATTTTTTTGGATGGGTGCATGAAGTGGGTTCGACTTTGGGGGTTTTTGGCAAGGGTGATGATTCTTGCTATTAATTGATTAATTCATATTTTAGATGAATTATGGTGTTTAATTTGGGTTCGATTTGTGAGATAAGGGTTCGAAAATTTGTAGGGTATCCTTGAACAATTTTCGTTGTTGTCTCATTCGTTCCCCTCCCTGCATGTACCCTGCCCCGGGTCTTTTAAATGATTTATTGTCGTGTGTTGACGATATGTTGAGGGTTATGGGTGTACTTGAGCATTGGTTGCATGTTCGTAAATGATCGTGAATTATTTATCGTGTTAGCACATCATCCCTCGGGGCATGGAACTCGAGCAAGGTTTGGCTCGGACTTCGAGGATTTAACGTACGTTTAGCGTACGAGCATAACTTAAATGATGTTTTACAAGTATGATGCATGATTTAAAATACATGAAATGCTTTACTATGATGGCACCGTGACTTGGTTACGTTATGTTGAATCACATGGTGAAATGCTTGGTGCCGCTATTAAGCGAGCAAACGATGGGTGTGGTCGCTACGGAGCGAACACCAGTAGTATGACGCTACTTTGAAGTAAGAAATGAAAATGTGGTGTTGATTAGATATCTATGATATCTGTATTTTATTCCCTATTGGTAATGAATAGGAACAGAGACGTAGTTAATCAGAGAAGTGATTAACTAGTATCGGAAGTTAAGGAAGTCTCAATATGATATCTAGAATTATGATAATTGCTAGATAAAGAAAGATGTTATGAAATGTTGTTAATTCGAAACTGGTTAGGGTTAACCAATATGATGATTAACTGCATATTCAGGATTTGATGATTTATCTGTTTTGAGAACAGGGTTATTACAGGGGTACGCTAGGATGAGGATGATACCATCCAGGCAGTGTCACATATGTTCCACAATATTTACATTTTTTTGTAAATTATGTATTATGTCATTATGATTATGAAATTGTGGAATTGGTATGCTCACCCCGTTGGGGGCTGTCTCTGTTGGGGCAGGTGAACAGGTACATCGATGGCTTTGGAGATGAGCTCGAGCTGTTGATTGGATCTACTCCCAGGATCGTGGTACCAGGGCTTGATGGAGCACGGTATCGTATAGAGTACCTATATACCCATGATGATTATATACATGTTCATGATGCTCGCATGTGAGCACGATTATACTTGTACATGGGTTGTATATAAAGGCATGAGCCTTTCTCTCTTCCATTTGAGGTTGCATGCAATTAGAGGTAGAATTGCTAAAAGTTAAGAGAGTCATTAGTGTATGTGGGTGTTGAAACCCACTTTTGTTGCCATATGTGTGGTGTCTTCCCTGGCTGGGAATTTACTTGTATTACTGCTTTCTGATGAGTATTATGTGTTCCCTGGCCGGGAATTATGTTATATGCTGTGCTTTTTTTTTTTGGGATAGCTCTATTTATGGGGAGACTCTGCCCAAATTTTTATAAAAGTTCACAATGTGAAAAATGGCACCAAGAGGTTGGTAAAGGGCAATCATATGAGTCTTTTATTGTTAGGATGATGATCTTACAACATTGAGTATTAAAGGAAGTTTTGTAATTGACATTCAATGGTAAAGTATCATCTGAGCTTCCCGATTGGCTTTTTATAGAAAGCATGTACCACACATAGTGGTTAATACACTAATCAAGGGTTAAGTATACGGGGTCCTTACATTAGTGGTATCAGAGCAGTGGTTGCTCATTGGGGCTGTTGAGGGCCTAGGAAGTTATTGATAGCACATATTTATGCATGATGGCATTAATGTTATACGACATGACTAATTGTTTATGTGCTTTTATGATATGAAAAGTGGTATTGCTAACCATTGTGGTTGCAGGAATCGTGTGAAACACGATAGGATGGCATTAATAGCGATGTCTAACACTCTATATGCTACGTGCCAAGGAACCTGATTTTTGGAAGAAAATCAGGAGAAGAAAGATATGATGTATTGTCTGAGGACAGACTGGGTAGACAACCGACAGTGGAATACTTCGGTATGGTCTCAATTATTATTGAATATACTAATGCGTTTGTTCATGTAATGCTCAAGCAAGGAAGGTACGTAAGAAACGTACGAGCATCAAACGGTAACATATTCCTAAACTATGACCTTGCATTAATTGCATGAGTATACGATGATGATGATTATGATGATGTTTATGATGATGATGTTTACGATGATGTTTACGATGATGATGATTATGATGATGTATATGATGATGATGTTTACGATGATGTTTACGATGATGATGATTATGATGATGTTTATGATGATGATGTTTACGATGATGTTTACGATGATGATGATTATGATGATGTTTATGACGATGACGTTTACGATGATGTTTACGATGATGATGATTATGATGATGTTTATGACGATGATGTTTATGATGATGTTTACGATGATAATGATCATGATGATGTTTATGATGACGTATATGATTGGGTAAGATGCCCCTGTGGTAAGATGCCACACAATGGTTATGATATGGCAAGACGCCATATGATTGGGTAAGATGCCACACAATGGTTATGATATGGCAAGACGCCATATGATTGGGTAAGATGCCCCTGTGGTAAGATGCCACGCAATGGTTATGATATGGTAAGACGCCATATGATTGGGTAAGATGCCCATGTGGTAAGATGCCACACGATGATTATATTATGGTAAGATACCATATAACAGGGTAAGATGCCCATATGGTAAGAGACCATACGATGTTATTATGTGGTAAGACGCCACAGGGTAAGATGCCCATATGGTAAGAGACCATACGATGTTATTATGTGGTAAGACGCCACAGGGTAAGATACCCATATGGTAAGAGACCATACGATGTTATTATGTGGTAAGACGCCACAGGGTAAGATGCCCATATGGTAAGAGACCATACGATGTTATTATGTGGTAAGACGCCACAGGGTAAGATGCCCATATGGTAAGAGACCATACAATGTTATTATGTGGTAAGACGCCACGGGGTAAGATGCCCATATGGCAAGAGACCATACAATGTTATTATGCGTGGTAAGACGCCACGGGGTAAGATGCCCATATGGTAAGATGCCATACAATGTTACTACGTGGTAAGACGCCACGAGTAAGATGCCCATATGGTAAGAGGCCATACAATGTTATTACATGGTAAGACGCCACGGGGTAAGATGCCCATATGGTAAGATGCCACACGATGTTATGATATGGTAAGATGCCATACGATTGGGTAAGACGCCCACGTGGTAAGGTGCCACACGATGTTATGATATGGTAAGATGACATACGATGGGGTATGATGCCCATATGTACGAATGTGAATCAGGGTCAACAAAAAGAAGCTGACGAATACCCAGCATGTTTACTTAACTATGAATTCGTACATTTACCGTTATACTTATAAGATGATGATGTATAAGATGATGATGCTATAAGATGATGATGTATAAGATGACGATGCTTATATGATGATGATGTATAAGATGATGATGCTATAAGATGATGATGTATAAGATGATGATGCTATAAGATGATGATGTATAAGATGATGATGCTATATGATGATGATGTATAAGATGATGATGCTATATGATGATGATGTATAAGATGATGATGCTATAAGATGATGATGTATAAGATGATGATGCTTATATGATGATGATGTATAAGATGATGATGCTATATGATGATGATGTATAAGATGATGATGCTATAAGATGATGATGTATAAGATGATGATGCTATAAGATGATGATGTATAAGATGATGATGCTATAAGATGATGATGTATAAGATGACGATGCTTATATGATGATGATGTATAAGATGATGATGCTATAAGATGATGATGTATAAGATGATGATACTATAAGATGATGATGTATAAGATGATGATGCTTATATGATGATGATGTATAAGATGATGATGCTATAAGATGATGATGTATAAGATGATGATACTATAAGATGATGATGTATAAGATGATGATGCTTATATGATGATGATGTATAAGATGATGATGCTATAAGATGACGATGCTTATATGATGATGATGTATAAGATGATGATGCTATAAGATGATGATGTATAAGATGATGATGCTATAAGATGATGATGTATAAGATGATGATGCCTATATGATGATGATGTTATAAGATGATGATATTTATGAAATGATGATGCTCATATGATGAAGATGTTATAAGATGGTGATAATTATAAGATGATGATTTTAATCATTCATGTCAAGAATTAATGACTATATGCATGGCTATGAAACAGGGACATTGGAGTGTCCAGGGTGTATAGGCATTAGAGGAATGTTGGGTAAAGACCCACTACTCTATTGATTTTCTTCCCACAGTATGGTATGTCGTGCGGAAACGTCCATCTTATTGGTAGGTTTGAGGTGAACCTAGAGAGGCAGCGACTAGTTTGTCTGCCGTGTGTATGCAGCACCAAGAGGGGCTTGTTAGAGCCGTTATACTGCTCGTAGGAACCAAGTGTGGCAAATCGTAAGGTGATACGATGTGGATTGTGGTGGACTCTAGTAGTCACCATGTCATCGAGGTTGAGGTTGTGCATGCCTCACTGAAACGTGTATACGTTATGTTTAATCTTGGTGAGACTTGTCTGTGACAGCTCATGATGTTGGAGTACCAACAAGAGAGTCATCAAGTCGTCGTTGATTCGATCTGGGAATCCATGTATTTGGGATGCAATGGGTTTATTGCATGACCTTTCAAGTTTGAAACTCTGAGGAGTCTCGATTGTTTGTTTATGACCGGGATGTGGTTCTTGGGATATCCAGAGGTGGACATCTTATGAGATATCTTTTGTGTGAATCTGTGGCCGTGAGTTGCCCAATTTGAGTTGCAATGATGCGACTGCTCCTTCGACAGAGGAGGTTTGAAAGTGAAAACCAGGTTTGGTGTGTGTACACCGTGGGATACTAGTGTTTCCCTCGTAACGATGTATGTTAGACATCGTGAGTCATGATAAGAGATGTCATTGAATGATATCTACGATGGAATCGGGAGCGATTCGGATCCTCGCAATTTCAGTTGACTAACTGCTTTTGGATTGTTAGCGTGGGTTGCGCTGACGCTTTTTGACGTTATGATGGATTTGGAAGTCTATTCCACTTCAGGGTTGACACGAGGTCAACGTCCCCACGGTTGAGGTGTCATTCAGGATGCGTCCTTACTGGTTGTATTAGAACGAAGGATGATTGTCCGATCTACAGTCGTAAGTATCGGTTGTTTTGCAGTCATGAGGGACTGACTTTTGGGATGACCCGCATCGAGGTACGTTGCCTCTTGGGTGATATATTGGTTTTGGATAAGTCGCCCTGTTTCAGAGTTGATGTGAGGTAAGTATCCTCGCGATTATTAAGACTATTCTGATATGGTCAAGAATCGAGGTTATGGCTTCATGTTGTTGTGTAGCCTGGGTGTTATGTGATACACCGGTACTAATTTCGAGGACGAAATTCTTTTAGTGGGGGATATTGTGATGACCTGGGATTGGAGATGTTAATCCCGGAGTGTTAATAACCCCTAAAGATGTTTTACGTAGCGATTTGGAGTTTAATCGCGATGTTGGGCCTTCTGGGCTCGTTTATTTGGGTAGTTGGGATCGTTGGATCCCGAGGATGAGATTGTATTCACATTACGGTGTAAAACCTAAGAGTTGGGTTTTTAATGTGTCTCGGAATCTCGGGTGCTGTGTGAGCACCGGTAGAGGGTTTTGGAGTTAGAGAGAGAGTTTTTGAAAACAGATGATTTTTAAGGAATCACGATGTATTTGTGGGGCTATTAGTTTTTCGGGGTATTTTGCTATAAATACAAGTTGAACCCGAGATTTTTATGAAAATATCATTTCAGCCCAATTTTCTTTCTCTCTCCCCGCCATTCCCGAAACCCGCTGCTACAGTACCCCCGCGCACGAAAACGCCGCGCTCGCCGCCGTCCGGCCGCCGTTCGGCGCGTGCAACCTATCACCGGCTTCGTCTCGACGATACGCACCTTTCCCCTCCGTCAATTCGAAGTTTCATCGCAGTTTGAGTTCGGATTTTACAGAAGAGCGGCGATCCCCAAATTCTAGGGTTTGTCGATTTTGGTCGATTTTCCTTCCGATTTTCGATTGGGTAACGTTCTTTACCTCTTTTTCGTCCCTCTCATGTAATTCCCTGCTTTATTTGGTGGATTTATGTTCGAATTTTAAGAACTTTAAGGGTTCGAATTTTGAAGGCTTGTTTGGTTCGAATTTATGCATTTTTCGTGGGTTAAGGTTCGAAAATTGTGATTTATTGGCTCGAATGATTTCGATTTTCGTTGGCTTGGGTTCGATTTTTTTGGATGGGTGCATGAAGTGGGTTCGACTTTGGGGGTTTTTGGCAAGGGTGATGATTCTTGCTATTAATTGATTAATTCATATTTTAGATGAATTATGGTGTTTAATTTGGGTTCGATTTGTGAGATAAGGGTTCGAAAATTTGTAGGGTATCCTTGAACAATTTTCGTTGTTGTCTCATTCGTTCCCCTCCCTGCATGTACCCTGCCCCGGGTCTTTTAAATGATTTATTGTCGTGTGTTGACGATATGTTGAGGGTTATGGGTGTGCTTGAGCATTGGTTGCATGTTCGTAAATGATCGTGAATTATTTATCGTGTTAGCACATCATCCCTCGGGGCATGGAACTCGAGCAAGGTTTGGCTCGGACTTCGAGGATTTAACGTACGTTTAGCGTACGAGCATAACTTAAATGATGTTTTACAAGTATGATGCATGATTTAAAATACATGAAATGCTTTACTATGATGGCACCGTGACTTGGTTACGTTATGTTGAATCACATGGTGAAATGCTTGGTGCCGCTATTAAGCGAGCAAACGATGGGTGTGGTCGCTACGGAGCGAACACCAGTAGTATGACGCTACTTTGAAGTAAGAAATGAAAATGTGGTGTTGATTAGATATCTATGATATCTGTATTTTATTCCCTATTGGTAATGAATAGGAACAGAGACGTAGTTAATCAGAGAAGTGATTAACTAGTATCGGAAGTTAAGGAAGTCTCAATATGATATCTAGAATTATGATAATTGCTAGATAAAGAAAGATGTTATGAAATGTTGTTAATTCGAAACTGGTTAGGGTTAACCAATATGATGATTAACTGCATATTCAGGATTTGATGATTTATCTGTTTTGAGAACAGGGTTATTACAGGGGTACGCTAGGATGAGGATGATACCATCCAGGCAGTGTCACATATGTTCCACAATATTTACATTTTTTTGTAAATTATGTATTATGTCATTATGATTATGAAATTGTGGAATTGGTATGCTCACCCCGTTGGGGGCTGTCTCTGTTGGGGCAGGTGAACAGGTACATCGATGGCTTTGGAGATGAGCTCGAGCTGTTGATTGGATCTACTCCCAGGATCGTGGTACCAGGGCTTGATGGAGCACGGTATCGTATAGAGTACCTATATACCCATGATGATTATATACATGTTCATGATGCTCGCATGTGAGCACGATTATACTTGTACATGGGTTGTATATAAAGGCATGAGCCTTTCTCTCTTCCATTTGAGGTTGCATGCAATTAGAGGTAGAATTGCTAAAAGTTAAGAGAGTCATTAGTGTATGTGGGTGTTGAAACCCACTTTTGTTGCCATATGTGTGGTGTCTTCCCTGGCTGGGAATTTACTTGTATTACTGCTTTCTGATGAGTATTATGTGTTCCCTGGCCGGGAATTATGTTATATGCTGTGCTTTTTTTTTTTTGGGATAGCTCTATTTATGGGGAGACTCTGCCCAAATTTTTATAAAAGTTCACAATGTGAAAAATGGCACCAAGAGGTTGGTAAAGGGCAATCATATGAGTCTTTTATTGTTAGGATGATGATCTTACAACATTGAGTATTAAAGGAAGTTTTGTAATTGACATTCAATGGTAAAGTATCATCTGAGCTTCCCGATTGGCTTTTTATAGAAAGCATGTACCACACATAGTGGTTAATACACTAATCAAGGGTTAAGTATACGGGGTCCTTACATCGTAACTTATCATAAGCATCATCATCATTTATCATAACATCATCATAAGCGTCTCTTCATCTTAAATTCATCATAAACATCATAATCATTTATCATAACATCATCGTAAGCGTCATCGTAACTTATCATAAGCATCATCATCATTTATCATAACATCATCGTAAGCGTCTCTTCATCTTAAATTCATCATAAACATCATAATCATTTATCATAACATCATCGTAAGCGTCTCGTCATCTTAATTCATTATGAAAATCATCTTTATTTATCAAGCATCTTATCATCTTTATTCATCATAAAAATCATCTTTACTTATCAAGTATCTTATCATCTTTATTCATCATACACATCATCATAGCATCGTAAATTCTTATACAATCATAGTATGATCATAATATAGGAGTATGGTTTACCGTCCGATGCCCGTACGTCTCTTACGTACCTTAATTCCAAAAATGGAGAAGTTTTAGAACTTTATCTCCTTGAAGTTGTGGGTACCTGGGATGGTTCTACATAACCATACAAATCGATATTAGAAGCTAATTATAGTCCAATATCCAAAAATCCCATAAAAACATCAAAAATACACATTTTGGTGTCTCGCGATCGATCTCCATGAAGTCCCGATCGATCGCGAGATCACACTGCCTCGTTCAACAAAATTTTCCAATTCGCGATCGATCGCTGAAGGTTACTGCCTTCTCCCCTGTAGCTCGCGATCGATCGGTGGAAGGTGCCGATCGATCGCCGAGTCCTGTAGGTCCGATTTTTGGGCACTATTCATCCTTCTCCTTCCCCAACACAAACAAACTCAAATATCACAACACCAACCATACCAAGTCACTACAAATCTTCAATAAACATCCTCATATAACCATAAATCATACCCCAACTACATACAACACATACCCAAAATAAACCCATTTCAAAACCCTCCAAAACCATATCAAACTCAAATAAAACTTTACAAAAACAACAATGAGGTATCCATACCTCTTGGGGACTCCAAATCTCCCAACAATTTCCACAAATCAAGTTTTTGGAAGGATTCCTCTTCTTCTTTAAGCCCAAAAACTAAAATGGAAGGGTTTTGGGTTGGGAAGGGATTTTGGGGATTTTAAGAGTGATGGTTTTAAAATGAATGAAGTGGGTTGGGTATAGTGGGGTATGGGTTAATTAAATTATACCCAATAATTAACATGATGTATAAATTACCCCAATATGGTATTTTAAAAGCATTTTACAACATGCTACCAACTTCCCTTAAATTCATGCTTTCTTCATAATTAACAATCAACATAATTAAATCATGTTAACACCTCATTTTCTAACATGCATAATATGCACCCTGAAATGCAACCCTGGGTCACGCCTACATGTGACTAACCATTTCAACATGATAATTAATTTCAACACGTAAATCAATTATCAACATAATTCATCATATAAACATAATTAATGCCTTAATTGCAATTAATTATTTCGGGGGCATCACATTACTCCCCTACTTATAAGATTTCGTCCTCGAAATCGCATGCACTTACCCCAAAAGAAACTAAACATAAATCACATACCAGAGAATAGTTCCGGGTAGTGCTGTACCATATGCCGCTCCGTCTCCCACGTAGCCTCCTCGACACCCCGATGATCCCACTGAATTTTGACCATCGGTAAAAACTTGCCTTGTAGTCTGCGATCCTCTCGATCCATAATTCTGACTGGTCGTTCAGCATAGGATACATCTGAATTCAACTGAACCTCCGAAGGCTGTAACACGATCTGGCTCATACTTCCTCAACATAGAGACATGGAAGACAACATAAATACCAAACAAAACACGGCGGTAGAGTCAAACGGTAAGCCAAAGTACCAATACATTGCAATACCTCATACGACCCAACATACATCGGAGATAACTTCTCCCGAATACCAAACCGAACCACACCCCTAAAGGGTGAGATCTTCAAGAAGACCTTGCCTCCTGACTGGAAATCTAGCGGTCGTCGCCGCTCATTGGCATAGGCCGCTCGCCTATCCTGGGCCGCTTTCATCTTTTGACGTATTAACTTAATCTTTCTTCCGTATTCTCAATCAATTCCGGTCCTCTGACCGTCTTACTAGTCAAGTCCTCCCAGTACAACGGTGATCTACAACGTCGACCGCCAAGGGCCTCGAATGGAGCCATCTGAATGCTCACCTGATAGATGTTATCATAAGAGAACTCTACCAGTGGCACTGAATCTTGCCACGGAGTATCAAACTCCAAAACACATGCCCTCAACATGTACTCAAGCATCTGTATGGTATGCTCTGTCTGACCATCTGTCTGAGGGTGATAAGCTGTACTCAGTCTCACCTCTGTGTCCAAAGCTGTCTGAAGACCCTCCCAGAAATGTGGAGCAAACCTTGGGTCTCTGTCAGACACAATCGAGACTGGAGCCCCATGCAACCTCACCACATCCCGCACATATAATTGGGCCATCTTTAGGTATGTGAAAGACACATGACAAAGGATGAAGTGGGCTACCTTCGTTAGCCTATCCACGATCACCCAGATCGCATCAAATCCAGAGGCCGTCCTTGGCAAGTGGGTCACAAGGTCCATAGATACGTGCTCCCATTCCCACTTAGGTACCTCCAAGCTCTTCAGCTCGTCACCAGGCCTCTGCCTTTCTGCCTTCACCTGTTGGTAGATCAAACATCTCTTGACGAAGGTCATAACATCACGCTTTTTGCGTCTCCACCAGAACTGACCACTTAGGTCCTTATACAACTTTCTTCTTCCTGGGTGGATACTGAACCGGCTACTGTGAGCTTGCTCCAAGATTCCTTTACGCAACTCCGGCGTATTTGGGACTAACCAGCGGTTGCCGAGTCTTAAGGAATCATCATCAGCCACTCTAACTTTGATGGCTGACCCCGAAGTACCAATAATGACCACCTCGGAACCTCATCATCTGACCTCTGGGCTTTCCTGTTAGCCTCAAATATGTCTGGCTCGGCCAATAAGGTCGACACTCGTACCGGTGACGTGTCCACTTCGAAATCATAGCCCAGATGGCAATAAGAAGTCATCATAGCTGATAAACTCATGACATCCTCAGCAGTACTCTTCACCTTTCGACTTAAGGCGTCTGCTAACAAATTCGCTTTACCTGGAGGGTACTCAATTTCACAATCAAAATCATCGAGTAAGTCCACCCATCTTCCTTGTGCCTAACCAACTCAGCCTGTGTGAACAAAACTTCAGGCTCTTATGGTCCGTGTATATGGTAATCAATGTACCATACAAGTAATGCTTCCAAATCTTCAAGGCAAATATCATGGCTGTCAGTCCCAAATCATGGGCTGGGTACCTAGCCTCATGTGGTTTCAACTACCTCGATGCATAAGCCACCACATGCTTATCTTGCATCAGCACACAGTCCAAACCATGCAGTGTTGCATTCGTGTACAAGGCAAACCTCTTATTCTCAGAAGGAATCACCAATATAGGTGTCGTGGTCAAACGACGCTTCAATTCTTGGAAGCTGTCTTCTGTACATCATCCTCTCGAACTTGAATCTGATGATACTCCGACCTCAGATCGATCCTACTGTAGAGCCTCGTACTCCGCAGCTTATCAAGCAAATCATCAATCCCCGGAAGCGGATACTTATTCTTCACCATGGCTTTGTTCAGTTGTCTGAAATCGATGCACAGCCGCATTGAACCATCTTTCTCTTAACAAATAAAACTGGTGCACCCCAGGGCGATACGCTAGGACGTACATAGCCCTTGTCAAGGAGCTCCTGCAACTGAACATTTAACTCCCTTAGCTTCGCTGGTGCCGTCCTATGCGGGCACGAGAAATGGCAGACGTCCCCGGTAATAACTCAATCCCAAACTCGACTTCTCTCGTCGGTGGGAATCCGGGAATCTCTTCCGGAAATACATCAGGAAACACCGCCATTATGGGCATATCCTCAACCTTTAACTCTTCCCTCTTTTCAGTAATATCAACAGCATAGATGAGATATCATTTAGGGTCTCGTTCCAATAACTGGGCCATCTTGACAGCAAATAGTAACGGAATCCTTGAACGGGAATCATCCCCATGGAATGTCCATTGGACTCCCATATCAGACCTGAATCGGACAATCCTTGTCTGCAGTCCACAACTGCCTGATACTTGTTCAGCACATCGATGCCCACAATGCATTCGAAGTCTGACATTCCCAGAACAATCAAGTCTGTCCTCAGTTCGTTACCCACAAAAAAAATGAGGCCGTCATAAACCATCTGATCAGTTATCAAACTTCTTCCAGCGGGGGTCGAGACTACAAGAGGCGTGGGCGACAGAGAAGTACATATGTGGTGCCTTTCTACAAAACTTGTTGACATTTGCTGCCATACTGCAAGACAAGGGTTAACAACAATACCCAAAAGCAGTTCACATAATACATCGTTAGAGAAACGAAACATGTTAGCACAACATCATATACTTCATATGCAACTTATGCACAAAACATGTTTAAAAGTAAGCACCTAGCTAGCTTATTGCTAAGGCTACCCTTCACTCATTCCCAGGTTATCTAACCACTGCTCTGATACCACTAATGTAGGGTCTTCCTACCTTAACATCATCTTAATAACATATTAGGGCTAAACATGCCTTACTGACAGCTTAGGGCTCCGGTTATTACGTGAGTTATTAGAATTACAGGCCAAAATAAAACTTCAAGCAAATTAATTACATTCTCAAATGAATGGCACTATAGAATTATACTACTCCTGGAGTAGAGACTATACCAAATCCTGAATCCTAATTCATAAGGCATCTCGAAGCTCACTTCTTCAACCCTGCCCATAGCCCTTCAAATCCAAATCTGTACCTACAGGAACAACCCATCGTGAGCATATTCATCATTACTCAACATCATAGGGTAATGGCATATAAATAAATGCATGAAGTAAATGGGTAACGTATACTTCCTGGTTAATCGCATTAACCCTCTTTGGTTGTCCCTGTTTCATGGTCATGCATATAATCGTTAGTTCTCGACATAAATGATTAAAATCATACTTCACATATATGCTCATAACAAACTATGTTAATTAGAAATGGGACTGTCCGGGTTCCATTATGACAGCGGTATAATTGGCCCCCCTCGCTCGACATAACACATCATATGATACCCATCGCTACGCCTTGTGTAAGGACCCTAATCCTTAAGTGCGGAATTAAGGCATAATAGAGCTAATAACAATGATCAGAGTGTAATAAACAGGTGGAGTCTATGAGCTTAAGCATTTACATGCCAAAATAAAGGACTACCAAAAAGGATTAATTACATTCCAACAAATGAATGTGTCCACTATAGTTTTACGCTACTCCTAGAGTAGGAACTATACAAAAGAATCCTGTCCTTTCATCTACCAAAGATGCTCGAGAAGCTCACTGTCTCAACCCGTTCAAGCCCATCTATCATGCCAAAAAGGTACCTACAAGGACAACCCCCAAACATGAGCAATAATAATCATTCATATTCAACACAATATGAAGATAAAGCGTAAATGCATAATCAATATAAAACACTTCCTGTTTTCCCATGCATTTCAAACGCTTCCCGTTTGGTTGTCCCTGTACCATAACTCATGAGTATAATCAACAGATTATTTTTAATGGCCAAAACATGTCATGACATTATATACCATTTCAACTGTACCACATATTGGTCACCATTCCCTAGTCTGTCCATCACAGTGTATTTTAATGCCCCTCACTTATATTCATATGGGCGGCATAGGATAACCTCGCTACAATGGACATGCGGCGCTCCCACCCCTCGCTTCACAGAGAGCGGCAAATACCCTTTCCTCGCCCCATATGACAACCACGCTCAAATGTGACATGCGGCGCTCCCACCCCTCGCTTCACATTTGGCGGAACCAAAACAAAAAGCGGCAAGCATTAAAATCATCAAAGGATGACCACGACTCATGGGATGTGCATCCAATAATCATAATATGCATCTAACATCAATATGCATAAATTACCATGTATATGCATCCACTATGCAATACCTCATATGGCGTAAATCAACATGTATATGCATCCACTATGCAATACCACATATATACCCGCATCCACAATGCATAAACAATGAGTATATAAAATACATGTTACCGTTGGGTGCCCGTACGTCCACTACGTACCTTTCCAAAATGTGGAATGTGGTTGGACCTCAATTCCTTGGCTGCGTTGCCACCTGGGTTGGTTCTACATATTCACAAATACCAATATTAGAACCCAATAATAGTCCAATACCAAAAATCCCACAAAAACACCCAAAAACACCATTTTTGGTGTCTCGCGATCGATCGCCATCAAGCCCCGATCGATCGCGAGAACACACTGTCTCGGGCAACAAAATTGCACAATCCGCGATCGATCGCGGAGCTAGCGCCGATCGATCGCGGCCTCGCCGATCGATCGCGCCCAGCTCGCGATCGATCGCTGAGGCTTGCCTCAGCCCTGTTGCTCGCGATCGATCGCGAGAAAATCGCCGATCGATCGCCGAGCTGCGGGAAATCGAGATTCGGGCACTATTCACCCATCTCCTTCCCCAACTCATCTAAACCCACATACACCAACACCAACCAATACCAATAACTCAAAACCAACACTAAACATCATAACAAACTCAAATATACCACATCCAACCAAAATATTACCAAAACCACAACACCCAACACAAACCCATTTTAAACCCTTTAAAACCAAACTAAACTCAACCAAAACCTTACAAAATTAATACATGAGGTACCCATACCTCTTGGGGATCTCAAATCACCCAATAATCTCCACAATAAAAGATTTTGCAAGGACTTCTCTTCACCCCAAAGTTGGTGCTCGAAAATGGGAAGGGGAAGTAAGGGTTTGGGTGTTGATTTTGGTAAAGTTAAAAGTGTTGGATGGAAGAGTGGGTTGGATGATAAAAGTGAGTTTTTAATTTAAAATGCATGCCAAAGAATCCCATGGTGTATAAAACACCCCAACATGATATTTTTCAAAGCATTTACTCAAAATGCACCATAATAGCAATTAACACATGATTTCTAATAAATTGCTAACCAAGGCAAATAAATCATGCTTCCCATAATATTTACCCAACATGCACCACATGCACCTTAAAATGCAATCCCGGGTCACCCTATCCACATGACCATGCATTTCCACATAAGATAAATAAATCCCAAAACATAATCAATTACCACATAATTAATCATGTAAACACAATTAAAGCCAAATAGCAATTTACCATTTCGGGGATGTCACAATACTCCCCTACTTATAAGATTTCGCCCTCGAAATCACATGCACTTACCCCAACAGAAACTAAACATAAACTCATACCAGAGAATAGTTCCGGGTAGTGCTGCACCATATGCTGCTCCGTCTCCCACGTAGCCTCCTCGACACCCCTGCGATCCCACTGAACTTTGATCATCGGTATCACTTTGTTCCGAAGTCTACGGTCTGCTCTGTCCAGAATTCTAACAGGCCGTTCCACATAAGATACATCTGACTCTAACTGAACTTCGGAAGGCTGTAACACGTGAGACGGATCCGGCTCATACTTCCGCAGCATAGATACATGAAACACATCATGTATCCCAGATAAAGAAGGCGGCAAAGCCAGTCGGTAAGCCAATGTGCCAATGCGCTGCAAAATCTCGTACGGTCCCACAAACCTCGGAGACAGTTTCCCGCGCATCCCAAACCGCACAACGCCTCTGAAAGGCGAGATCTTCAAAAAGACCTTATCTCCCAATTGAAACTCTAACGGTCTCCGCCGTTTATTTGCATAAGCTGCCTGTCTGTCTTGGGCTGCTTTCATTTTCTGCCTTATAGTCTTTACCTTCTCTTCCATTTCCCGGATCAACTCAGGCCCTCCGACTGATCTACTGTCCAAATCATCCCAACATAAGGGTGATCTACATCGTCTGCCATAAAGAGCTTCAAACGGAGCCATCTGAATACTCGCCTGGTAGCTATTGTTATACGAAAACTCTACCAAAGGCACTGAATCCTGCCAAGAGGCATCGAACTCCAAAACGCAAGCTCTTAACATGTCCTCGAGCGTCTGTATAGTGCGCTCGGTCTGGCCATCCGTCTGAGGATGATAAGCAGTACTCAATCTGACCTCAGTTCCCAAAGCTGACTGAAGGCCTTCCCAGAAATGAGATGTGAATCGCGGATCTCGATCTGACACAATAGAAACGGGGATCCCATGCAATCTCACCACATCTCTAATATACAACTGCGCCATCCTCAAAAATGTAAATGTCATGCTATAGGGGATAAAGTGGGCTACCTTGGTCAATCTGTCCACAATCACCCAAATAGCATCGAAGCCTGAAGCACTCCTCGGCAAATGAGTCACGAAGTCCATGGAAATGTGCTCCCACTTCCACTTCGGTATCTCCAAGCTTCTCAATTCGCCGCCAGGTCTCTGCCTCTCTGCCTTAACCTGCTGGCAGATCAGACACCTCTTCACAAAAGCGACGACATCGGACTTCATTCTCTTCCACCAAAACTGACCACGCAGATCTCTGTACATCTTCTTCCCGCCTGGGTGGATGCTAAGTCTGCTACTGTGAGCTCGCCCCAAGATTCCCTTACGCAACTCCGGCGTACTCGGAACTACCCAGCGGTTACCCAATCTCAAAGATCCGTCGTCGGCCACTCTGAACTTCGTCGGCTGACCAAGATGCACTATAGACAACCATCTCTGAACCTCAGCATCTGACCTCTGAGCTCTCCTGATACTCTCAAAGATATCTGGCTCAGCTAGCAAAGTCGATACATACACAGGTGATGCATCAATGTCAAAGTCATAGCCCATATGGCAATAGGAGGTCATCATAGCCGACAAATGGATGACGTCCTCAGCAGAACTCCTCACTTTCCGGCTCAAAGCGTCTGCTGTCAAATTGGCCTTCCCCGGATGGTACTCTATCTCGCAATCATAGTCCTTGAGTAGGTCCATCCATCTCCTCTGTCTCATGTTCAGCTCCGCCTGAGTAAATAGAAATTTGAGGCTCTTGTGATCCGTGTATATGGTGAATGAAGTGCCATATAAGTAATGCCTCCAGATCTTCAGGGCAAAGATGATAGCCGCCAATTCCAAGTCATGAACTGGATATCGGGTCTCATGCGGCTTCAACTGCCTCGATGCATAAGCTACCACATGCTTATCTTGCATCAGAACACATCCAAGGCCCTGTAGTGATGCATCAGTATACAGAACAAATCTGGAGTTCTCCGTCGGGATCACTAACACTGGCGCTGTCGTCAACCGGTGCTTCAACTCTTGGAAGCTCTCCTCACAAGCTTCTGACCAAAAGAAAGGCACACCCTTCTGAGTCAACTGAGTCAGCGGCTTGGCAATCTTCGAAAAGCCCTCGACAAAGCGTCGATAATACCCGGCCAAACCAAGGAAACTCCGGATCTCAGGTACAGAAGTGGGGGCAGCCCACTCCATCACAGCCTCAATCTTCTTCGGGTCCACTGATATCCCGCTGCTCGAAATGACATGCCCCAGAAACACTACACTGCTCAGCCAAAACTCGCATTTACTGAGCTTAGCATACAACTGATGCTCTCTGAGAATCTGAAGCACTGTCCTCAAGTGTTTCACATGATCTTCTTCGCTCCGGGAGTAGATAAGAATGTCGTCAATAAACACGATGACGAACTGATCAAGATACTGCTGAAACACTCTATTCATCAGACTCATGAAGACTGCTGGAGCATTCGTCACACCGAACGGCATTACTAAGAACTCATAATGCCCGTAGCGAGTCCGGAACGCTGTCTTCTGCACATCTTCCTCTCTGACCCGAATCTGATGATACCCGGACCTCAAATCAATCTTGCTATACACCCTGGTACCTTGCAACTGATCAAACAAGTCGTCTATCCTTGGGAGAGGATACTTGTTCTTCACTGTAGCCTTATTCAGCTGCCGGTAATCGATGCACAGCCGCATCGAACCGTCCTTCTTCTTCACAAAGAGAACTGGTGCGCCCCATGGCGACACGCTCGGGCGTATATAACCCCTGTCCAAGAGATCCTGCAACTGCTCTTTCAACTCTCTCAACTCTGCCGGTGCCATCCTATAAGGTGCACGAGAGATAGCGGATGTCCCTGGCAGCAACTCGATCCCAAATTCAACTTCCCTAGCCGGTGGAAATCCTGGGATCTCTTCTGGAAATACATCAGCAAATTCTGCCACAACTGGTACATCCTCAACCTTCAGTTCTTTACTCTTTTCAGACGTGTCCACGGCATAAATAAGATAGCCCGTGTGCCCACGTTCCAACAGCTGAGACATCTTGATCGCTGAAATCAACGGAATCTTCGCACGAGACCCGCTGCCAAAGAAAGTCCACTGACTGCCCAACTCAGGTCTGAACTTCACTGTTCTCTGCCGGCAATCTACCACTGCCTGATATCTGTTCAGAACATCAATTCCCAAGATGCAGTCAAAGTCTGACATACCCAGCACAATCAAGTCTGATCTCAACTCGTTGCCCTCAAAATAAATGAGGCTATCTGCCAAAAACTGATCAGCAACGACGTTTCTTCCAGTGGGTGTCGAGACCAATAGAGGCGTGGGCAAAGAAGACGTGCGCATATGGTGTCTTTCCACGAATCCCACTGATACAAAGGAATGGGAGGCACCTGTATCTATCAAAACAAAAGCAGGGTACGTAAATAGATGACACGTACCGGCAATCACCTCCTCTGGAGCTGCCTGAGCCTGCTCCCTGGTCAGTGCATATACTTGCCCCTGGGGTGGTCCCACTGTCTGACCTCCCGATGGACGAGGTCCAAACTGCTGCCTCTGCTGCACTGTCCTATCCTCAAACCTTGGCCTGCTGCCCTGATACTCTGACTGGCCTCCCCTGGTGGGACAATACCGAGCAATGTGGCCCATCTTGCCACAGACATAACATGCAGGACACTTGTTTGAAGAATGTGGTCCTCCACAATTATTGCACCTAGGCTCTCCCGGCCTATCCCCTTGCGAAGATCCTCGGCTAGCGGACCAATTTCCTTTCTTGTTATCCTGCTTCTGTCCAAAGTGTTTCTTCCCACCATACCGCGAAGATGAAGAGGCACCACGGGGCTTAAATGGCTCACCCCGAGGCCTCAAACTGTCACTAGTCTGCCTCTGTTGCGGTACCGGTGGTGGCATGGCATAAGCTCCCACTCCCAGCTCAGCAAGTTCCGCTCTTGTGAGAGCATCATCAAAAGAAGTTGGGTTATTGATGATAACCCGGTCGTAGAGCTCCGGTCGCAGTCCTTTCATGAAATTTCTCATCTTGGCACGTCCATCAGAGGCAATATGGGGGACATACCTCAGTAGTGATGAGTACTGTGTGGCATAATCTGCTACGGTCATGTTCCCCTGCCTCAGACTAGCAAATTCATCCTCTTTTGTCTGCCTTGCCGCCGCGGAGAAGTATCGGTTCAAGAACCTGGTCCTGAAGAGCGTCCAGTCAATCACAGCACCCAGTGCTCTCATCTCCATCACTGTGCTCCTCCACCACATCAATGGTTTCTTAGCCAACTGGAACTCCGCCAGCCTCAGCCAAGCAGTAATAGCACAAGGAGCCGATACAAAGATCTGCTCAAGTCTCTCTAACCACTCTTCAGCCTCTTCTCCGGACTCTGTCCCCTCAAACCGGGGCGGATGATAAGACAGAAACTGCGTCAAGCTAATCTCACCCGGTAGCAATAACTGGACTACTGGTTCCATTCCCACAGCCGGTGGAGGTAGAGGATTAGCCTGTCCAATACTCGCATTTACACTCCCAACATCTCCGACTTCCTCATTAGCAGCCATGCTGTAACACAAATGTTAACAACAATCCAAAGCAATATATAACATGTCGTTAGATAACAGGAGTGATATAAGCATGTTAGTATAACAGGATATACAGTAATATGCACCACATGCATAAACATGCTTCAAATGTAAGCACCTAGCCAACCATGCTAAGGCTACCCTTCACTCGTTCCCGGGTTCTCTAACCACTGCTCTGATACCACTAATGTAAGGACCCTAATCCTTAAGTGCGGAATTAAGGCATAATAGAGCTAATAACAATGATCAGAGTGTAATAAACAGGTGGAGTCTATGAGCTTAAGCATTTACATGCCAAAATAAAGGACTACCAAAAAGGATTAATTACATTCCAACAAATGAATGTGTCCACTATAGTTTTACGCTACTCCTAGAGTAGGAACTATACAAAAGAATCCTGTCCTTTCATCTACCAAAGATGCTCGAGAAGCTCACTGTCTCAACCCGTTCAAGCCCATCTATCATGCCAAAAAGGTACCTACAAGGACAACCCCCAAACATGAGCAATAATAATCATTCATATTCAACACAATATGAAGATAAAGCGTAAATGCATAATCAATATAAAACACTTCCTGTTTTCCCATGCATTTCAAACGCTTCCCGTTTGGTTGTCCCTGTACCATAACTCATGAGTATAATCAACAGATTATTTTTAATGGCCAAAACATGTCATGACATTATATACCATTTCAACTGTACCACATATTGGTCACCATTCCCTAGTCTGTCCATCACAGTGTATTTTAATGCCCCTCGCTTATATTCATATGGGCGGCATAGGATAACCTCGCTACAATGGACATGCGGCGCTCCCACCCCTCGCTTCACAGAGAGCGGCAAATACCCTTTCCTCGCCCCATATGACAACCAAGCTCAAATGTGACATGCGGCGCTCCCACCCCTCGCTTCACATTTGGCGGAACCAAAACAAAAAGCGGCAAGCATTAAAATCATCAAAGGATGACCACGACTCATGGGATGTGCATCCAATAATCATAATATGCATCTAACATCAATATGCATAAATTACCATGTATATGCATCCACTATGCAATACCTCATATGGCATAAATCAACATGTATATGCATCCACTATGCAATACCACATATATACCCGCATCCACAATGCATAAACAATGAGTATATAAAATACATGTTACCGTTGGGTGCCCGTACGTCCACTACGTACCTTTCCAAAATGTGGAATGTGGTTGGACCTCAATTCCTTGGCTGCGTTGCCACCTGGGTTGGTTCTACATATTCACAAATACCAATATTAGAACCCAATAATAGTCCAATACCAAAAATCCCACAAAAACACCCAAAAACACCATTTTTGGTGTCTCGCGATCGATCGCCATCAAGCCCCGATCGATCGCGAGAACACACTGTCTCGGGCAACAAAATTGCACAATCCGCGATCGATCGCGGAGCTAGCGCCGATCGATCGCGGCCTCGCCGATCGATCGCGCCCAGCTCGCGATCGATCGCTGAGGCTTACTGCCTCAGCCCTGTTGCTCGCGATCGATCGCGAGAAAATCGCCGATCGATCGCCGAGCTGCGGGAAATCGAGATTCGGGCACTATTCACCCATCTCCTTCCCCAACTCATCTAAACCCACATACACCAACACCAACCAATACCAATAACTCAAAACCAACACTAAACATCATAACAAACTCAAATATACCACATCCAACCAAAATATTACCAAAACCACAACACCCAACACAAACCCATTTTAAACCCTTTAAAACCAAACTAAACTCAACCAAAACCTTACAAAATTAATACATGAGGTACCCATACCTCTTGGGGATCTCAAATCACCCAATAATCTCCACAATAAAAGATTTTGCAAGGACTTCTCTTCACCCCAAAGTTGGTGCTCGAAAATGGGAAGGGGAAGTAAGGGTTTGGGTGTTGATTTTGGTAAAGTTAAAAGTGTTGGATGGAAGAGTGGGTTGGATGATAAAAGTGAGTTTTTAATTTAAAATGCATGCCAAAGAATCCCATGGTGTATAAAACACCCCAACATGATATTTTTCAAAGCATTTACTCAAAATGCACCATAATAGCAATTAACACATGATTTCTAATAAATTGCTAACCAAGGCAAATAAATCATGCTTCCCATAATATTTACCCAACATGCACCACATGCACCTTAAAATGCAATCCCGGGTCACCCTATCCACATGACCATGCATTTCCACATAAGATAAATAAATCCCAAAACATAATCAATTACCACATAATTAATCATGTAAACACAATTAAAGCCAAATAGCAATTTACCATTTCGGGGATGTCACACCTTGATAGCGGATGTATCTCTTTGTTCAGCAGATGATACCCCTCGCTACGCCTTGATAGCGGATGTACCCCTCGCTTAGCGGATGATACCCATCGCTACACCTTGATAGCGGATGTACCCCATCGCTCATTTATGTGAGCGGCAAGACCTTCCTCGCTTGCCCATAATAACCACCGTGCATTCAACCATTCTTAAGAACATAGTTTCATATTCATCATAAACATCATAGTAGCTTATAAACATCATCATCTTGTAAACATCATTATCATATAAGCATTATCATCTTATAGACATCATTGTCTCATCATAATCGTTATAGTAACGTCGTATCATCATCATTTATCGTAACATCATCGTAAGCATCTCTTCATCTTAATTCATCATAAACATCATTATCATTTATCATAACATCATCGTAAGCGTCATCGTGACTTATCATAAGCATCATCATCATTTATCATAACATCATCGTAAGCGTCTCTTCATCTTAAATTCATCATAAACATCATAATCATTTATCATAACATCATCGTAAGCGTCATTGTAACTTATCATAAGCATCATCATCATTTATCATAACATCATCGTAAGCGTCTCTTCATCTTAAATTCATCATAAACATCATAATCATTTATCATAACATCATCGTAAGCGTCATCGTAACTTATCATAAGCATCATCATCATTTATCATAACATCATCGTAAGCGTCTCTTCATCTTAAATTCATCATAAACATCATAATCATTTATCATAACATCATCGTAAGCGTCTCGTCATCTTAATTCATTATGAAAATCATCTTTATTTATCAAGCATCTTATCATCTTTATTCATCATAAAAATCATATTTACTTATCAAGTATCTTATCATCTTTATTCATCATACACATCATCATAGCATCGTAAATTCTTATACAATCATAGTATGATCATAATATAGGAGTATGGTTTACCGTCCGATGCCCGTACGTCTCTTACGTACCTTAATTCCAAAAATGGAGAAGTTGTAGAACTTTATCTCCTTGAAGTTGTGGGTACCTGGGATGGTTCTACATAACCATACAAATCGATATTAGAAGCTAATTATAGTCCAATATCCAAAAATCCCATAAAAACATCAAAAATACACATTTTGGTGTCTCGCGATCGATCTCCATGAAGTCCCGATCGATCGCGAGATCACACTGCCTCGTTCAACAAAATTTTCCAATTCGCGATCGATCGCGCCAAACTCGCGATCGATCGCTGAAGGTTACTGCCTTCTCCCCTGTAGCTCGCGATCGATCGGTGGAAGGTGCCGATCGATCGCCGAGTCCTGTAGGTCCGATTTTTGGGCACTATTCATCCTTCTCCTTCCCCAACACAAACAAACTCAAATATCAAAACACCAACCATACCAAATCACTACAAATCTTCAATAAACATCCTCATATAACCATAAATCATACCCCAACTACATACAACACATACCCAAAACAAACCCATTTCAAAACCCTCCAAAACCATATCAAACTCAAATAAAACTTTACAAAAACAACAATGAGGTATCCATACCTCTTGGGGACTCCAAATCTCCCAACAATTTCCACAAATCAAGTTTTTGGAAGGATTCCTCTTCTTCTTTAAGCCCAAAAACGAAAATGGAAGGGTTTTGGGTTGGGAAGGGAATTTGGGGATTTTAAGAGTGATGGTTTAAAATGAATGAAGTGGGTTGGGTATAGTGGGGTATGGGTTAATTAAATTATACCCAATAATTAACATGATGTATAAATTACCCCAATATGGTATTTTAAAAGCATTTTACAACATGCTACCAACTTCCCTTAAATTCATGCTTTCTTCATAATTAACAATCAACATAATTAAATCATGTTAACACCTCATTTTCTAACATGCATAATATGCACCCTGAAATGCAACCCTGGGTCACGCCTACATGTGACTAACCATTTCAACATGATAATTAATTTCAACACGTAAATCAATTATCAACATAATTCATCATATAAACATAATTAATGCCTTAATTGCAATTAATTATTTCGGGGGCATCACAGTAGGTTTGAGGTAAACATAAAGAGGCAGAGACTAGTTTGTCTGCCGCGTGTTTGCAGCACCATGATGGGCTTGCTAGAGCCGTTATACTCCTCGTTGGAACCAAGTTTGGCAAATCGTAAGGTGATACGATGTGGATTGTGGTGGACTCTAGTAGTCACCACGTCATGTGAGGTTGAGGTTGTGCATGCCTCACTGAAACATATATACGTTTATGTTTAATCTTGGTGAGACTTGTCTGGGACAGCTCATGATGTTGAAGTACCAACAAGAGAGTCATCAGGTCGTTGTTGACTCGATCTGGGGAATCCGTGTATTTGGGATGCAATGGGTGTTATTGTATCCAGTTTTTCCGAATAGTGGTTCGAGACTAGTGGATCTCGAGTTCGATGGCACATCCCTTGTGAGGAAGGAGGTAGTATTATACCTATTTGGGAATCTTTGAAAGATTCGGTAAGTTGGTGCATGTGGTGTTGATTTTGGGAATCACACCGTGTGTTGTTAATCGTCGATTATCATTCTCCACTGGGTAGGAAATAACTCAGGATTGACGATTGTGTTTGGGGCTTAGGGGTACGTTGTAGATACCCGAGCCAAGTGCATTGAGTATGCATGTGATCAGTGCTTAGGCAGGTATACCGGAGAGTATACGGATGCCAGTTGTTGATTTCCTTTTTGTCAAGCATAAAGTTATGCTATTTTTGGATGGTTAAATCTCTGATGAGAGATATGGAACACCTTGAGATTGAGAATCTCCATGGCACGATAATTATGAGGAATAATCGTGAAGTTAGTTGACTCCCTTTGAGGAGGGATTATCTTGTGTGGGTTAAGGTATTTCTTTATTGGTGTTTTCCTCCGAGTTATGCGATAGCCTTCCCAAGTTTGGATTGTTAAATCCTAGGATTATCAAGGGATGGCAGGAATTCGGATTGGTTGGGTGTCGCTGTTGACACAAGCGTTGAGGATGCAATGGGTTTATTGCATGTCCTTTCAGAATTTTAAACTCTGTAGAGTCTCGATTGTTTATTTATGATCAGGATGTGATTCTTGGAACATCCGGAGGTGGACATCTTGTGAGATGTCTTTTGCGTGAGTCTGTGGCCGTGAGTTGCCCAAATTGAGTTGCAATGATGCGACTGCTCCTTCGATGGAAAAGGTTTGAAAGTGGAAACCAGGTTTGGTATGTGTACACCGTGATATACTAGTGTTTCCCTCGTAACGATGTATGTTATACATCGTGAGTCATGATGGAGATGTCTTTGAATGATATCTACGATGGAATCGGGAGCGATTCGAATCCTTGCAGTTTCAGTTGACTAACTGCTTTTGGATTATTAGCGTTGAGTTGTGCTTACGCTCTTTGACGTTATGATGGATTTGGAAGTCTATTCCACTCCAGAGTTTGACACAAGGTCAACGTTCTCACGGTTGAGGTGTCATTCAGGATGCGTTCTTACTAGTTGTATTAGAACTAAGGATGACTGTCCGATCTACAGTCGTAAGTATTTGTTGTTTTGCAGTCATGAGAGACTGACTTTTGGGATGACCCGCATCGAGATACATATTTGCCTCTTGGGTGATATGTTGGTTTTGGTAAGTCGCTCTGTTTCAGAGTTTGATGTGAGGTAGGTATCCTCGCTGGTGTGCGCTTATCGTGTACGCCCAAATTAACCCCACTCAATCCTCAAGATTGATAACAATAATGTAGTAGCGTGAGTAGGGATCGATCCCACGAGGAGGTGTGAATCTTTGTGTTAATGAAAATCAAAACAAAAGAATAATAAAAGATGGGGTTGTGAGTGATTGAATTATACTACTTAAATTAAAATTAAAGATTAAACTAATGAAAGCAATTCTTGGTATCGGTCGACTCTTCCTTGGAATTATCATCTATTTCATCGATTCACAAAAGACTCAATTTTTCATATGAATATTCATCGTTGGACGTTTAATCCAATAATCAAAGTCCTATCTCACCTTACGTTTAGTTAAGTAGCCCAAGCGTTCTAGTTTAACCCTTATCAAACAATCAATCACAATACAAGCGATTAAGATTTAAATCGATGATAGCATATGAACTAGTGAGATCGATGAAGCTAAACAACATAATCCAAGCGTCTATGTTTAATCTAGTCAAGTGTTCTTCCTAAGAATTTAACAAACTCACAAGCGGAAATTCATCAATCTTAGTTGCTTCGTAAATTAGAGGGATCAAACGATTCCGTATTTGATATCTAATTTAGCGTTAGATTTCATGCAAGTTATTAGGTTGTCAATCCAATAAACAAACACAACAATCATATCAATAAAATCAGAAAAACTCTTGATACTCAAGAAAATTGATAATTAAAGCATAAGAATCTCCCCAAGATAAATAAAATCCAAGGATTTGTCTTCCTCAACCAAGAATTAAAAACTAGCTAGACATAATCTAAGATAAAGCAATAAATAAAAACAAGGGAAAGAAAACTAATCCAATCTCCGCTCGTCGAGGTGTCAATCCCGCCTTCGCTTCGATCTTCGTAGCGTTCTTCAACAAAATTGAGAGAAAAATTATAAAACTATCCTAAACTACTCTACCCTAACTATCTAGATGTTTAAAAGGTCTGAATTTCGAGTATATATATATTGGGAGGCTGATGGAGTAGGTTAGAATCCATGTGGGAAGGAAAGAAATCAAGAATTTTCACTTTCCAAAAGTCTTCTGGCGTAATTACGCGTAGAATGGCGTAGCTACGCCTACACATGCCGTAGCGTTGGCGTAATTACGCCTAATAATGGCGTAATTACGCCTGTCATCAATTTTTCTGGCGAGTTTCGTATTTTGGCCGTAACTTTCTCGTCCGAACTCCGAATTCGATGAATCAGCTGTCCACGCGAAGATAACTCAAAGTTCTACAACTTTTCTATGGAACACATTTCCAAAACATGGCTCGAACATATAGAAATTTGAGGAGCAAGGAGCAACATGTGTCTTGGATTCTGGTTTTTTCCTCTTTTCTTCAACTTTATTGCTTCTTTCATCATTTTAGCTTGATTTCTTCACGTTTCCCTACATTTACACAAATATACGATTAGGTAGCATATGTATCAATTTATCCATCAAAATATACCAAATCGTAGATAATTAAGCGCAATAGATGTGTCTATTTCTAGTCACATCAAACACCCTCATACTTAAACTTTACTCGACCTCGAGTAATCAGACAAAACTACAATAATTTTTTTATGCTTGGCTCATAGCATCATAACAAACCAACTTGTCCTCACTTTAATGCCTCAACAATTTTAACATGCACAGTAATGAAAGGCGGTGAAAAGTTAATAATGGAACAAGTTCAATCCCTAAACAATTCGTACCCAACAAAGTAGTGAACGTGTGTGGGTGGTCATAAACAAGTGTCATGTACAAATTATAGATCCAAAAGAAGTAAACCCACAATAGTTCAAGTCATACACTAACACAAGTTTAGCTCACTTGCACACTCTTCTCCACTATCTTAGCCACTTTGCAAACATAAATCAAGTAGGTCTTTATTAGCTTGTAGTGTGGCCTAGGTATTGACTTATGAAAGAAAGGTAAGGATATATCAAGTAAGAGAGTATGATGATATGCACACTAAAAGCTTCTCTTCTTGCTTGAATTTTTCAACTTTTGTTTCAACATTTTTCTTCTTTTGTGCCTTGGCTCCCCTTGGAGTCATATTTTTATCTATTTCCTCAAGGCATTCCTTTTCTTTCATGTATTTCATTCTTTTGACAATAAAGTTCACAAATATACTTCAATGATTCCCAAGTGCATTTGAATGAAATACATCATACTCCCTTAAAAGGTATGGATTGAAATCATATTTAGGCTAAAAGGGTAGGATGATAAGCTAGTCAAGAAATGTTGAATGGGGGTCTTTAGTATGCTTAGCATACTACCATTCTTCTGCATTAAAGCTCAAAAAAGGGTACTAGAGATTGATTTTATTTACATGGTAGGCTTGAAAGGCTCAAACGCATCAAAGATTGCCTATATCACTTTCATGTTTGCAAGTAGTCTAGACATATGCCTCAAAGAGCATGTAGTTAAGTTCTAGCATGTATTAGAGACTTCTTAAGACTATTACAAAGTTCACACAATCTTCACTAAACTATGCACACTTCACAAGCCATGACAATAATGTGCTCAAAATATTCAACTACTAAGTTAAAGTAAACTTTGCATTAGAGTTCAAAGTGTTCCAAGGTTAACAATTCACCTATGTTCAAAAGCATGCATGATATCAATTAGGTTTCATCATGGGGTAGTGATTCTAAGCATGTGCTCATTACTAACTATGAACTCAAAATTTTTAAATTTTTCGATTTTTTTTTTATTTTTGTAATATAAAAGCAATAACACACCACTAATCCCTCCCCCATACTTAAATCTTACATTGTCCCCAATGTAAGGCAAAAATACAAGAAAAGAGAAAAGTCTAACTACTAAAGCAATAAAAAATAAAAGTAAAAGGGAGAAAGGAAACTAACTCCCATTGGGTTGCCTCCCAAGCAGCGCCTCTGTTTAATGTCGGTGGCCCGACGCCAATCTTCTCGCTTAAGACGATGCCTATTTGCCTTGAACCTCTTGGAGGGTTTTTGTCTTTTCACTATGTCGCCTTCCTCCAAAGAAGTCAGTTGAGGTCGATCAAGATCTACCTCATGGCATCCTTTAACTTGTCGTCCCCTATGCTCGCCTTTGGGAATCTCATTCTGGTAAGATTCCTTGTTATCCACATCGACCTCTGTTTGTTCTTCAAGTATTGATGGCATCAGTACCATCGTTTCTGGAGTTTCTACCTCTTTGCCACTGTCCAAGGTGTTGTCTTCGAAAAAATAGTCCCAAGGATCCATTTCAACACAGTACTCTATCGCCGACTCCTCTTCCACATCACTTGATTCATCTAAGTATTCAACATAGCTCTCAGTTGGAAACTTACCTTGCGGAGTTGTAGGATATACAAGCTCCTTTTCTTCTATTGGCACATGTATCTCCACTTCTAGCTCGGGTGGCATCAGTACCACCTTCTCCATAGTCTCCTCTTCTTCATCACTCCATGATTCGAATGCAATCATGGTCTCCTTTTGTGCTGCTATCCGATCGGCTGATCTTATTATTTGCTCCATTTGGTTACCCAAATTCTGAGTGCTAGCCCTGAATTCCTGTTGAAATTGCAAAGTACTATCATTAAGTTTTGAAAGAAGATCCTCTAAAGACTCACCAGGGGTATGATATTGAGGTTGTTGCGGCCATGGCGAATATTGTGGTATGTATGGCGGTAGATAGGACTGCATGTAAGGTGGAGGTGGGCTCATCCATTGATTGTCATAGTTGAGATTGGGATGATCACTCCAACTTGAGTTGTATGTTCTTTGTCCACTCCCTACGCCAAGTTGGTGCACAAGATACGCCAATTCGTCTAGTCGCCTATAGTCCTCCATGAAAAGATCCAATTTTTAAGAAATCAACCTGTAAGCACGAACAAACAAGAGTAGCGGTGTGGGGGAAAGAAAGAAATAAAACGAAATAGAGAAAAAAAAACAGAAAATATTAACACAAAAATATACAACGCCTCCCCGGCAACGGCGCCAAAATTTGGTGTGCGCTTATCGTGTACGCCCAAATTAACCCCACTCAATCCTCAAGATTGATAACAATAATGTAGTAGCGTGAGTAGGGATCGATCCCACGAGGAGGTGTGAATCTTTGTGTTAATGAAAATCAAAACAAAAGAATAATAAAAGATGGGGTTGTGAGTGATTGAATTATACTACTTAAATTAAAATTAAAGATTAAACTAATGAAAGCGATTCTTGGTATCGGTCGACTCTTCCTTGGAATTATCATCTATTTCATCGATTCACAAAAGACTCAATTTTTCATATGAATATTCATCGTTGGACGTTTAATCCAATAATCAAAGTCCTATCTCACCTTACGTTTAGTTAAGTAGCCCAAGCGTTCTAGTTTAACCCTTATCAAACAATCAATCACAATACAAGCGATTAAGATTTAAATCGATGATAGCATATGAACTAGTGAGATCGATGAAGCTAAACAACATAATCCAAGCGTCTATGTTTAATCTAGTCAAGTGTTCTTCCTAAGAATTTAACAAACTCACAAGCGGAAATTCATCAATCTTAGTTGCTTCGTAAATTAGAGGGATCAAACGATTCCGTATTTGATATCTAATTTAGCGTTAGATTTCATGCAAGTTATTAGGTTGTCAATCCAATAAACAAACACAACAATCATATCAATAAAATCAGAAAAACTCTTGATACTCAAGAAAATTGATAATTAAAGCATAAGAATCTCCCCAAGATAAATAAAATCCAAGGATTTGTCTTCCTCAACCAAGAATTAAAAACTAGCTAGACATAATCTAAGATAAAGCAATAAATAAAAACAAGGGAAAGAAAACTAATCCAATCTCCGCTCGTCGATGTGTCAATCCCGCCTTCGCTTCGATCTTCGTAGCGTTCTTCAACAAAATTGAGAGAAAAATTATAAAACTATCCTAAACTACTCTACCCTAACTATCTAGATGTTTAAAAGGTCTGAATTTCGAGTATATATGTATTGGGAGGCTGATGGAGTAGGTTAGAATCCATGTGGGAAGGAAAGAAATCAAGAATTTTCACTTTCCAAAAGTCTTCTGGCGTAATTACGCGTAGAATGGCGTAGCTACGCCTACACATGCCGTAGCGTTGGCGTAATTACGCCTAATAATGGCGTAATTACGCCTGTCATCAATTTTTCTGGCGAGTTTCGTATTTTGGCCGTAACTTTCTCGTCCGAACTCCGAATTCGATGAATCAGCTGTCCACGCGAAGATAACTCAAAGTTCTACAACTTTTCTATGGAACACATTTCCAAAACATGGCTCGAACATATAGAAATTTGAGGAGCAAGGAGCAACATGTGTCTTGGATTCTGGTTTTTTCCTCTTTTCTTCAACTTTATTGCTTCTTTCATCATTTTAGCTTGATTTCTTCACGTTTCCCTACATTTACACAAATATACGATTAGGTAGCATATGTATCAATTTATCCATCAAAATATACCAAATCGTAGATAATTAAGCGCAATATATGTGTCTATTTCTAGTCACATCACTCGCGTTTTTTTTTAAGACGATTCTGATATGGTCAAGAATCGAGGTTATGGCTTCATGTTGTTGTGTAGCCTGGGTATTACGTGATACACCGGTGCTAATTTCGAGGACGAAATTCTTTTAGTGGGGGATATTGTGATGACCAGGGATTATAGATGTTAATCCCGGAGTGTTAATAACCCCTAAAGTTGTTTTGCGTGGCGATTTGGAGTTTAATCGCGGTGTTGGACCTTCTGGGCTCGTTTATTTGGATAGTTGGGATAGTTGGATCCCGAGGTTGAGATTGTATTCTCATTACGGTGTAAAACCTAAGAGTTGGGTTTTTGATGTGTCTCGGGATTTGGGGTGCTTGTGTGGGCACCGGTAGGGGGTTTTGGAGTTAGAGAGAGAGTTTTTGAAAACAGATGATTTTTAATGAATCATGATGTATTTGTGGGGCTATTAGTATTTCGGGGTATTTTTGCTATAAATACCAGTTGAACCCAAGATTTTAATTATTGGAAAACATTTTCCTCACCAAACCCGTCACTCTCTCTTCCCGTCTGCGCCATATCCGATCTCCCTAACCCCCGCGCGTAAAAGCGCTGCGCCCGCCGTCGTCCGGCCGCCATCCGGCGCGTCCAACCCACCGTTGGCTTCGTCTCGTCCAGGCGTAGCTTTCCACACCGGCAATTCGAAGTTTCGTCGCGTTTTGGGGTCGGATTTTGCAGAAAACGCAGACGCCCAAAATTCTGGGGTTCTTCGATTTTAAGCGATTTTCCTTCCGATCTTCGTATGGGTAACCTTCCTTACCCCTTTTTCATGCTTCTCATGAAATTCCCTGTATTTTGGTGATGTATGGTTCGAAAATTTGCCTTAATTTCGTGAGGTTGGGGTTCGAATTTGGGGGTTTTGGCAGGGGGTGGTGATTCTTGTTATGGGTCGTTTATTACATGTTTTAGATGTATTATGGTGCTTAGTTTGGGTTCGAATTGTGAGGTTAAGGGTTCGAAAATTTGAAGGGTGTTCTTGAACAATTTTCGATAATGTCTCATTCGTTTTCCCTCCCTGCATGTGCCCTGCCCCGGGTCTTTTAAATGGTTAATTGTCGTGTGTTGACAATATTTTTGAGGGTTATTGATGTGCTTGAGCATGGGTTACATGTTCGTAAATAATTGTGAATTATTTATCGTGTTAGCACATCATTCATCGGGGCATGGAACCCAAGCAATGTTTGGCTTGGACTACGAGGATTTTGTTGGGATATGCCCTAAGACAAGTCATTAGATGATTGTTTAAGACATACAATGTTTATGGTTTTATGAATGGCAATTCATTATTATATATTATTCTTTTAACTGTGCATTGTGAATTAATATATATGTTAATGTCCTTAGAATAATATTGTATTATTCTTAAAGATGTCCCTAGTCAAGTATTATCATGAATAGGGATAATGATAATACGTAGAGACTAGTATATGTTGATCGATGAATTGTTCATTGATATGAGATATCAAATCAACATATGGGTACATGTTAAAGACGATGTACTGGACATACCCACCATGAGAATGCAACATGGATAGTTATATGATCGTCATATGCAATTCTCATAGTGATAATAATGTATGAAATCCTTACGACTTGTGATCATCAGAGATCCCAACATAAGGAGTTATGTATCTTGATATCGTCAAACGTTACCCGTAATAGGGAACTATAAAGGCGACTATTGGATACACTACGAATTATGTAGAGGGATGTTGACTGATCGAGATAGGATTTGTCCCTCCTATATAACAGGAGATGTGTTTGGCCCTTGATCAAGTGAGAACTAAAATGCATGGCCATGCTCGAATGAGTCGATATGAGATATCGAGCTTATTCGTTTATTCTAGTTCTACTTGGGGATCAAGAAATAAAGATTGGATATACGAGTATGACTATTCCATGACTCGTGTTCAATCTAAACACAAAGGACAAAGGGATTAAGTTACATGGTTAATATTATCACAAGTTCTAAAGGTTATGTCGAGTCATTGACATTCTTGTAATTTGGGTAGCATTGATGTGTTGCTAGATACCGCTCAATGCTTGAGACATAAAATGAGATTTTATGTCACTGCCAACATTACAAGATCCTATCGGGTCGCACAAAAGATTAAATCGAGAAGGGAAATTAAATTCATGGGATGAATTAAATAATTAAGAGGAGTCTTAATTAATTATCATAATGATTAAGTTAAATCATGGGCTTAAGCCCATGAGGCTTTATGAAAGCCTTTAATTAATCATATATATAATTTGTTAACAAGGGGTTTAATAGATTAACACTTCATAACACAAACCTAGCACCAACTACTCTCGGCCGCCTCATTGGACTCAAGGTTGCTCTCGGTTTTTGCTTGATAACCGAAGAGGGACTTTGATTCCGGCCATCCTTTCGATTGTGAATCGAGTGTGCTTCGTTTGTTGGTTTGAGAACAAATCTAGCACTTTGTTCTTAAACTATTCCTTCCCGATTTGATCGTGTGGATACCGTAGAGACGAAGGTGAAAACTTTCGTTTGTGACTCGGAGTTCGTTGGACGTGCTGCTCCATGGAATCTGCTTCAAACACGCTACATGGGTAAGACACTTGTTATTCCTTTATCCGATATGAATCCCTATGTATAGATCTGCTGGTTTGTAATCCTAAAATTTTTATTCCGCTGCGTTGTACGCTACAAGGGATTACTTACAGATTTAAGGTACGTTTAGCATACGAGCATGTTTTTAATTTATATCCTTGCAAGTGTGATGCATGATATATATGTATAGGTGACAACATATAGGATAAGGGAAATGAAACTTGATTGTTATTTGTTTAACGTGAGGAAATACATGTTGCCGCTATGAAGCGAGCAAATGATGAAATGTGGCATTTGACTATATATCCAAGATATCTATATTCCATTCCCTATTATTATGAATAGGTACAGAGACGTAAGTTAATGAAGGAGTTGATTAATTGGTAATGGAAGTTAAGGAAATCTCTACATGATATCTAGAATTACGATAATTCTTTGATAAGGAAAATGTAATGAGATATTGTTAATTTGAAACTGGCTAGGGTTAACCAATGTGATGATTAACTGCATATTCAGGATTTGATGATTTATCTGTTTTGAGAATAGGGATATTACAGGGGTACGCTAGGATGAGGATGACACCATCCAGGAAGTGTCACATATGTTCCACAATATTTACATTTTTGTAAATTATGTATTATGTCATTATGATTATGAAATTGTGGAATTGGTATGCTCACCCCGTGTGGGGCTGTCTCTGTTGAGACAGGTGAACAGGTACATCGATGGCTTTGGAGTTGAGCTCGAGCTGTTGATTGGATGTACTCCCAGGATCGTGGTACCAGAGCTTGATGGAGCACGGTATCGTATAGTGTACTTATATACACCTGAGGATTATATACACATTCATGATGCTCGCATGTGAGCACGATTATACTTGTATATGGGTTGTATATAAAGGCATGAGCCTTCCTCTCTTTCATTCTTTATGCATGCAATTAAGGGTAGAATTGCTAATGATATGAGAGTCATTGGTGTATTATGTGGGTGTTGAAACCCACTTTAGTTGTCTTACTGTGTGGTGTCTTCCTTGGCTGGGAATTTACTTCGTGTTGCTGTATTCTGTTGAGTGTGTGTTTTCCCTGGCCGGGAACTATATTATGTGATGTGCTTTTATTTCGGGATGTTTATGGGGAGACTCTGCCCAAATTTTTATAAAAGTCCACAATGTGAAAGGTGGTGAAATGGGGATGGAAATGGGCGGAACCTATGAGTCTATTTGTTGGTAGAGATGATCTTAATGTTGAATATTAAAGAAATTTTGTAATTGCCATTCAATGGTAAAGTATCATCTGAGTTTCCCGATTGATTTTATTGAAAGCATGTGCCACACATAATGATTAATACACTAATCAAGGGTTAAGGGCTTGGGGTCCTTACAGAATGACTAACTTTTATGGCTTGTAGCCATTGTGACATTTGGTGGGCATTGGGCTATGGTTAAAGATGTTTATATCTTCAAATAACATGCTAATGAGTGCTTCAATGATGTTAAAGACATAGTAAAGAACCTTGCTAATTGTATAGTAAAAAAAATATGCCCATGTGTGAGTTTAAACTTTGTAGAATTCTAGATTTGGATTTAACCTTGACTTGGAGGAACTTAGCTGCGTGTGCATGTGTACTCCTCGGTAAGGGTGGGTGAGTGATGTTTGTGTGATAAATGGTGCACTAGTGAGTGCATAAGTGTGATATACACATGTATGCATATTTCCTAATGTGTGTTATAACATGGAATAGAGTTTATGGTAGTGTTTATGCTTGAATGGATAGCATAGCATGTATTAATGACTTTATGTTGGGATTAAGGGAATTGGATTTAAAGGGTAGAATCTCTTATCTACATGGATCCCTTCTTTCCTATCTTGGTTTGAATCACTTCGATGTTTGTTTGGATGTTGGAATATGTTAATTGACTAAATTTAGTTTTGTTTTTGGGTGGTTGGATTATGTGACATTATGGGCGTAACTTTATGAATAAATTAATATGAGATTTTGTGCATCAAATATTGGTTATGAGATAACCCTTATATCCTTAAGTTCATGTAGAGCCTTTCTTGAACTCTCGGACAACAAGGAGGGTGACTTGACGGTAAAAACATATTATAAGGTACGTGGTGACGTACGAGCAGGTATACCCAGTATTTATATATTCATGTGTACATGTATTTAGAATGTGATGTTTGAGGCTAAGTGATTGAGTCTGGTAGTTGAGTTTAATATACGTGGAATAGTGGATACGTAGAGGTACGTGATCCGGGTATATGAGTTGAACATTGATGCATTTGGCATAATCGATATGAGAAATGGTTGAGAATGAGATTAACGTACAAGCAAAGTTGCCTTCGATATGAGACTTGTTATGATTGAGCATAAATGATGGATTGTGATTATATTGAATTTATTGCATTGATGAGTTTCATGTTGTGATTAACGATACTGAACTTGATGTTTATGAAAGCATGTGAGACTGAAACAGGAACAGCTAGTGGAAGCTATACGGATTCCGAACTGTACATGGAGTATATTTTTATGGATTTTAAATACTCATAAATTGTTATATTATGAATTAATTATAAGTGTTATGCATCGTCGTGAATAGGAGTATCGTGACAAGGTATGCTCACCCGTGTGGGGGCTGTTTCTGTTGAAACAGGTACAACAGGTACAATACTACTTTGGGATATTGGTTCGAGCTTTGTTGGATAATGCCGCTTCCAGAAGCAGAAGCGTATATGAGAGTGGGTAAATAGGATACGCTAATTATTCAGTAAGATGATATTCATTTATTTGTTGCTCGTATGTGAGCAATTGGAAGCATGTATATGGACTGTACAAGGGTGTTGAAGCCCACTTCTGATGTCTTCCTAGTATGGTGTTTTCCCTAGCTGAGAACTTATTTAGAGTCTTGTTTTCTTTAAGTATTGTGTTTTCCCTGGCTGGGAATTATATTGGTGATGTGAATTATTTTGGGATAGCTCAATTTGTGGGGAGGCTCTGCCCAAATTTTTACAAAAACCCACAATATAAAAAGTGGTGTAATGGGGATGGAAATGGGAATCTTTGAGTCTATTTGTTGGTAGAGATGAACATATATTGTTGAACATCATTTATGTCATGGGATTATGGGAAACATGAAATGATTATTTTTTAAAGAATGACAAGAAAATAAAATTTTTTACACATACGACGTCATAATTGAATTAATGACGGGTTTAAGTGTTGGGGTCTTACACCTAAACCACAAATTCGAAACATAGTTTTCCCAAAAATTCGAGGAAGTCACTGCATGTGACATGCAGACTCAAGTTATGCACAGTTTAGTAAACTCACCACAACTTTCTTATCTTAACTCGAAATTGGTTGAATTTACTGTCAAATCGAAGGTAATTTAAAGATCTATAACTTTTATTAAGATATCATCCTCAAATTATAAACTTAGTCATACTGAATATTCGAAATATCATGCTGCGCAACCTCAAATTAGCAGATTTACTTCAAAGTAAGTTTTATTCATGCCTTGAACTCAAAATTCGATCCTTACACCCAAAAACCGGTTAATAAAACTCAAGAAATATGTTATATCTTCAAGTATCCTGAAGGTTAGACCACAATCCATCCCCTTGAGTCAACCCAAGCTCCTTTGTCCTTTCAAACTCTTCTTTCTCCCTAAAAAATGCTTCAACCTCTAACATTCTTGTTGGGTTCTTCTTCGCTAACCTTGTAGCTTTCAAATCCAAGTTTGCATGTAAATTTTACTCACTTTTTCAAGATGAAATTGTGGCTGGAAGAAGGAGGAATTTTCAAAATGGGGAGGAGAGAAGAGAGAAAACTTGTCTTGGAATGAATGAAATGAGAGAGGAGAATTAAGGAGATATTGGAGGAATTTTTAATCCTTTTATGCATGTGGGGTGACATGTGGTGGTGCATGGTCCTTTTGATGTATATTATATCTTGTTATGTACATGGTCATGCATTTCATTTAAATCCTTCCACTAAAATGTGTTGTTGTCCAAAACACATTCATTTGTATTTTCTTGATCTTAATTAATCCTGGCTCTACACAATCATTCTTTATCCGGATTAAATTATCTCAGGGCCTTATATCATAGTTGTTCATGCAACATTTGTCTAAGGCCCCGAGATTAATTACTGTTAATTAATTGTAATTTGGAAAATAATTAATAATTAATTTAGAATTAATTAATTAGATGTTAAACTGACAATATAAATGTCAACTGACAATTTAATCGGAACATGACATATTTTTAAAATGATAAACTAAACTCCGTTAATATTTTAAAATTACTAAAATGAATAATTTAAGTTTGTGTTATACTAGTGGGTATAAATCCCAAGTATCGACTGTATATTTTATATCAATACACCGACAACACTCCGATGTACATTACTAGACTTAAAATACATGTATATTAGAACGTTATTCAGCTCATTTTCACGTACTAAAAACGTGTAAACCCACACACACACTCAGCCGAACACTCTTTTTTTTCTCCCCTTCCCGATCGCGTTCAACCCTTGCCCTTAAAATCGGTGTGCCCGCCGCCGTCCGGCCACCTTCCGGCGCGTCAGACCCACCACTACCTTCCTCTCTCTCAGGTGCACGTTTCCATACCAAGAAGATGAGGTTTGCGTCGCGGATTGAGTCGTATTTTGCCAGAAAGCACAGAAGTTCGAATCTTGGAGTTCATCCAATTTTTTAGGCGATTTCTTCAGCGATTGTTTGGGTAATCTTTCCTTGTTCCATTATCACTCTTTCCCTGCAAATTTGTGGATTTTTAGTTCGAAATTCCCATTGCATGTTGGGGTTTACCGATTGATTTTCAGTGTATGGAAATGTTAATGCTTACATTTTGTTCCTAACCGACTTTGAACCCATTTAAATCATGTTTAAGAGGACTGCATGTAATTTTCATTGTCATTTTGGGATTGAGTTTAATAACTTCATGTTCCAAAATTCAGACTGGTGAATTTGAGTCTTCCCTGCTGTTTTAATCGATCCTTATTGACCCTGCGAAGTTTGTATTGCACCTGTATTGTTTTATGTATGAGTTAGCTAACAGCTTTGAATTAGTACTATTAGGATGGATTCTTAGTAATTCATTTCTTGCTGTAATAATGGAATATGGTCATTTACAATTGAAATGTAAGATTGTTTGGTTTTGGTGCTCCATTTGGGGGAATGTGGACCGATTCTAGCATATAGGAGTTGAAGAAGTTGGTGCTTAGTTGCTTACTGGTCGGTGTAGGGAAATAGGGTAGTTTTTATTTCGGTGAATTTATAAACATGATGCATGTTGGTTCAATCTTGCTGCCCTTGCTTCGAAATTCTGTTGTTCGGGGGTTCGAATTGTTACTGGGTTTTGCTGTTCACTTGTGTCCAAGAAATTCTGAACTACAAGATTCGTTCCTCCCTATTCCTGTGGAAATTTAACTACTATTATAGTTTTGGGGTGAATGATGACAAATTCTACTTAATTATTAACCAATTGCTTTTAATCACTTGATAGCTTACAGAGGATTAATGGATAAAGGAAAAATCTTCACATGTAGCAGATTTATTTAACCTTTGTCCTAACATCAAGATAATAAGATATGACATGCCTTAAATAAGGGTAGTCCAAATGAATAATCATATAAAATGAGGTAAAATCATTGACAAAGAATAAATGAAATTTCATGTTACTTGATTATCTGTAGTGAACACGCAGAAAGATAATGAATCATGCTTTGACTTGATAGGTGTCTTGATAGGTGTAGATTGAATCTCTATCTCAAATCAACCGTCGTGAAATACAAGAAATATGTATGTTGCGATCGGTAACATACGACAGGTATCTGTATTATTTGATACATGATTTGCTGGACTTACGTGACTTACTTGAAATTACATGGCTATGTGATTTTACTTGAGTTATGAGCATTCCGAGTTGATATATCGATGTATGAAAATAAATGTTTTGTTAACGCACATCTTTTTCAGTAAATGTACATCGATATATGACTTTCATGTTGGACATATTGAGTTGCATCATATGAGATTATGATATTGGCATGATGCACTGACACGCATGGACATTGAGCACGTCATGTTGATCCTAGCCATTCTTTCGTTGATACCCTTACCTTTTTCGTTGGTATCAGTGATGCATGTCTGGGGATGATGGGCACGCTGATGGCTCAGCGGAGAGAGTGAGCTGAGAGATGCCGTAGCGACGAGTGTGCCGACGTTGCCCAGACACGAGGGATGATGGAACACCGATGGCTCAATTGAGAGAGATGTCGTAGCGACGAGCGAGTCGACGCCCTGCTCGAGCATGATATTTGATTGATGATACCTTTCTTTGGACTCCAATGTTCTGGTATCTTGAGATATTTGATAGGTTTTCCTTGGATTTCCGGACATTTGCTATCCCGAGATGATTTGTACCTTTCATGCATCACATTACATTGCATTGCATTGCATGACATCATATATCACATTTTATAGATGCATGTTTTATTTACTCGATAGTTTCATATTGGGCGTTGGCTCACCCCCATAGGGGGCTGTTGTTGTCTTTGTGTGTGGACAATGACAGGTATTACATGTAACCAGGATCCCAAAGAGGGAATGCTCGTTGGAAGTCTTACCTGAGGTTGTTTTCTTTTGTATTTTCCCAGTCATAGGAAGTATTCCAGGGTGTGTCCTGGACAATAGAATTATGTAATTTGAGTTTATTTCAGTCCAGTCTTGCTTATTTGTGATTATTCAGTGTTTTACTTCATGCTGATGATATTATGTAAATATTTTGAGTATGAAATGTGTGCTGGAGATATATTGTGCATGTTATGGTATGATGTAAATATTTTTAGTATGGCTTATGTGTTGGGTGCCTATGATGCATGCTATGATATTATGTATTTACTTGCTGTACTGCTATATGGTATTTGTGCTTTTCATTTTTCTAGTATGTCCCTCGTGCGTAGAGGTAATGCCGAAATTTTTAGAGCCACTTGTTGGCAGAACTTCAAAAAAAAAAAGAAAAATCTTCCCTTGTATACAAATAAATAATCATTGTGTGATAATTAAACACTTGATTAGGAACGAGTACTCACAGTTAAATAAGTACACAACAGAAATTCGAAGAACATACTGCATGTGCATTTGCATGTACATGCAGATTCAATTTGCACCTAGTTTAGTAATATCCTCATAACATCTTCATCAACTCCAAATGAAGTAATTTTGGTTTCAAATCAAAGCTAACTCATTTATCTAAAACTATACTAAAAATTCTAAACAACAGACTGCACACATCATCAATTCTGCAGATTCATTTGGCAACAACTATTACACTACAATTTCATGACTTTTGCAACAAAATTCGACCCTTAAACTTAAATTCAAGTTGATAAAACTCAAGAATCATGTTATACCTTTAATTATCTTCAAGATTTGGAACCAATTCAGTACCCTAGAATTTAGGCTAGGAGGGCGAGTGACTTTTGTGTATTGTGCAATCTAGGTGCCATATGGTCTTGCACATGCATAAGAATTTATCAAATTGTTGTGTGTTGTCGTTGTCCAGAAAACATTTAATTGCCATCCATATTATTTGTTATCCGGGTTTTCTCAAAATTTCACTAACTTATTTATTTCCTTCTATTCCAATTTTACTAGTTGTTGAATAATTTAAATTGACTTTTCCTTTGCCAATTTAATTATTCTTCCATATTCTTAACTAATAATCCATGTATTGAATAATTATCGTTGATTGATATTAGTACCGAGAGAAAATTAGATAATTTATTGTTCTTATTAAATACAAAAATCTGTTGTGTTACGGAAAGCATACCGATTTGGTATTTGTAATGTTCGGGCTCTAGGTGAGCTGATCAGTTCTGACTCCAGGTGTGCTATCCGTTTAGGCTCTCGTGGGGAATTTATATATATGACATGAGTGACTGTGCACCAGAAGATATGGTTGTTGCTCTAATGTATGCACAAGTTTGTACGTGTTCTGATATTGCATACATTGTCGAATTGTTAGACAAATATTTTAGAAACCCGATATTGGAATATTATGCGGGTTATGCAATATCAAAATAAAAAACTAAGGATTTATGCTTACATGTCGGAGATCTGACATTTGGAGACCGTCGGATATTTGGACTTTGAATGAAACTGTAATTTTTATCATTAGGCGTGATCGCTGGTTTGGGAAGCCACTGATGATCAACTATGATAATAATCCACTAAGTTATATTCAAATACAACCGAAGCTTGTCGAGCTCTAACCATTTTGGCATGAAGTTTCTTGTTCTGAAGGAAAATTTAGAGTAATCATGTGTTAGTTGAGCGTGTTAGCATAAATCCCATAATTGTGGATCTATTTCCAAGGGTTTGCCATCCAAGGTGTTTTATGGGCATGTGACACACATGAGTGTTGTCCATATAGATAATATGTTTGTATAGTGGGAGTTTGTATTTAGTTTGAGTATTGGCTCATTTGACATAATTAAAGAGTACAGATTAAGGACTAATGTTTGATTACTCTAAAATAAAGTGATGACTTTCATTGCGGTTTTAGCATTCGGTCTTCGGTTTAGCATTGGTTGAAAGTCTGTTATGTGACTCTTTTGAGTCATTAGGAGGACCAGTTGGAAATAGGCATGTTAAGATCATATTACATGAAATTTTCATGCTACACATCCGTACGTGATCTATATCATTTGGTTATATGGAGATATGTGACTATTGATGGATCTAGTCATGATAAATCTAATGAAGGTCGCTTTGATCCTATATATATGATCGATGGCCGAGATTGTTCGGAGATGATTTCGATAATGATAGCCAAAATTTGAGCTCATAAAGTTTTACACAATTTTATAAGGTAGCATATGTGGCCCAAGTAGGAGATTGTTGGAATATAATTTCTAATGTGGGCCTACATATATAATTAATTGTGTATTGTTGCTATCTTAAGCTTTAGCCCAAATAAAGTGATCAGAATCAAGTTAATGAAGGGCTAAAAGCATCTAAATGGTATAGACATTTAATGTGTAGAGATAAGTGGACTTTTCTATTTGATTGATGGGCATGAATAGAACCCTAATATATAAATAAGGGTCATGATCCTCAGGTCACACGATTGAGTCATTCTATCTGTATCCCGTCAAAAATTAGAGAGCGCGAGAGAAGATTAAAGGACTCTCAATGCTAATCATGAAGATCTGGAAGATCATAATACTCAGATCTGCAGGAATATCAACCATTATGGATTTGGATATGCTTCTGCATATTCATCTATATTTCTTAATGATTTAGCATGAGATTCTGAGATTAAGAAGATAGTTTTCATCAATAAGGCTATTCGAACAATATATTCATTATTACTCTATAACCATGATCAAAGTTGCTCTGAAGTGGTTCAAATGTGTCTTTCGTAGATCTGCACCTATCAACAAAGCTCGTTTACTTGCTTTGTCTAGTATTGTATATGCAATTTGGAAAGCAAGAAGCAACAAGGTTTTATATTGATTAGCTTTCACCTTTTTTTGTTCTTGTTACTGTAGCAGTTTCTTCTCACTTTTGAATGCCAGAGAATTTAATTTACATTTACCTATAAAATGTGAGGACCCGTTCATAATCAAGTGTTTAATTATCACAAAATGATTATTTATTTGTAAACATCTGCCAACAAGTGGCTATAAAAATTTCGGCATGAACTCTCCGTATGTATCATAAGCATCCAGCACATAATCCGTACTAAAAATATTTACATCATACCATCGCATGCACAATAATTCTCCGGCACACATTTCATACTCAAAATATTTACATAATACCATCAGTTGTAAATAAAACTAGAATAAACACAATTATGCAAGACTGAACTAAATAAACTTAAGTTACATAGTTATAGTGTAAGGACCCTCGTGCTCTTAACCCATTATTAGTGTATTAACCGATGCAATTAGTGCATACAATCATGTTATCAGGGGGAAAAGACTACATGCAACCATGACATAAAATACCATCTATAAATTTTTTTGCATCCTTTCATTAAATAACTAGTTTTTCCAAACCAAGTCCATTTAACATATCATGCACCCTTGTAATACACTAACACGTTCTCAATTCATTTTACAATTCCTAATTAATTGCATGCAACACATAGATGAAAAGGGAAAGACACTTGCCATTTTATACAAATCATATACACATAATAGTGCTCACATGCGAGCAACGAATAAGTATACGTGTATCTATTGTATAAATATCATACTCAATACCAGCTCTGGTACTTCGATCCTTGAAGTACCTCCAATCAACAGCTCGAGCTCAACTCCAAAACCATCGATGTACCTATTCACCTGCCCAACAGAGACATCCTCCACACCGGGTGAGCATACCAATACCATCAATCCAATAATCATAATATTACAGTTCATAATTTATAGAATATAAATTGCATGAATTTTAAATGATACTCCGTGGATGATATCATTCTCATCCGAGATCCCATGTGCTGTTCCTTTTCTCAAAATAACCGAAACCATCAAATTCCTAAATGTCAGTTAATCATTACATTGATTAATTAATCCGTTCCCCATTTACCAATACCATAATCAATAAAATCAAATCATTAAACAATGATTACAGAATATTCCATATATCTCACTAATGGTTCCATAGTTCTATTTCATCGCTCGCTCCACAATAGCGGCATTTTAGTCTCACGCACGCTCAACAGCGGCGGTGTCATAACCGATGTTCGCTCAACAACGACATCATTCCAATCATTGCTCATTCAAAAGCGGCACCATATGATTCCCAATGCATATCAAGTGATTGCAACAACCATTTATTATTCATGCACATGACAATAATATATATCTATGAATGATCGTATGGTACACGTACCTTATGATTCCGTAGTCCGAACCAAACCTTGACTGAGTCCCGCGACCCAATGAATTATGTGCTAACACACAAATAACTCACAATTAATCACAAGCATGCGACCACGTGCCCAAGCACGTTCACAACTTCCAAACCTATCGTCAATCCATGCCGATTAACCATTTTAAAAGACTCCGGGCTAAGCATGCGTAATACCCAAAATATTTCATTTTATAAGCACAAAGGTTAACCACTTACTAAACGAGTATCCAATTTTTATTATTAAAATTTGGCTCCAACCATTCCAATTTCATAGCATAACATTCCCATCGGAAACTAGACATTGCCCCGGAAATCGGCTAATTATACCTTGATTCCAAGATCCTGACATTTTCCAAAGTTTCGAAAAAAATAAACAAAAACAGGGCCGCGATCGATCGCCGTTCAGGCGTGATCGCTCGCGCAAGTCTACTGCCCGAAATAATGTATGCCGTGATCGATCGCCAGATCTCGTGATCGATCGCCAAGACCCCCACGATCGATCGCCCATTATTCTTGATCGATCGCCGCGACTCTTCATCGTCTCCCCAAAATCAGTATAATGTCGCGATCGATCGGCGCCAAGCCGAGATCGATCGCGACCTGCGAGTTTCTGAAAAATTCGATTTTTAATGGGGTTTTTCATACCCAAACTCAAAACCAACACCCATTACTCCTTCAACACCTCAAATACTCCATTTACAACCAATAAAAACACCAAAAATACAACTTTGGATTTTAACAAAAATCCCCAAATTCCAAATCCAACCCAAAACCTAACCAAAACCCACAATACTACTATAAAATCGAAGATAAGGACGAGGGGAAGAATAATACCTTATTATCTTCGAGAAATCCAGCTCCCGAGCTGAGCTTCCAGCCATTTTTCTCCAAAGAGAAAAGAGAAGGGTTTTGGGGGAGATGGGGCGCGAAGAGAGAGAGAGGAGAGATGAGAGATTCCATGCAATGACGGAATACCGAGTCCACTTTGTATATATAGTACCAAGGCTCAAAAATACCAAGTCATCTACAAATACATCAAGAATCATTAAAAATCATCTGTTTTCAATAATTATCTCTCCAATCTCAATTTCCAATAACAGCCCCAATATAAAGTACCCCGGAGATACAACCAAAAACCCAATTCCAAGGTTTTTCACCACAATCTCAACCTTTGGATCCAACGATCTCAAATACCCGATTTAACATCCTATGGTGTCCCAACACCGCAATTAATATTTAATTGCCACAATTAAAAATTCATTAAGGATCAATATCACACCGGGATTTACACCATTAATTCCCGGGTATCACAATTATCCCCAACTAATAAAATTTCATCCTCAAAATTTGCACAGGCGTACCTCACGTACAGCCAAGACCACATAATCCAAACGGATTCAAAACGTCGAATCGTGAGCGCATCACAAATGACACACCAACTGCGAGGACACCAACCTCGTACTAATTCTGGAATTGAGTAAACCTCTCAAACCATCACGAATCTTAACATACGTCAACATACCTCGACGTGAGCAAACCTAGTAGTCAATCGGCCTCAACTGCAATTCAAACGAATCATCCTTGATTCTGACATAGATATCATTCCATGATATCTTCACCACTTAGTTTACGATGTCCAACATTCTGCATCCTTTCATTAAATAACCAGCTTTTCCCAACCAAGTCCATTTAACACATCATGCACCATTGTAATACACTAACACGTTCTCAATTCATTTTGCAATTCCTAATTAATTGCATGCAACAAATAGATGAAAAGAGAACGGCCCTTGCCTTTTTATACTAACCATATACACATAATAGTGCCCACATGTATCTATTGTATAAATATCATACTCAATACCAGCTCTGGTACTTCGATCCTGGAAGTACCTCCAATCAACAGCTCGAGCTCGACTCCAAAGCCATCGATGACAGCCCCCCACACCGGGTGAGCATACCAATACAACCAATCCAATAATCATAATATTACAGTTCATAATTTACAGAATGTAAATGCCATGAATTTTAAATGATACTCCATGGATTGTATCATTCTCATACGGGATCCCCTCTGCTGTTCATGTTCTCAAAATAACCGAAACCATCAAATTCCCAAATGCCAGTGAATCATTACATTGATTAACTAATATGTTCCCCATATACCGATACCATAATCAATAAAATCAAATCATTAAATAATGATTAAAGAATATTCCATATATCTCACTAATGGTTCCATGTTCTATTTCATCGCTCGCTCCACAATAGCGGCATTTTAATCTCACGCACGCTCAACAACGGCGGCGTCATAACCAATGTTCCCTCAACAACGACATCATCCCAATCATTGCTCGCTCAAAAGTGGCACCATATGATTCCCAATGCATATGAAGTGATTGCAACAACTATTTATTATTCATGCACATGACAGTAATATATATCTATGAATGCTCGTACGTTACACGTACCTTATGATTCCGTAGTCCGAACCAAACCTTGACTGAGTCCCGCGTCCCGATGAATTATGTGCTAACACATAAATAACTCACAATTAATCACAAGCATGTGACCACGTGTCCAAGCACGTTCACAACTTTCAAACCTATCGTCAATCCATGACGATTAACCATTTTAAAAGACTCCGGGCTAAGCATGCGTAATACCCAAAATATTCCATTTTATAAGCACAAAGGTTAACCACTTACTAAAACGAGTATCCCATTTTTATTATTAAAATTTGGCTCCAACCATTCCAGTTTCATAGCATAGCATTCCCATAGGAATCTAGACATTGCCCCGAAAATCGGCTAATTAAACCTTGATTCCAAAATCCCGATATTTTCCAAAGTTTCGAAAAAAACAAATGAAACAGGGCCGCGATCGATCGCCATTCAGGCACGATCGATCGCGCAAGTCTACAACCCAAAATAATGTATGCCACGATCGATCGCCAGTTCTCGCGATCGATCGCCAAGACCCCAGCAATCGATCGCCCATTATTCGCGAACGATCGCCGCGACTGTTCATCGTCTCCCCAAATTTAGTATAATGTCGCGATCGATCGGCGCCAAGCCGCGATCGATCGTGACCTGCGAGTTTTGGAAAAATTTGAGATTTAATTTGGTTTTTCAACACCCCTTACTCCTTCAAACCTCAAATACTCCATTTACAACCAATAAAAATACCAAAAATACAACTTTGGATTTTTACCAAAAATCCCCAAATTCCAAATCCAACCCAAAACCTAACCAAAACCCACAATACTACTATCAAATCGAAGATAATGACGAGGTGAAGAATAATACCTGATTATCTTCGAGAAATCCTGCTCCCGAGCCGAGCTTCCAGCCATTTTTCTCCAAAGAGAAAAGAGAAGGGTTTTGGGGGAGATGGGGCGCGAAGAGAGAGAGAGGAGAGAGGAGAGATTCGGTGCAATGACGGAATATCGAGTCCACTTGGTATATATAGTACCAAGGCTCCAAATACCAAGTCCTCTACAAATAGATCATGACTCATTAAAAATCATTTGTTTTCAATAATTATCTCTCCAATCTCAATTCCAATACCAGCCCCAATATAAAGTACCCCGGACCCCAGATACCACCAAAAACCCAATTCCAAGGTTTTTCACCACGATGAGAACACAATCTCAACCTTTGGATCCAACGATCCCAAATACCCAATTTAACATCCTCTGGTGTCCCAACACCGCAATTAATTCATAATTGCCACAATTAAAAATCCATTAAGGATCAATACCACACCGGGATTTACACCATTAATTTCTGGGCATCACATATAGTATCCAGGACACACTCGAATATACTTAACTATCCTACGACTAGGATGGATAAAAGAAAACAACCTCATGATTGCTTCCATCGAGTAATCCATCTTTGGGATCCTTACTACCTATAACACCTGTCATTGTCTACATACAAAGACAACAACAGCCCCCTTTGGGGTGTGTGATGCCCCAAAATTAATTAATGGTAACCTGGACATTAATTATGTTTATATGATGAATCATGTGTTGATGGATTTATGTGTTGGGTATTAAGATGTTAACATGATTTAAATATGTTGATTATTCAATATGAGGAAGATGTGATTTTAAGATGAAGTTTAGAGCATAAAATGCTTTTAAAATACCAAGTAGAGTATTTTATACATCATGTTATGTTTGGGGTACAACTTTTAATTAAGTTAAAGCAACCCCTTTTAAATCCCCTACACATCACTTTAACCCCCACTTTACCTTTCACCTTTTAAAAACCCCCAAATCACTTCCCAACCCCAAACCCTACCCATTTTCGAATTCCACCAAAAGAGGAGAAGAAAAGTTCCACAAAAACCTTGTTTGTGTGATCTTTGCTAGGATTTGGAGCCTACAAGAGGTATGGAACCATTCCTACAAGTTTTATGATGTTTGGTGTTGAAATGGGTTGAGTTTTTGATGTTTTATGTGGGTTTGTTTGGGTATGTGTTGTTTATGGTTGGGGTATGATTTTTGAAGTGTTTTATGTGGGTTTTAGTGGGTTATGATGTTATTGTTGTTGTTGGAAAGTTTGGTGCTGAAAGGGTTGAAGATGAGCTTGCAAAATGCACATGGAAATGGTGAAATCGCGGCCACTGTAAGTGGCGATCGATCGCTACAAAAGCAGCGATCGATCGCCGAGAAGCAGTACGCGAAGAAGAGCTTAGGCGATCGATCGCCTCAAATGGCGCGATCGATCGCCAACGTCCAGTAGCCAAATAAGCATCAGGAGATCGATCGCCTCATTTTGAGCGATCGATCGCCGCTAAGTGAAAAATCGGGCGATCGATCGCCTCATTTTGAGCGATCGATCGCCACTGTTCAAAAGATGAAAAATGTTGATTTTTGTGGAATTTTTGGTATTGGGCTATTGTTTAGCTTCTAATATCAATTTGTATGGTTATGTAGAACCGTCCCAGGTACCCACGACTTCAAGGAGATAAAGTCTACGATTTCTCCTTCTTTTGGAATTAAGGTACGTAAGAGACGTACGAGCATCGGACGGTAAACCATACCCTTACATATTATGATGATGTTTAAGATGACGTTTATGATGATGATGTTTAAGATGATGTTTACAATGATGATGTTTAAGATGATGTTTACAATGATGATGTTTAAGATGATGTTGTGATGATGATGTCTATGATGATATTTACGATGATGATGCTTATGATGATGTTTATGATGATGATGTTCATGATGACATCTATGATGATGAAGTTTATGATAAGGTCATACGACGTGTATGATTGGGTAAGAAGCCCACGTGGTAAGATGCCACCCAAAGTATGTGAGTGGGTAAGATGCCCCCGTGGTAAGATGCCACGCAACGTTTATGATATGGTAAGACGCCATATGATTGGGTAAGATGCCAACGTGGTAAGATGCCACACGATGATTACGATATGGTAAGATGTCATACAATGGGGTAAGACGCCCTAATATATGAATAAGAGTCAGGGATAACAAAGGAAGTCGAAGGATGACCAATAACCTTACTTAACTAAGATGTTATGCATTATTGTATGCTTTTATATAATGTTAAGTAAATATGTATATGCTCACGATGTGTTATCCCTGTAGGTACACTTTTGGACCAAGGGCCTAGGGTCGGGTTGAGGAAGTGAGCTAAAGGGAGCATGATGAATGTAGGATGCAGGATTTTGATAGTCTCTACTCTAGGAGTAGTGTAAATCTATAGCTTTAACATTCTTTATTGGGAATGTAATTAAATAGCTTTTGGAAACTTTATTTTGGCCTGTAATCTCCTTAGCTCAAGCTACAACCGGAACCCTTAAGAGGTTATAAATGCATGTTCTGTCCAATTTAAGTGTACTAAATGATATTAAGGTAGGAAGACCCTACAGGGTGAGCCAAAGACCAATATGAAACTATCAAGTAATTACAACATGTATCTATAAAATCTGATAGATGATGCAATGCAATGCAAATGCAATGTAATGCAATGCATGTCAGGTACAAGGAATCGAATCTCAAGATACAAAACTGTCGGAGTCCAAGGAAAGGTATCATCGATCAATACGTAGCGACGAGCAGGGCGTCGACTTGCTCGTCGCTACGACATCTCTCTCAGACGAGCCATCGGCAGTCCATCATCGCTTGTGTCTGGGCAACGTAGGCACACTCGTCGCTACGCCATATCTCAGCTCACTCTCTCCGCCGAGCCATCGGCGTGCCCATCATCCCTAGACACGCATCACAGATACCAACGAAAAGAAATAGGTATCAATGAAAGAATTGATAGGATCAATATGACATTATCAATGTCCATGCGTGTCAATGCATCATGCCATATCATAATCTCATGTGATGCAACTCAATTTATATAAATATATTCAATGTGTATACCATATATCGATGTACATTTATAAAAAAATGATGTGTATTAACAAATTATTTGTAATATCCGGAAATTAAGTGCGTTAATCCCGGAGTGATTATAATCCCTAATGGATTTAATTGGGGTAATTACGAGACGGTGTCGGGACTCACGGGGATTTTAAATCTGGTGTCGGGGTTGTTGGGCCCAAGGTTTGAGATTTATTCTCATTAAGGTGTTAAACATTGGATTTGTGTTGGTAGTGGGATCTAGAGTCTGTGGAGCTTTGGATTGAGGTTGGTAATGGAAATAGTGAGTGTGAGATAATTATTGAACACAGATTATTTTTAATGAGTCATGGTGTGAATATTTGAGATTCAGACTTTTGGAGCCTTGGTAGTATATATAGCAAGTGGACTCGGTGTTCAATCATTCCCCACCTCACTTCTCTCCCTCACTCCACACCTCCCTCCCCTTTCCCTTTGCCCCTCTCTTTTTCACCTTCGGAGCGAGGTTTCTCGAAGATAATTTGGTATTCTTCTTTCCCTCGCATTTATCTTCGTTTTGATTGTGGTATTGTAGAGTTTGGGCATGTGTAGTGTTGGATTTGCGTTTTTGAATTTTAGAGTTTTTGGGTTGTGGTATTTTGGGAAGGATTTGTAATTCCTTGTTAAGGATTTATGGTGTATGGGGTGTTAGGATTGTTAAATTGGGGGTTTTAACCCATAAAACGCCATTGTTAAATGATTAATCATCATAACTTGATGATGTATTTGGAGATTGAATGCGTGCTCGGTTTTGTATTTGTGGGCACGAAATTAATTATGAGTTATTAACTGTGTTTAGCAAATAATTATCTCGGGGCAAAGGCAATGTTTGGCTCTTGCTATTGGATCATAAGGTATGTGTAACGTACGAGCATAGTTAGATATATTATTGTCATGCTTATGGATAGTATATTGCTGTTGCAATCATAATGATATGCATTGAGAATTATGTGATGCTCTTTTGAGCGAGCAATGAGTATAATGTTGTCGCTGCTGAGTGAATATTGGTTATGATACCGCCGTTGTTGAGCGAGCGATGTGACACGATGGGGTGAAATCATTGAGATATATATGATTTCTGTAAATCATTAGTATAATGATTTAACTATATTTTATTGTGAAATTGTCATCGATCGATATGAGTTAGTTAATCAATGTAATGATTAACTTATTTTGGGAGTTTGATGGTTTTGGCTATTTTGTGAGAACATGAACAACATGAGAGATCCCATATGCGGATGATACTATACAAGAAGTATCTTTTAAATTTACATCTTTATATTCTGTAAATTATATATAGTGAGATTGATGTTATTGATATTGTGTTATTGGTATGCTCACCCTGTGTGGGGGCTGTTTCTGTTGGAACAGGTAGAACATATATTGTAAGACCCCGATGCTAATTAATCCGGATTAACGATGATTAAGCAAACATGGATAATTAAAAGTATAGACTTTGAATTAAGGTGTTCCGGGCCACGATGGGTCAACCAACTAGTAGAACATATTTTTAGTGCATGAGCATGTGCATGATCACATGACACTTGGAGAACACATGCCACTAATTAATTTAACTCATGTTTAATACATGATTTTGGACCTTTAATCTTGCAAGATAGTGATGTATTGACACATGGATTCCACAATACATCAAATGAATTAAAAATCATGCCAAATGTGCATAGAAACTCACGCATATACCCATACAATTCAGATTTTTGGTCTTCATTTCACCACCATTTTCTCTCTCTTCAACCCCTCAAATGGCGCGATCGATCGCCAACGTCCAGTAGCCAAATAAGCATCAGGCGATCGATCGCCTCATTTTGAGCGATCGATCGCCGCTAAGTGAAAAATCGGGCGATCGATCGCCTCATTTTGAGCGATCGATCGCCACTGTTCAAAAGATGAAAAATGTTGATTTTTGTGGAATTTTTGGTATTGGGCTATTGTTTAGCTTCTAATATCAATTTGTATGGTTATGTAGAACCGTCCCAGGTACCCACGACTTCAAGGAGATAAAGTCTATGATTTCTCCTTCTTTTGGAATTAAGGTACGTAAGAGACGTACGAGCATCGGACGGTAAACCATACCCTTACATATTATGATGATGTTTAAGATGACGTTTATGATGATGATGTTTAAGATGATGTTTACAATGATGATGTTTAAGATGATGTTTACAATGATGATGTTTAAGATGATGTTGTGATGATGATGTCTATGATGATATTTACGATGATGATGCTTATGATGATGTTTATGATGATGATGTTCATGATGACATCTATGATGATGAAGTTTATGATAAGGTCATACGACGTGTATGATTGGGTAAGAAGCCCACGTGGTAAGATGCCACCCAAAGTATGTGAGTGGGTAAGATGCCCCCGTGGTAAGATGCCACGCAACGTTTATGATATGGTAAGACGCCATATGATTGGGTAAGATGCCAACGTGGTAAGATGCCACACGATGATTACGATATGGTAAGATGCCATACAATGGGGTAAGACGCCCTAATATATGAATAAGAGTCAGGGATAACAAAGGAAGTCGAAGGATGACCAATAACCTTACTTAACTAAGATGTTATGCATGATTGTATGCTTTTATATAATGTTAAGTAAATATGTATATGCTCACGATGTGTTATCCCTGTAGGTACACTTTTGGACCAAGGGCCTAGGGTCGGGTTGAGGAAGTGAGCTAAAGGGAGCATGATGAATGTAGGATGCAGGATTTTGATAGTCTCTACTCTAGGAGTAGTGTAAATCTATAGCTTTAACATTCTTTATTGGGAATGTAATTAAATAGCTTTTGGAAACTTTATTTTGGCCTGTAATCTCCTTAGCTCAAGCTACAACCGGAACCCTTAAGAGGTTATAAATGCATGTTCTGTCCAATTTAAGTGTACTAAATGATATTAAGGTAGGAAGACCCTACAGGGTGAGCCAAAGACCAATATGAAACTATCAAGTAATTACAACATGTATCTATAAAATCTGATAGATGATGCAATGCAATGCAAATGCAATGTAATGCAATGCATGTCAGGTACAAGGAATCGAATCTCAAGATACAAAACTGTCGGAGTCCAAGGAAAGGTATCATCGATCAATACGTAGCGACGAGCAGGGCGTCGACTTGCTCGTCGCTACGACATCTCTCTCAGACGAGCCATCGGCAGTCCATCATCGCTTGTGTCTGGGCAACGTAGGCACACTCGTCGCTACGCCATATCTCAGCTCACTCTCTCGTGCCCATCATCCCTAGACACGCATCACAGATACCAACGAAAAGAAATAGGTATCAATGAAAGAATTGATAGGATCAATATGACATTATCAATGTCCATGCGTGTCAATGCATCATGCCATATCATAATCTCATGTGATGCAACTCAATTTATATAAATATATTCAATGTGTATACCATATATCGATGTACATTTATAAAAAAATGATGTGTATTAACAAAATATTTGTAATATCCGGAAATTAAGTGCGTTAATCCCGGAGTGATTATAATCCCTAATGGATTTAATTGGGGTAATTACGAGACGGTGTCGGGACTCACGGGGATTTTAAATCTGGTGTCGGGGTTGTTGGGCCCAAGGTTTGAGATTTATTCTCATTAAGGTGTTAAACATTGGATTTGTGTTGGTAGTGGGATCTAGAGTCTGGGGAGCTTTGGATTGAGGTTGGTAATGGAAATAGTGAGTGTGAGATAATTATTGAACACAGATTATTTTTAATGAGTCATGGTGTGAATATTTGAGATTCAGACTTTTGGAGCCTTGGTAGTATATATAGCAAGTGGACTCGGTGTTCAATCATTCCCCACCTCACTTCTCTCCCTCACTCCACACCTCCCTCCCCTTTCCCTTTGTCCCTCTCTTTTTCACCTTCGGAGCGAGGTTTCTCGAAGATAATTTGGTATTCTTCTTTCCTCGCATTTATCTTCGTTTTGATTGTGGTATTGTAGAGTTTGGGCATGTGTAGTGTTGGATTTGCGTTTTTGAATTTTAGAGTTTTTGGGTTGTGGTATTTTGGGAAGGATTTGTAATTCCTTGTTAAGGATTTATGGTGTATGGGGTGTTAGGATTGTTAAATTGGGGGTTTTAACCCATAAAACGCCATTGTTAAATGATTAATCATCATAACTTGATGATGTATTTGGAGATTGAATGCGTGCTCGGTTTTGTATTTGTGGGCACGAAATTAATTATGAGTTATTAACTGTGTTTAGCAAATAATTATCTCGGGGCAAAGGCAATGTTTGGCTCTTGCTATTGGATCATAAGGTATGTGTAACGTACGAGCATAGTTAGATATATTATTGTCATGCTTATGGATAGTATATTGCTGTTGCAATCATGATGATATGCATTGAGAATTATGTGATGCTCTTTTGAGCGAGCAATGAGTATAATGTTGTCGCTGCTGAGTGAATATTGGTTATGATACCGCCGTTGTTGAGCGAGCGATGTGACACGATGGGGTGAAATCATTGAGATATATATGATTTCTGTAAATCATTAGTATAATGATTTAACTATATTTTATTGTGAAATTGTCATCGATCGATATGAGTTAGTTAATCAATGTAATGATTAACTTATTTTGGGAGTTTGATGGTTTTGGCTATTTTGTGAGAACATGAACAACATGAGAGATCCCATATGCGGATGATACTATACAAGAAGTATCTTTTAAATTTACATCTTTATATTCTGTAAATTATATATAGTGAGATTGATGTTATTGATATTGTGTTATTGGTATGCTCACCCCGTGTGGGGGCTGTTTCTGTTGGAACAGGTAGAACATATATTGTAAGACCCCGATGCTAATTAATCCGGATTAACGATGATTAAGCAAACATGGATAATTAAAAGTATAGACTTTGAATTAAGGTGTTCCGGGCCACGATGGGTCAACCAACTAGTAGAACATATTTTTAGTGCATGAGCATGTGCATGATCACATGACACTTGGAGAACACATGCCACTAATTAATTTAACTCATGTTTAATACATGATTTTGGACCTTTAATCTTGCAAGATAGTGATGTATTGACACATGGATTCCACAATACATCAAATGAAGTAAAAATCATGCCAAATGTGCATAGAAACTCACGCATATACCCATACAATTCAGATTTTTGGTCTTCATTTCACCACCATTTTCTCTCTCTTCAACCCCTCAAATGGCGCGATCGATCGCCAACGTCCAGTAGCCAAATAAGCATCAGGCGATCGATCGCCTCATTTTGAGCGATCGATCGCCGCTAAGTGAAAAATCGGGCGATCGATCGCCTCATTTTGAGCGATCGATCGCCACTGTTCAAAAGATGAAAAATGTTGATTTTTGTGGAATTTTTGGTATTGGGCTATTGTTTAGCTTCTAATATCAATTTGTATGGTTATGTAGAACCGTCCCAGGTACCCACGACTTCAAGGAGATAAAGTCTACGATTTCTCCTTCTTTTGGAATTAAGGTACGTAAGAGACGTACGAGCATCGGACGGTAAACCATACCCTTACATATTATGATGATGTTTAAGATGACGTTTATGATGATGATGTTTAAGATGATGTTTACAATGATGATGTTTAAGATGATGTTTACAATGATGATGTTTAAGATGATGTTGTGATGATGATGTCTATGATGATATTTACGATGATGATGCTTATGATGATGTTTATGATGATGATGTTCATGATGACATCTATGATGATGAAGTTTATGATAAGGTCATACGACGTGTATGATTGGGTAAGAAGCCCACGTGGTAAGATGCCACCCAAAGTATGTGAGTGGGTAAGATGCCCCCGTGGTAAGATGCCACGCAACGTTTATGATATGGTAAGACGCCATATGATTGGGTAAGATGCCAACGTGGTAAGATGCCACACGATGATTACGATATGGTAAGATGCCATACAATGGGGTAAGACGCCCTAATATATGAATAAGAGTCAGGGATAACAAAGGAAGTCGAAGGATGACCAATAACCTTACTTAACTAAGATGTTATGCATTATTGTATGCTTTTATATAATGTTAAGTAAATATGTATATGCTCACGATGTGTTATCCCTGTAGGTACACTTTTGGACCAAGGGCCTAGGGTCGGGTTGAGGAAGTGAGCTAAAGGGAGCATGATGAATGTAGGATGCAGGATTTTGATAGTCTCTACTCTAGGAGTAGTGTAAATCTATAGCTTTAACATTCTTTATTGGGAATGTAATTAAATACCTTTTAGAAACTTTATTTTGGCCTGTAATCTCCTTAGCTCAAGCTACAACCGGAACCCTTAAGAGGTTATAAATGCATGTTCTGTCCAATTTAAGTGTACTAAATGATATTAAGGTAGGAAGACCCTACAGGGTGAGCCAAAGACCAATATGAAACTATCAAGTAATTACAACATGTATCTATAAAATCTGATAGATGATGCAATGCAATGCAAATGCAATGTAATGCAATGCATGTCAGGTACAAGGAATCGAATCTCAAGATACAAAACTGTCGGAGTCCAAGGAAAGGTATCATCGATCAATACGTAGCGACGAGCAGGGCGTCGACTTGCTCGTCGCTACGACATCTCTCTCAGACGAGCCATCGGCAGTCCATCATCGCTTGTGTCTGGGCAACGTAGGCACGCTCGTCGCTACGCCATATCTCAGCTCACTCTCTCCGCCGAGCCATCGGCGTGCCCATCATCCCTAGACACGCATCACAGATACCAACGAAAAGAAATAGGTATCAATGAAAGAATTGATAGGATCAATATGACATTATCAATGTCCATGCGTGTCAATGCATCATGCCATATCATAATCTCATGTGATGCAACTCAATTTATATAAATATATTCAATGTGTATACCATATATCGATGTACATTTATAAAAAAATGATGTGTATTAACAAAATATTTGTAATATCCGGAAATTAAGTGCGTTAATCCCGGAGTGATTATAATCCCTAATGGATTTAATTGGGGTAATTACGAGACGGTGTCGGGACTCACGGGGATTTTAAATCTGGTGTCGGGGTTGTTGGGCCCAAGGTTTGAGATTTATTCTCATTAAGGTGTTAAACATTGGATTTGTGTTGGTAGTGGGATCTAGAGTCTGGGGAGCTTTGGATTGAGGTTGGTAATGGAAATAGTGAGTGTGAGATAATTATTGAACACAGATTATTTTTAATGAGTCATGGTGTGAATATTTGAGATTCAGACTTTTGGAGCCTTGGTAGTATATATAGCAAGTGGACTCGGTGTTCAATCATTCCCCACCTCACTTCTCTCCCTCACTCCACACCTCCCTCCCCTTTCCCTTTGCCCCTCTCTTTTTCACCTTCGGAGCGAGGTTTCTCGAAGATAATTTGGTATTCTTCTTTCCCTCGCATTTATCTTCGTTTTGATTGTGGTATTGTAGAGTTTGGGCATGTGTAGTGTTGGATTTGCGTTTTTGAATTTTAGAGTTTTTGGGTTGTGGTATTTTGGGAAGGATTTGTAATTCCTTGTTAAGGATTTATGGTGTATGGGGTGTTAGGATTGTTAAATTGGGGGTTTTAACCCATAAAACGCCATTGTTAAATGATTAATCATCATAACTTGATGATGTATTTGGAGATTGAATGCGTGCTCGGTTTTGTATTTGTGGGCACGAAATTAATTATGAGTTATTAACTGTGTTTAGCAAATAATTATCTCGGGGCAAAGGCAATGTTTGGCTCTTGCTATTGGATCATAAGGTATGTGTAACGTACGAGCATAGTTAGATATATTATTGTCATGCTTATGGATAGTATATTGCTGTTGCAATCATGATGATATGCATTGAGAATTATGTGATGCTCTTTTGAGCGAGCAATGAGTATAATGTTGTCGCTGCTGAGTGAATATTGGTTATGATACCGCCGTTGTTGAGCGAGCGATGTGACACGATGGGGTGAAATCATTGAGATATATATGTAAATCATTAGTATAATGATTTAACTATATTTTATTGTGAAATTGTCATCGATCGATATGAGTTAGTTAATCAATGTAATGATTAACTTATTTTGGGAGTTTGATGGTTTTGGCTATTTTGTGAGAACATGAACAACATGAGAGATCCCATATGCGGATGATACTATACAAGAAGTATCTTTTAAATTTACATCTTTATATTCTGTAAATTATATATAGTGAGATTGATGTTATTGATATTGTGTTATTGGTATGCTCACCCCGTGTGGGGGCTGTTTCTGTTGGAACAGGTAGAACATATATTGTAAGACCCCGATGCTAATTAATCCGGATTAACGATGATTAAGCAAACATGGATAATTAAAAGTATAGACTTTGAATTAAGGTGTTCCGGGCCACGATGGGTCAACCAACTAGTAGAACATATTTTTAGTGCATGAGCATGTGCATGATCACATGACACTTGGAGAACACATGCCACTAATTAATTTAACTCATGTTTAATACATGATTTTGGACCTTTAATCTTGCAAGATAATGATGTATTGACACATGGATTCCACAATACATCAAATGAATTAAAAATCATGCCAAATGTGCATAGAAACTCACGCATATACCCATACAATTCAGATTTTTGGTCTTCATTTCACCACCATTTTCTCTCTCTTCAACCCCTCAAATGGCGCGATCGATCGCCAACGTCCAGTAGCCAAATAAGCATCAGGCGATCGATCGCCTCATTTTGAGCGACCGATCGCCGCTAAGTGAAAAATCGGGCGATCGATCGCCTCATTTTGAGCGATCGATCGCCACTGTTCAAAAGATGAAAAATGTTGATTTTTGTGGAATTTTTGGTATTGGGCTATTGTTTAGCTTCTAATATCAATTTGTATGGTTATGTAGAACCGTCCCAGGTACCCACGACTTCAAGGAGATAAAGTCTACGATTTCTCCTTCTTTTGGAATTAAGGTACGTAAGAGACGTACGAGCATCGGACGGTAAACCATACCCTTACATATTATGATGATGTTTAAGATGACGTTTATGATGATGATGTTTAAGATGATGTTTACAATGATGATGTTTAAGATGATGTTTACAATGATGATGTTTAAGATGATGTTGTGATGATGATGTCTATGATGATATTTACGATGATGATGCTTATGATGATGTTTATGATGATGATGTTCATGATGACATCTATGATGATGAAGTTTATGATAAGGTCATACGACGTGTATGATTGGGTAAGAAGCCCACGTGGTAAGATGCCACCCAAAGTATGTGAGTGGGTAAGATGCCCCCGTGGTAAGATGCCACGCAACGTTTATGATATGGTAAGACGCCATATGATTGGGTAAGATGCCAACGTGGTAAGATGCCACACGATGATTACGATATGGTAAGATGCCATACAATGGGGTAAGACGCCCTAATATATGAATAAGAGTCAGGGATAACAAAGGAAGTCGAAGGATGACCAATAACCTTACTTAACTAAGATGTTATGCATTATTGTATGCTTTTATATAATGTTAAGTAAATATGTATATGCTCACGATGTGTTATCCATGTAGGTACACTTTTGGACCAAGGGCCTAGGGTCGGGTTGAGGAAGTGAGCTAAAGGGAGCATGATGAATGTAGGATGCAGGATTTTGATAGTCTCTACTCTAGGAGTAGTGTAAATCTATAGCTTTAACATTCTTTATTGGGAATGTAATTAAATAGCTTTTGGAAACTTTATTTTGGCCTGTAATCTCCTTAGCTCAAGCTACAACCGGAACCCTTAAGAGGTTATAAATGCATGTTCTGTCCAATTTAAGTGTACTAAATGATATTAAGGTAGGAAGACCCTACAGGGTGAGCCAAAGACCAATATGAAACTATCAAGTAATTACAACATGTATCTATAAAATCTGATAGATGATGCAATGCAATGCAAATGCAATGTAATGCAATGCATGTCAGGTACAAGGAATCGAATCTCAAGATACAAAACTGTCGGAGTCCAAGGAAAGGTATCATCGATCAATACGTAGCGACGAGCAGGGCGTCGACTTGCTCGTCGCTACGACATCTCTCTCAGACGAGCCATCGGCAGTCCATCATCGCTTGTGTCTGGGCAACGTAGGCACACTCGTCGCTACGCCATATCTCAGCTCACTCTCTCCGCCGAGCCATCGGCGTGCCCATCATCCCTAGACACGCATCACAGATACCAACGAAAAGAAATAGGTATCAATGAAAGAATTGATAGGATCAATATGACATTATCAATGTCCATGCGTGTCAATGCATCATGCCATATCATAATCTCATGTGATGCAACTCAATTTATATAAATATATTCAATGTGTATACCATATATCGATGTACATTTATAAAAAAATGATGTGTATTAACAAAATATTTGTAATATCCGGAAATTAAGTGCGTTAATCCCGGAGTGATTATAATCCCTAATGGATTTAATTGGGGTAATTACGAGACGGTGTCGGGACTCACGGGGATTTTAAATCTGGTGTCGGGGTTGTTGGGCCCAAGGTTTGAGATTTATTCTCATTAAGGTGTTAAACATTGGATTTGTGTTGGTAGTGGGATCTAGAGTCTGGGGAGCTTTGGATTGAGGTTGGTAATGGAAATAGTGAGTGTGAGATAATTATTGAACACAGATTATTTTTAATGAGTCATGGTGTGAATATTTGAGATTCAGACTTTTGGAGCCTTGGTAGTATATATAGCAAGTGGACTCGGTGTTCAATCATTCCCCACCTCACTTCTCTCCCTCACTCCACACCTCCCTCCCCTTTCCCTTTGCCCCTCTCTTTTTCAGCTTCGGAGCAAGGTTTCTCGAAGATAATTTGGTATTCTTCTTTCCCTCGCATTTATCTTCGTTTTGATTGTGGTATTGTAGAGTTTGGGCATGTGTAGTGTTGGATTTGCGTTTTTGAATTTTAGAGTTTTTGGGTTGTGGTATTTTGGGAAGGATTTGTAATTCCTTGTTAAGGATTTATGGTGTATGGGGTGTTAGGATTGTTAAATTGGGGGTTTTAACCCATAAAACGCCATTGTTAAATGATTAATCATCATAACTTGATGATGTATTTGGAGATTGAATGCGTGCTCGGTTTTGTATTTGTGGGCACGAAATTAATTATGAGTTATTAATTGTGTTTAGCAAATAATTATCTCGGGGCAAAGGCAATGTTTGGCTCTTGCTATTGGATCATAAGGTATGTGTAACGTACGAGCATAGTTAGATATATTATTGTCATGCTTATGGATAGTATATTGCTGTTTCAATCATGATGATATGCATTGAGAATTATGTGATGCTCTTTTGAGCGAGCAATGAGTATAATGTTGTCGCTGCTGAGTGAATATTGGTTATGATACCGCCGTTGTTGAGCGAGCGATGTGACACGATGGGGTGAAATCATTGAGATATATATGATTTCTGTAAATCATTAGTATAATGATTTAACTATATTTTATTGTGAAATTGTCATCGATCGATATGAGTTAGTTAATCAATGTAATGATTAACTTATTTTGGGAGTTTGATGGTTTTGGCTATTTTGTGAGAACATGAACAACATGAGAGATCCCATATGCGGATGATACTATACAAGAAGTATCTTTTAAATTTACATCTTTATATTCTGTAAATTATATATAGTGAGATTGATGTTATTGATATTGTGTTATTGGTATGCTCACCCCGTGTGGGGGCTGTTTCTGTTGGAACAGGTAGAACATATATTGTAAGACCCCGATGCTAATTAATCCGGATTAACGATGATTAAGCAAACATGGATAATTAAAAGTATAGACTTTGAATTAAGGTGTTCCGGGCCACGATGGGTCAACCAACTAGTAGAACATATTTTTAGTGCATGAGCATGTGCATGATCACATGACACTTGGAGAACACATGCCACTAATTAATTTAACTCATGTTTAATACATGATTTTGGACCTTTAATCTTGCAAGATAGTGATGTATTGACACATGGATTCCACAATACATCAAATGAATTAAAAATCATGCCAAATGTGCATAGAAACTCACGCATATACCCATACAATTCAGATTTTTGGTCTTCATTTCACCACCATTTTCTCTCTCTTCAACCCATCAACACTCCACCTTCTCTCCTCCTTCTATCCACCTTCAAGCTTTTCGAAATTTGAAGCCTCTTTTAGCACAAAAATCTCTTCCAATTACTAATGCATGTTACATGCAATTAGTGATTTAGAAACCCCAAGGCAAGGGTGTTAATTAGGTGCAAGAATTTTCAATTTTGGAGCAAGTTTGGAGGAGTTCAAGCTAGGGAGGAGCCATGGTGGAAAACTTTTGGGTCTACAAGGGTATGGACTTGTTTTTATTTATTTTAGTTGGATTTTATGGATTTTGGGTCGAAAATATAGGGAGAACCACAAAAATGTTGGTGTCTTTTTAATAAAGCATAATCTGAAAATATTTGATGTTGCATGCAGTAGATTGTTCTCTATTTTCGATTATCTTAAAAGCTAAATCTGACTTTGAGCCTGAAACAAAAGTTGTAGATCTTTCAAATTTATGAAATTTAAAAAACAGAAGCATGCAATTTGGGTCTCGGAAATAATAGTTATGTCGATTTTACTTTCAGTGCTCATTTTTTACTCTGCATGTCCATGCATGTCACATGCAGACTGTAATTCAATTTTCTGGGCATATTCTTGCGAATTTGATTTCGGTTGTCAAATAAAAATTGTAGATATTTTCATTTTTTTGAGTTTAAAAAAAAGAGGACTCAATTAGGACCATTTTTCAAGTAGTTATGAATTTTATATTTTAGGTGCATAATCTATGTCCTGCATGTTGATGAAAATCCCATGCAGTGTGTTATCCGAGTTCCTGAGTATTTCTGGCTAGGAATTCCGGAAAATGTCCAGAAATAAGTATTTTAGTACATTGCGTTGGCTGTCATTTTCCATTAAAATCACCTAATTTGAAGTTAAAATGAAAAAAGATATTGCGATTTTACTAAACCTGCTCGAGCTGTAAAACAGAATTTCAAAAGCTACATTTTTAGTGTTTTTACTACTTTTAAATGGAGGAATTAGCTCAACACCATTAGACAAGAAAATGAATTTCTTTGAGTTTTTGAACTTTTAGAACTGGATTTGGGTCATTTGGACTTCATATGAATTTATTATGAATTTTGAACGAAAACTGGTCAGTCTAAATTTTGAAGGAAAATCAGTAGGAACCATCCTTAAACTTGTTGTAGTTATTGTGCCTACTTAAGCACTTAGTGATAATTTTTAGTATATATGACCAGGTTAATAGATTCCGGGGTTGATCTGAGAAGTCTCGGTAGATTAGCTTGGGTCGATGTACGTTGAAATGAGTTGTATCATGACGTCTGGCAAAGGGTGTAATGATACTACTGTATGACATTTTATGCCATTGATATGATTTTATTGTCACTATATGATTCTTGAACTATATGACATGATGAATGTCTTGGATTACATGATATGTGAAATTACATGATTTGTATATACTTTAACATGAGATTGCATGATATATTGAGTTGCATATGTCAACTGATGCATAAATGATTCATGGGCATATCATAATGGTCTATCATTCCTTTGATATCCATGATTATGACTGAGTTGATTCACTCTGAGTGTCGGGGACGGCGAGCATGGCGATGACAGGCAGTATAGGTAGCGACTGTAGTCACGCACGTGTCACCGGACCTAGACCCGAGGGATGGACGAACACAACACATAGGATGAGTCTCCTAGCGCAATGGGCATGTGTTGTCACCCTCTGCTTGAGCTGACATTATTTGATTATACCTTCCTTTGAACTCCGATTTTGGTATGTTGATATTCGATTCCTTGTACCCATTCATATATCGCATTCATACATGGTATGCATTGCATGATACTTTGTCATTTGACATGATTTATTTATTTCTCGTACTGGGGTACTGACCCCCTTTGTGGGGGCTGTCATGTCTTTTGTTGTTCGGACATGACAGGCTTTACAGGAAGACATGGTGACGATGCTTACAGCGACGCATCGAGAGATAACCGAGCTCCATGATGAGTGAGCTCAGGTTATGTATGGTTTCTTATTCCCAATAATAGTATATGACTTTTAAACAAAATAAATTTACCGGGGTATGCCCCGTGTATGTTGTACTTGGGATATGATATTTTTGAGACTATGTGATAATGCTGGTTAATGTTTGCTTTATTATTTGTAAATGAAAGGCCTAAATCAAAATATATATATATTTTAAGTATCAATATATATGTATCACCTAAAAGCGAAATTTTTTTAGGGCCGTTTGATAAGACCTTTGAAATAAATCTTCCGCTATTTACGCAAATTAATCATTATGTGTTCATTAAACACCACATTAGGATCGGGCCCTCACATTATGGTATCAGAGCATATATCTGGGATATGCTCGAACTTTGTCCTGACACTGAGAATAGGCACAAATGAATTGTTTGTGCATGTGTCTGACTATGTGATTTTATATGCTCTTGCATGCTATGTTTACATGTTCGATAATGAGATTTTATACATGTAATGGATTATTAAGAAGGGATAATTAGAGGTTATATCTCTAAGTATTTTAATATGCTGATTTGCATATAATGTAGAAAATTTGAATGCTGAGTTGCTTATATTCTAGAGAATTTGAGAATTTTAGCACTGATAGTTGCTGATCGGATGATGCTGTAGAATAAGTGATGAGAACATCTCTGACTTGAGATTGTATATGATGTTTTGATTTATGATGAACAGTTAGTGTTTGGACAGGTAGCAGCGATGCAGACTTTAAGAGCATCTATTGTACCTGTATGCACTGTAAACTGTGAATTGAATTAACTTAGTTTTATTGAAAATTTTCACTTTGAGACTTATCCTTGTGATTAGTGGGATGACACTAGAAAAAGTTAAAACGCTTTGTGTTGATTGACATCGGGAATTTGAGTCCGAAAGACCAAGGTTATACGTATGAGTTTACGTCAAAACTTGTGTATGCCAAGATGATAATTTAGAACTTGAGAACATTGAAACTAGCAATATTTCAATTGAAGAATAGAGTATAGTTGTTGTAAGAAACAACTAGAATTGGTTTGAATGAGGACTTGGATATGGGGACTGTCGTAATTCAGTTCCAGTTTATATGTCCAAACTATGAATAAATACTACAATATGAACTCTTTTAGATGTGAATATCTAGAGTAATGGTAGTGATGGAAGATGAGTTTTCCCTCTTGTTGGCACGGGAAAAGATGTTTACGAGAATGCCATACTGATGACACGAAAAATGATAATTGATTATCGTGGACTTGAGAAATTGAAATATCTGCTTAATCTCAATAACAATTGACTAGTGAAGAGATTAGATATCGACTGACGAATAAGACACGATGTGGTGCGAAGTAGTTAGAACTGGATTAAAGATTAATGAAGTGACTATCAATGGGATAAACCAAGTAGTCCTAGAAAAGTTTCAGAAGTATCACTCCAATTTATCCAGCTCTAGTAGTTCTGGAGGTACTATGAGATTGTAAAACAATCTTTCGAGGTCATGATGGATGTAAATATCTACTGATCCATAATAGGAACTGATATTGATGGTGGTCAGTCAGACCATGTACGTTACGTGCTCAGGAACAGATGCAACCATAACAACAAATACCCTGAGCTAGGGGTAGATACCAGAGTGATTATTCTTTTCGACCACTCAGTTCCAGAGCAATTAATTATCTGCAGACTAGAGAGTATACATTGAAAGAGGATAAGATTAGAGATGCTTTAGGAGTGGTGATCGCAAATACATGTTGTGTATTTGATCACACTGCACGAGTTTGATTTGAGACAGAAGCATTATTTTCATACATTGCATCAAATGTGCATTGATAATGATGATTTGGAAAATACACCAGCAGTGATAATTATACTATCCATACTTATAATAGTGAACTGCAGCTTACAGTTTGATGATAGTGTTGTGGATTTGAATTTAATGGTTTTGCCGAGATATTGTTTTGATTGTATCAAGGGTATGGATACTCTAATAAATTTTGAGGTATTGTAAGTTGATTTCAGGGTATAATGATTTTTTTTAACCGTATTATGGCTCCAAAGGAAATGTTTATAGCCACGAATAGCAAGTTAAGATACTGATAGTATCAGCTATGAACGTATTGCGATTGCGATACTTGAAAATTGAAGGATTTTTTTTATATAAGAAGTTAATGCTGATCAAGAAGAGTCGAGGTTGACTGATATCATAGTGGTAAGAAAACTTGCCCAGATTTTCCTAAGGAAATAAAAGAATTTTCACGGGAGAAGGAAATCGATTTTAACTATTCGTTGATGCCAAGGAATAGATTCGATATCGAAAGTACTGTACGGAATGTCATCAGCAAATTTATCAGATACAGAAGAATAGTTGCAGAATCTCCTTGATACAAGTACATATGTCTGAGTATGTCACTTGAGGAAACATCAGTATTGTTCATGAAGAAGAAAGATGATATTATGAAGACGTGTATCGACTAAAGGTAGTTGAATCGGGCTATTGTCAAGAATAAATACCCATTACCTAAGATCAAGCATGTAAGGAATATCGATGTATAAGAAGAATGATTTTAAATCTGGTTGTCATCAGTTTGAGTCAGAAAGGAAAATATCATTTAGGCAATTGATCAAATCAGATAAGGCATTTTGAATTTTTGGTAATGTCGTATAGTCTGACAACTATACCAGTAGAGTTATGAATTTGATGAATAGAGTATTCCATAACTGTTTAGACGGAAATGTAATAATATTCATAAGTGGTATACTAGTGTATACGAAATCCGGAAGTAACCACACAGAACATCTGCGATTGATGATTCAGACGCTTCGTGAAGCTCAAATTGCATACCAAGTTATCGTAGTGTAAATCTTGGTTGAATAGAATGTTATTTTGGGTTAGGTGATGTGGGGTCCTCGTTACTTAATCCTTTATGTATCAGTTTCATTTATACATATGTGAGTAAGAATTAAGTAAACATACACTGATTAAGGTGTTACAAGTTAACAAAAACCATGTCAAACTACACATCTTATATACATCATAACAACAACCTAAACCAAAATAACTCCTAAGCAGTGGTTCAGTTCGCAGCACAATAGACTCACAATCCCGTCTTCCCACATCTATGAGTCCCTACAGAATCAATCACACAAACATGAGTATAGATATAAAACCATCCCAGTGCGATATCAATATAAAACATAAACGATAAAGCACTATAAACATCAAATGTGATTGTCATGTGTCATGCATCATCAAATGCAATTATGTCATGACATGTCTCATCTCATATCCTGTTATAACCAGACCTATATGATATGCCTATCTCAGCTCAATATGTCAGTGGACCTCCTCACATCTTCATATTAGCAGCTCATATCATAGTATCGTCTTTACATGTTATAACAGCCAGAGCATATACCCAACCGGCGTATATCTCTCATGCCAAAGCATATGTAGCATATCTATCGTGGCAATAATCCCAGCCAAAGCATATGCTCAACTCTGGCATATCTATCGTGGCACCGATCTCAGCCAAAGTATATACTACATATCTATCGTGGCATCCATCCCAATCATATAAATCTCATGAATGCATATGCATATGATATCACTAATCATATGATAACATGCTCACATCATCATCACAACAATATCATATACTCGTACGTCAAAACGTACCTGTTATGCGACAAAAACGATATAAATTAGACGTTAATGTCTAACTGCCTCGTTGCCCCGTCCCCTGTGATGATGCTACAACAATACCAACAATATATCATGTTATCATAGGCATTAAAATCAAATTCTACAAAAATATAACATTTTTAAAAATTCTGACCCTGGCGATCGATCGCCACAACTCACCGATCGATCGCCATACTATTCTGTTCCATCGCGATCGATCGCCACTACCTCGCGATCGATCGCCTCAATGTTCTGTTTCTCACGATCGATCGCCACATTTTTACCGTTCGATCACCACATACATGAACCGCCTTATATTTTTGCTCTGTACTCGGCGATCGATCGCCACAAAGCTAACGATCGATCGCCGATGTCCAGAAAAATCAGAACATGGCGATTTTGAGCTTATCCTCATGGTATATCTCCTACAACTCGAAAATCAACATTCAAACATGTTTCATGCAATCTCTAATATCATATGAACATGTTTGTATGATCATAGAACTCAATTGTTTACACCATAACTCAAATCAAAACACAAGCAAACCAAACACCTTCAATTCCATGCTTTAACTTCAATTCTTCTATTACAACCATAAGTAAGGATACAAAGCACATAATCTATACCAAGATGTTAGGACTTCACTTTCCCACCTTTCTATCTTGATATCAAGTGCAAATCCAAGCAAAGAAGCAATTCTAAGAAAAGACCTAGAGAGGAGCTTGGGTAGAGATTTGTGGGTGTAATATGGTGTTCTATGTGATCACAATCTGATTTTGCATATTTAAGTAAACCTTCAAATTAATACAAATGTAATTATAATTCCTTTCAAACTCATGGCAAATGTATTATGGAATGCAACTCACATGCACATTCTAATGCACCTTCAAATGCATGCTAAATGCAATACAATGCAAGACACATTAGTATTCAACTATGTGATGCATTTCAAGTCTCTTTTCCACTATACATGTATTGCCATATAGGTTTATTTTCCAATAAGAAGTCATTCATACATGGCTTTATTCCTGCTCGGTTCAATCCGAACCCGGGTCCATATCATACTGTAATTAATCATAATTACACCATAAACATATAACACATGTATACGTCAGATCGAGGCATGACAGGTGATACCCGCTCACATGATACCTGTTGATCCCAGTAAAGTAGAGGTAGTACTAATTTGGCTAAGACCAACCAGTGTACTCAAGATACGAATTTTTATGATTTTGGCCAGATATTACATGCTTTTTTATGGAAGGGTATTCTATGATGACCTGATCTGTTAACCAACTGCCCAAGAAGAAATTTGAGTTTCAGTTGGTCAGATGAATGTGCAAGCTGTTTTCATAACTGAAAATGAAGTGGACTACAACCCCGATGTTGATTTTGTTTAACTGGTTCAGGGGGATATGTAGTTTGTGCAAATTGGTCAAAGATTTGAGATACGTTCTAATGCATCATGAGGAGATGATTGCATATGCTTTGGGATAGTTGAAGCTGAACGAATCATGATATCCTGTTCATGAACTCGAGCTTGTAGCCATTATTTTGTCTTGAAGATGTGGCAATGTTATATGTATGGCAGACAATCCATGATATACTCTGATTTTAGAAGTTTTAAATCTCTATTATTCAGTCAGAGTTGCACATAAGGTAGAAGCGATGACTATATTTATTAAAGAATTTGACTTTAATAGTCTATCTTAATCAAGGAAAATGAAAGATGCACTAAACCAAAAAGTGCAAGGTGCAATGGTCGCATCAATATATGTTTGCAGTTTGAGTCACCTATGATTTCAAAGACCAGAATGACTCCAAGGACTGACTCATACAGATATTGATTGAAGAAATTGGTTCTGTCTCATCAACCGACTAGATTTTAGTATGCCATTTAGTGGCGGACTGCGACTGGACAATCAGTAAATAATATCAAATCCTACTGATTCGAAAGAATTATTACTGCAAAAAGCACACTATAGATGACATGGTGTTATTCTGGGAATGATGAGATGTATCATTCTTGAGATCCTATTTATGACGGGATTGTATTGGTAGCGCTTATCGTGTACGCCCAAATTAACCATTCTCAAGTTAACAACAGTAAATATGTAGTAGCGTGAGTAGGGATCAATCCCACAGGGAAGTGAATACCTTTATGCTAACAAGTATCAAAATAGGGGGTTCGAATTTCTTTAACTATAACTAATTTAAACAAAAGCAAGCAAATCACTAGTTTATCAAGATTAAAAGCAATTCTTGGTTTTCGGTCAACTTTACCTTTGGAAATCATTCACTTGATCATCAAATTACTAAACATATGAATTCATTCAATTATTCATCAATTGAAAACTTAATTCCTTACTTACCTTAATCGTGGTAAAAAAGAAAACAACATTCCATTCGACTTGTGAGACCCCGTTATCTCAAACATACTAATAGGTGCAATTAAGAGAACTAAACATTCATATGTATAAATCAGAGTAGTAAGTCGTGTTGATTAACCTGAGCTTAAGAGATTACAGTACCAAAAGTTCAAAAAGGAATTTCACATATTCCTACAAAAGGTACTACATTACTCTTACTCTACATCTTGTAGAAGCTATACAAAAAAATTCTCTAACATGCTAATCCTGTAGCACTCCTTACGGCTCAGCATATCAACCCCGACCCTGGTTCTCATCATCAAAAGAACCTACAAAGACAACCCCCAACACATGAGCATATCATAATTCATATTCAACATAATATGAATGTAAGACGTAAATGCATAATCATAAATACAAAGTACCTCCTGTATTTCCAAGCATTTACAATGCCCATTGGTTGTCCCTGTACCATAACTCATAATAAACACATTATATGAAATTATGGATCCTTTAATAATGTCATGACATATCACCTCTTTCTTTACATAGCTTTTGAGTCATATATCAACAGTTATTTTAATGCTTCTTGCTTCAACATCTCATAATGAGCGGTACAATCCTCCCCGCTTCATTACTACATAATCTCATAATGAGCGGTACAATCTTCCCCGCTTCATTACTACAAAATCTCATAATGAGCGGTACAATCCTCCCCGCTTCATTACTACAAAATCTCATAATGAGCGGTACAATACTCCCCGCTTCATTACTACAAAATCTCATAATGAGCGGTACAATCCTCCCCGCTTCATTACTACAAAATCTCATAATGAGCGGTACAATCCTCCCCGCTTCATTACTACATAACAAGCATAAGCATTTAAAATATACACTGTGATCTCTCTTGACTCGTGGAATACACCTCTTTATTCCACATCACAATATGCAACAACAATGCATAATAACATGTATCATACTCTTAATGCATCACACTGCATTCATCATGTGTCAAAAAGACAAACATAAAGTACATGTTACCATTGGGATGCCCGTACGTCGCTTACGCACTTTTCCAAAATGTAGTGTGTTGCAGGACTCTATCCCCTGCGCTGTGTAGCTGTCTGTGAAGGCTCTACACCAGTGTACAACACAATATTAGATGTCTCATTACAATCCAATATCAAAAATTAAATAAAATATAACAATTTATATTTTTCATCATTCTGGGTCTCTCGATCGATCGGCCCCTCTTTTCGATCGATCGAGAAGACGCCTTCTTTCAAAGCCAAGGTTCTGCCTTGCTCGATCGATCGAGATGAAATGTCGATCGATCGAGATGCTCTGTTCGAGAAATACCATCCAGAATTCTCGAACACCTATGTTTACACCCTTCGTTCTAGCATATAAGATACACCACATGTTTGAACAAATATGCTAGCAGTTACAATACACTACCCTTAGTGTATTCATATCAAATTTAAACTGCAAATATAAATCCAGATGCATAAACGTCGTCCATTTACACAAGTACTCAACCAACTTTTCTGAAAAACAGGGCATTATCTTCCTGCCCAGATTTTCGAGTACCCACTTTCAAGCAATTAAATCTACCACATAAGTCATGAAGTTTGCTCAAATAAAAACGTCATGCGCTTTACAAAATTACCGTGCATGTACTCAAATCGAAGGTTCACCAAAAACCCATCTAACATACATGCTATCACCTCCTCAATATCACTCCCAATCCTTATTTTCCAGAAAAAACAGGGCAATTATCTACCCAGATTTTCGAACACCCTATTTCACATGCTTAACTCCTTCACATAAAACATGTAACATGCTCATGGAAAAATACTGAGAGCTTCATAAAAACACCATGTAAGCATTTAAATCGAAGGTTTTAAGAAACCTAAGCTAACATGCCATTTTCACACTACTCAAAAGTAAGAACTTAAACAAGTTTAAATCAAAAACAGGGCATGGTTTCTCACCCTACTTTGCTCCGATTTTTGAGAGGCTTCCAAGGAATGAAAAAGGCAAGGCTCCTCAAGATTATGCTTAGCAGATGCTGGAGTTTATTTGGGAGAGAAGGATCGAGATTTGGAAATGGAGGAGAAGGCTTAATGATTGTGCCAAGTGGGGTGATTAATCAGCTTATGCACAGTTGATTGGTATGGGTTGGGGGGGGTGGTTGGGTGTTGGGTGGTATGATGTGTTATGTTTTGGTCCCGGTATTTAGCACGATGTATTAAAATATCATCACATGATATTTATAGTATTTTCTCAATAAAATACTTCAATTCCCATTTAAACATGCTTCACCAAAACAAATAACACACACCCCAAGTAAACATGCCACAGCCCCAAAATCCCAACATATACCACACGCACCCTGAAAAGTATCTCCTCAATAATATTAATTCAATCCCATGAATTAACACCCAAATTATCATAATTTAAATTAATGATTAAAATCACATAATCATTTCGGGGGTATCACACGACTTTTATCAATTCTTTAACCAAAACTAAAGACGTTAAGATTAAATCAATGATAGTTTCAAAACTAGTAAGTTTGATGAATCTAATCAATAAGACTACAGCCTTTAGTTAATTATCCAATCATGTGTCCTAAGAATTTAATAACACCAACAGCAGGTAATTATCAATCTTAGTTACTTCTTAATTAGCATTAGATAGTGTATGTGATTATTAGGTGATCAATCTATCAATCAAACACAACAATCATAAGAATCATAATCTGAAAAAAAATTGAAATTGAATTAAAAATTCAACAATCAAATCAAAATTGTCACAAGTATTTCTATTCCAAAGGCAAGTATCCCTCAACCAAGAATCAAAGTATTTAGCCTTGCATAACTAAATCTAAAACTAACAAAAAGTGTATTAAAAACATCAAACAATCAATAGAAAAGAAAGTTACTAAAGTGAAACACGATTCCGGCTTATTATTACGTCTTTGTTCTTCGAGCGTCTTTACAAAAATTTAAGGAAAAAGTTATTCTAAAAAATTAAAATTATGTTCTAAGGTCTGAATTCTCTCTCAAAGAGACTGAAATTTCTAGTTATATAGCTAGGGAGGCTGATGGAGTAGGGTAGAATCCATGTGTAAAGGAAAGAAATCAAGTCTCCACACTTTCCAAAACTCAGCAGGCGATCGATCGCCATAAGGTAGCGATCGATCGCTAGCTTATTTTTTTCGGCGAAATTCCTTAGGCAATCGATCGCCTCTTTTTCACCGATCGATCGCTTGGCTCCAGTAGGTTTTGGCGATCGATCTCTTCATCTATGCGGTCGATCGCTTCAACGTAAATTTTGTTGCTCAACTTTCTGTCCAAAGGCGATCGATCTCTTCATCCATGCAGTCGATCACTTCAACTAAAATTACATTTTTAGCCTTTTTCTTGATCTACATTGAGTCCTTATTAGCTACAAAGCTTTTCTTAGTCTTTATTCGCCTTAATTAGCTCGATTTCTTCGATTCCACCTACAATTACACAAATATACGATTAGGTAGCATATGTATCAAATTATCCATCAAAACATACCAAATCATAAACAATTAAACGTAATAGATGTGTCTATTTCTAGTCACATCAAACTCCCCCATACTTACTCTTTACTCGACCTCGAGTAAATCAGACAAAACTATAATATTTTTGTTTGGCTCATATCATCATAACAAACTAACTTGTTCTCACTTTAATGCCTCAACAATTTTAAACATGCATAGTAATGCAAGGCGGTGAAAAGTTAATAGTGGAACAAGTTCAATCCCTAAACATCTCATACTTAACAAAGTAGTGAACATGTGTGTGTGGTCATAAACAAGTGTTGTGTACAATTATAGATCCAAAAGATGCAAATCCACAATAGTACAAGTCATACACTAACACAAGTATAAGCTTACTTGCACACCCTTCTCCACTATCTTAGCCACTTTGCAAACATAAATCAAGTAGGTCTTTATTAGCTTGTAGCTTGGCCTAGGAATTGGCTTATGAAAGAAAGGAAAAAGACATATCAAACAAGAGAGTATGATGATATGCACACTAAAAGTTTCTCTTCTTGCTTGAATTTTTCAACTTTTATTTCAACATTTTTCTTCTTTTGTGCCATGGCTCCCCTTGGAGTCATATTTTTATCTCTTTTATCAAGGCATTCTTTTTATTTCATGCATTTCATTCTTTTCATAATGAAGTTCACAAACATTTTAATCATTGAATACTTAAGTGCATGTGAATGAAACACATCATACTCCCTTCAAAGGTATGGCTAGAATTCATATTTAGGCTCATTAGGGAAGGATGATAAGCTAGTCAAAGAATGTCGAATGAGGGTCTTTTGTATGCTTAACATACAACCATTCTTTTGCATTAAGGCTGAAAAAGGGTACTAGTGATTGATTTTGTTTACATGGTAGGCTTGAAAGGCTCAAACGCATCAAAGATTGCCTATATCACTTTCATGTTTGCAAGTAGTCTAGACATACGCCTCAAAGAGCATGTAGTTAAGTTCTAGCATATATTAGAGACTTCTTAAGACTATCACAAAATTCACACAATCTTCACTAAGCTATGCACACTTCACAAGTCATGACAATAATGTGCTCAAACTATTCAACTACTATGTTAAAGCAAAATTTGCATTAGAGCTCAAAGTGTTCCAAGGTTAACAATTCACCTAAGTTCAAAAGCATGCATGCCATCAATTACGCTTCATCATGGGCTAGTGATTCTAAACATGTATTCATTATTGACTATGAGCTCAAAATTTTCAAATTTTTTGATATTTTTTGTATTTTTATAATAAGGAAAACAATAACACACCACTAATCCCTCCCCCATACTTAAATCTTACATTGTCCCCAATGTAAGGCAAAAATACAAGAAAAGAGAAAAGTCTAACTACTAAAACAAAAAAAATAAGTAAAAGGGAGAAAGGAAACTAACTCCCCTTGGGTTGCCTCCCAAGCAGCGCCTCTGTTTAACGTCGGTGTCCCGACGCCAGTCCTCTATCAAGGTGGGTGATGCGGTGTCGCTCTATCTTTCCTCTTCCACCTCAATATCTTTTTAACTCCTCTAAATTTCGGTTTGTTTGCCTTTGAGTGGGCGTCTTCAGTCTTTGTTCCTCCTTCAACATCTGTGGCTTGTTGTGATCGATCCGGAGGGTGTGTCTTTTTAATGGTATGATCCTACAAATTAGAAAAGATAGGGTCAGTAGTATCGTGAGTAGATAAAGCAGCAATATTATGAACAATATGCACATGGCTCGAATCCATACCTCCTTTGTCATCAAGGCCATTAGTAGCCTTCCCATCTCCCATAAATCATCATTATCAAAATCATCATCAAATTCATCATTTATATCGATAGCGTAATTAGAATGCTCGTGAGTTTTAATGGGTTCATAGATATTAAATTTTGCAATTTCAACATTAGACTCCATTGTTAACATGCCGCTATTCACATCGATAACATATTTTGATGTTTTCAAGAATGGTCTCCCTAAAAGAATGGGGCTAGATGGATCACCATTTTCCATGTCTAAGACATAGAAATCGGTGGGGAAGACCAAGTTCTCTACATGCACAAGTACGTCCTCTACTATCCCCCTAGGACTAACCGTGGATCTATCAGCTAATTGAATTACAGTATGGTCTTGTTTCAAAGGTCCAGTTTTCAGTTGAGTGTAGATTGAGTAAGGCATGACATTAACTGAAGATCCTAAATCTAGCATCGTCGTCTCAATTCTAGTGGTTCCTATCACACAAGGAATAGAGAACATACCGGGGTCCTTGCACTTTGTCGGAATGCTTCTTTGGATGTCCGCGGAAACATTCTCACCTAACTCAATCTTGGGGCACCCTTTGCCTTCCTTGTTCTTACCCACTTTCCATACCTCCTTCAAAAATCTATCATATCGAGGCACTTTCATCATGGCATCTTGTAGTGGGGCATTTTCCTCACAGCGTTGGAACGTTTCGTAGAGTCCCTTGGTACCCTTGTCCTTCCAGTTGACCTTCAATGCAAGGGGAAATGTGGGTTCATTTTTCAACTCATGGAGTGGAGGGGACTTACCTCGTGGTTCATCCTCTTGTATAAGCTCCTCAACTTCCTTCATCTCTTTCGCTTATTCTCTTCCAGGTGGTGTCAGTACCACTTTCTCCTCAGCTGTATCTTCGCTCATCTTCAAAGTGATAGCGCTCACATTCTCCCTGGGGTTCACCTCCGGTTGTGAAGGTAGTCCATTTGAGATTCTTGCTTCAATCTTGTTGAGCGAAGTTGCCAGTTGTCCCATTTGCGTAGTCAAGCTTTGAATGCTCGCCCTCGTCTCCTGTTGAAATTGCAAGCTATTTTTAGCATTTTCTAACCTGCCCGAAGGAGGGTGCACTGGCAGTGGTGGATGACGGTGATATGGCGGTCTGTAGGGTGGAGGTTGGTGCATCTGTGGATTCCTGATAGGGTTGAATATTACGCGTTTTTATGCTATGTTATGTATATGTTTTCGTGTTGATTCTTGGATTATTTTATGGTTTATGGTATATATTTCTCTATTTCAGGAATCAATGTTGAAATGTAGGGAAAGGTGAAGAAATCAAGCTAAAATGATGAAAGAATGAATACAGTTGAAGAAAATAGGAAAAAACCGGAATCCAAGACACATGTTGCTCTTTTCTCCTCAAATTACTATATGTTCGAGCAAGGTTTTGGAAATGTGGTCCATATAAAAGTTGTAGAACTTTCTCTTATCTTCGCGTGGACAGCTGATTCATCAAATTTGGAGTTTGTATGAGAAAGTAATGGCCACAATACGAAACTCGCCAGAAGTTGAAAAAGGCGAAGAAAACTTTCTGGTCTTGCCGATCGATCGAGCAAGCATTGCCGATCGATCGAGCAAGGCTGAAAAAAGCCACGAATTTCTACTGTCCAGCTCGATCGATCGGCCCCTCTGTCCCGATTGATCGCCCAGAGTTTTGAAAAATATGGAAACATGATTTCTTGCCTTCCAAGTTGGATTCTATTCCACCTCCTAGCCTCCAAACCTATATAGCTCGAAATATTATCCTCAAAAAGGGAATATATCATATTCTGAACCCTAGGAATAGCCTCCACACCTCCATACTCCATATCACCTTCATCCATCTTCACCTATTCATCCTAGGAATTGGAACAACCCAACAAGGCGATTAAAGAGACGATCGAGAAGGAAGCAAGAGAAGGAGCAAGGATCTACGAACGAAGTCGACATCGGGAGTTTATTCTTGTCTTTTAATATTAGTTTTGATTTGTTTTGATTTACTATGTTGAACTAATTTATTTATCGAGGCTAGGCGAATCCTTTGTTATGAACCTTCAATTTGATGATTTAATGATTGAATTCTTATAGTTCTTTGCGTATGTTTTATGTTCTTCATGCTTTTAGAGGATTGATCACCTTTGAATGATGTTAGTATCGTAATTGAGATCGAGAAATGATTTTATGATATTGAATTAATAACTCATACCATGGATTTCAGACCGAGATCGAGAGATGACGTCAAATACATGCGTGATAGCCATACATATCTAGTAATTGAAAGCTAGGAGTTTTCATGGATCTTATGCAACATGAATTGTTAAATAAGTGAACGAGAGTTACTTATTGCAATTCGGTGTTAGGTTTAATATAGCTCGAGAGAGTGTATTAGATAAATTGGGAGAACTCGTCACCTTAGAAATATTTGAATATTCAATCGAGAATTGTAGGGAATTGCATTGGTGAGCCAAAGTCTCGATAATCTTCTCTAGTGGATTTTTCTCGTTTACTTTTATTGACTTGGTTGGATTAGTATTTTATAATAATTAATTAGTTGTTAATTATAAATTAATTATCGTAGGTTAAATATAGTTAAAAGACATCTTATTTGGTACTTGCTTGTTAGTCCCTATGGGTTCGACAATCCGTATCTTCCTATCCATACTAAAACTTGACACCGTGTACTTGCGGTCTAAAATCGCTAGATTGGAATTAATTGTTTAAAATAAAAGCGATCAAGTTTTTGGTGCCGTTGCCCGGGGACTAACTTTAGTAATATCATACTAGGTTCTTTGACTGTAATTTAACCAATTTTTTTTCTTTTGTTTATATTTAATTCGAGAAAAATAAAAATTTAATTGTTTTTATTTTTTTTTCTTGCGAGGTACTTGGAGATGCTACATCAACAAGCCTTCACAAGCTTTGCCCAACAACGTTCCGAGCCATTCTACGCTGTTTGGGAGAGATTCAATGAATTAGCCAACACATTCCGGTATCACAACTTTTCGAACTATACTCTCTTGCAATATTTCTTCAAAGGGTTGGATGCACAGACACGAGAATGGGTATTGAACGGAGCACTGGTGACTGGGAGTCCCCTGGTTGATAGAGATGAGAACAGTGTGGTGCACCTGTTCAATGATATGGCGGACTTCGATCATCACTGGCATTGTGATCCTTCACTACAAGGTTGGAGTCACCAATACCCACCGGAACTTCACTACCGTATTGATACTCCACAACCATTTGAACATCACGAAGAGAGGAGAGATAGTTATGCAGATGTCACGACTCAGTTAGAGGATACCTTAGTAAGATTCTTGGAATCAACCGAGAATAGTTTGGAGTGCCAAACCAATTCTATGCGTCACATGGAGCAGCAAATGGCGGTCCTCATGGAAACAATTTCAACTAGTTGCCAAGAGGAAGAGATGAGGGCTACAAATCAAGAGGCGACGAATCGAGTTTGGTTATATAATGATGATCACTCAACCAACCAAGTTTGGGGGAGTGATCCTCCTAGTGTGGAAGATTCAAAGGAACTTGAGCCTCTTCAAGAGATTGAGCATACTTCAAGGATGTCATCCGAGGAGTTCCAATATGAAGATGAATCGAGTGTGATGTTGGAGAAGGAAGAGACTTGCGAAGATTCTGATTTAAGTCCATCGATGGAGACATGTTCTATGCCATATGTGGATCCGTATTTTCCATCGATGCCAACTTCACCGCACTACATCCTGAAAGAGATAAAGTCGAGTCAAGAATTATTCTCCCATTCCTACCACTTCAAGATGAATGTTGTTGGAGCGACGAGCGTACACTGCTACAATCTTACCAATCTTGAGGGCATACTGAATGAAGACCCATTAGTGGTATCATACGATACTTACTATGAGCGGCAGCCGCTCTTTGATGGTTGCTTCTGATGGTCAAGCCGACGACTAAAAATCAGCGCTTCATGGGAGGCAACCCAAGCGTATCCTTTTGCTATTTAGTTTTGTTTAGTTTTAGTTTTTGCATTTAGTTTGTTTATCTCTCGTGTCGACTATTTTATTTGCATTCTTCTCTTGCTAGGTACTCAGTTGGAGCGATGAACCCTACAACAGTGGAGCTTTCAAAAGCGAATCTTCCTCAACCCTCATGCAAGAGTCGTGATCAGGGGAGTTTATTTTTTCCCTTTAGATTCTTTTAAACATTGGGGGCAATGTTTGATTTAAGTTTGGGGGAGTAGTAGCTTGCATGTTTTACTTGTTTTAACCACATGTTGTGTGCTTAAATGACACTTGAATCGTCCGATTATTATGAGCTAAAAAAAAAAAATTATGAGTTCAAACTTGAGAAAGAATGAATTATAGTAGTGACTATTCAATGAGGATTTTGATCTCACTATGCATATGAACTTGATTTGTGATGATTATTGGACTTGTACATGAATATCCTAATTTGAGTTAGCATGTCAAGAATGAGGAATATATTGAGCACAATGAGTCATGATCTTGTGGATTGCATGTTTTGAATAGTGATAATTGTTGTGAACTTGATGATTTGTCTTGAGCATCTTAGAGTTATCCTAGAACTTATTTGATGATGACACTTTGAGGCGAAATTGTATAGTTACAAACTTGACTTGGAAATGATCTAGGCGATCTTTGAAACGTTTGAGCCTTTCAAGCTTACCATGATTCATATCAATCCCTAGTGTCCCATTTGAGCTTTATTGAAAAAAGAATGGTATATGCATTGCATATAATTAGACCTCATTCGACATTCTTGGCAAACTCATTATACTTACCCTTATTTGAGCCTAAATGAAAAAAGTTATCCTTACCCTGAGGGAGTATAATGAATATCATTCGATGCACTTGAATTTTTAAATCTTGATGAGCTTATTGAAAAAAAAAAAATTTGATGAATGAGAAAAGAAAAAGATAGACAAAAAGCCTTGAGAAAAAGATTGACTAAATAAGACCCAAAAGTGGCCAAGGCTATAAAAGAAAAAGAAGAGAAGCTCGATGTGTGCGAAACATTTGAATTGTAAATGATTATACTCTCTTCTTTGCGCTTATCCTATCTTTTCTTTGAAGCCAACATCAAAGGCCTTACATTACAAGCTTAAAAAGTCCTTTTGATCCAAGTCTAAGGAGTAACTATCATTAGTGGAGAAGTTGTTTGAAAATAGGCTTATGGGGTGCTTGATGATAATCTCGACTTTGAGTTGATTAACATGATTTGATATTGAATATGTGCATGAAACTTAAGAATGACTATAGCACACACACACGTTCCGATTTTGAGATGTATTACTTGATTTAGGAGAGAAAACATGTCTTGTCAACTTTTGTATATGTGCATGAGATTTCTGAGAATAAAATAAGTCATGAAATAATTGTTTCAAGTATCAAGAATGAACTCTACCTTGTGATTTTAATGCTTAATCGAGGACGATTAAGTGATAAGTTTGCGGGAGTTGATAGGGTTGAATATTACGCGTTTTTATGCTATGTTATGTATATGTTTTCGTGTTGATTCTTTGATTATTTTACGGTTTATGGTATATATTTCTCTATTTCAGGAATCAATGTTGAAATGTAGGGAAATGTGAAGAAATCAAGCTAAAATGATGAAAGAATGAATAAAGTTGAAGAAAATAGGAAAAAAACGGAATCCAAGACACATCACTCTTTTCTCCTCAAATTACAATATGTTCGAGCCAGGTTTTGGAAATGTGGTCCATATAAAGGTTGTATAAATTTCGCTTATCTTCGCGTGGACAGCTGATTCATCAAATTTGGAGTTTGTATGAGAAAGTTACGGCCAAAATACGAAACTCGCCAGAATCTGAAAAAGGCGAAGAAAACTTTCTGGTCTTGCCGATCGATCGAGCAAGCATTGCCGATCGATCGAGCAAGGCTGAAAAAAGACACGAATTTCTACTGTCCAACTTGATCGATCGCCCTGAGTTTTTGAAAAATATGGAAACATGATTTCTTGCCTTCCAAGTTGGATTCTATTCCACCTCCTAGCCTCCAAACCTATATAGCTCGAAATATTAGCCTCAAAAAGGGAATATATCAGATTTTGAACCCTAGGAATAGCCTCCACACCTCCATACTCCATATCACCTTCATCCATCTTCACCTATTCATCCTAGGAATTGGAACAACCCAACAAGGCGATTAAAGAGACGATCGAGAAGGAAGCAAGAGAAGGAGCAAGGATCTACGAACGAAGTCGACATCAGGAGTTTATTCTTGTCTTTTAATATTAGTTTTGATTTGTTTTGATTTACTATGTTGAACTAATTTATTTATCGAGGCTAGGCGAATCCTTTGTTATGACCCTTCGATTTGATGATTTAATGATTGAATTCTTATAGTTCTTTGCGTATATTTTATGTTCTTCATGCTTTTAGAGGATTGATCACCTTTGAATGATGTTAGTATCGTAATTGAGATCGAGAGATGATTTTATGATACTGAATTAATAACTCATACCATGGATTTCAGACCGAGATCGAGAGATGACGTCAAATACGTGCGTGATAGCCATACATATCTAGTAATTGAAAGCTATGAGTTTTCATGGATCTTATGGAACATTGAATTGTTAAATAAGTAAATGAGAGTTACTTATTGCAATTCGGTGTTATGTTTAATATAGCTCGAGAGAGTGTATTAGATAAATTGGGAGAACTCGTCACCTTAGAAATATTTGAATATTCAATCGAGAATTGTAGTGAATTGCATTGGTGAGCCAAAGTCTCGATAATCTTCTCTAGTGGATTTTTCTCGTTTACTTTTATTTACTTGGTTGGATTAGTAGTTTATATTAATTAATTAGTTGTTAATTATAAATTAATTATCCTAGGTTAAATATAGTTAAAAGACATCTTGGTACTTGCTTGTTAGTCCCTGTGGGTTCGACAATCCGTATCTTCCTATCTATACTAAAACTTGACACCGTGCACTTGCGGTCTAAAATCGCAAGATTTGAATTAATTGTTTAAAATAAAAGCGATCAATTCCCATACCCTTGGTTCGGATGGTCCCTCCAACCTTGATTATAGTTGTTTGGTGGATGGTCATAACTCCTTTGTGGTGGTCCTGGGAATCCTCCCGCTGCCTTCACGTGCTCAGTGGATGTCTCTTGTAGTGATGGACATGCATCAGTGGATGGTTCACAGCTAGACAGATTCCACACGGCTTCATCTTCCCCACATTGCCTCCTACAAGATTACGCACAAGAAAAGTTAAGTCTATCAGTTGTTGTTCCAGATTGGATACATTTACCTCTTTTCTTGGCGGTTGTCCATGGCGAACATGTCCAAATTGTTGGGAGTTGGCAGTCTTCTATCAAGTTTGTGATATCCCGAAATAATTAATTATAATTTGGGCATTAATTGTGTTATATGATTAATTGGTGATAATTAAGTTATGTGATAGATTTACTATCATATGAAATGCATGGTCACATGGAAAGAGTGACCCGGGAGTGCATTTCAGGGTGCATGTTGTGCATGTTGAGAGAATTGAGTATTAGCATGATCTATTTGTTATGGTTAGCAATTAATTGGAAAGCATGAGTTTAATTGGTATTTTGGTGCATTTTGGTATAATGCTTTTAAAATATCATGTTGGGGTGTTTTATACACCATGGTAATTGTAGAGTACAATTTACCTTAAAACAACCCACTAATACCCCAACCCCTCTACACCCATCACTACTTTCCCCAATTTCTCCTCCAAACCCTTCCTTCTCTTCCATTTTCGAGTTTGAGCAAAGGGGTGAAGAGAAATCCTTCCAAAAGTTTGATTTGTGGAGTTTGTTGGGAGATTTGGAGTCCCCAAGAGGTATGGATACCTCCATATTATTTTTATTGTGTTTGGATTGAGTTTGAAATAGTTTTGAAGGGTTTTGAAATGGGTTATTTTGGGTTGGTATTATTTTTGGTTGGGTGTTGGATTTTTGTGTTGTTTAAGGTGTATTTTTGTTGGTTTATTGTGTTCTTATGTTGTTGGGTTGGTGGAAGGAATATTGGTATGGTTTGGGTTGGTTTTGGTGTGCATTAATGGTGGAAATCGCGAGTCTGTATGGGGCGATCGACCGCCAGAAATGGCGTGATCGATCGCCAACGGGCAGTATCAAAATCGCAGGGTAGGCGATCGATCGCCTGAAATGGCGAGATCGATCACCGAGGGGCAGTGTCCAAAACGTAAGGTAGGCGATCGATCGCCATGTATGGCGCGATCGATCGCCGCGAAGCAAAAATTGAGGCGATCGATCGCCTCAGCGAAGCGATCGATCGCCAGAAGTGGAATTTTGGAAAATGGATTTTTTTTGACGAATTTTTGGTATTCATCTATTATTTGGCTTCTAATATGGGGTTGTGTGATTGTGTAGAACCATCCCAGGTGGCGACGCAACCAAGGAAGTGAGGCCATATCAAATACCACTTTTTGGAAAGGTACGTAGAAGACGTACGGGCACCCAACGGTACATGTATCTAATATACTCATTGTTTATGCATTGTGGATGCGAGTATATATGGAATTATGCATTGTGGATGCAAATACATGTTGAATTATGCATGATGATTGTATATGCATATGATGGTTATTGGTGCACATCCCATGAGTCATGGTCATCCCTTGATGATTTTAAAGCTTGCCGCTATTTGATTTGGTGCCGCTAAATGTGAAGCGAGGGGTGGGGAGCGCCGCATGTCACATTTAAGTGTGGTTGTCATATAAGGCGAGGAAACAATATTTGCCGCTCAATGTGAAGCGATGGGTGGGAGCGCCGCATGTCCATTGAAGCGAGGTTATTCTATGCCGCCTATATGAAAAGCGAGGGGCATTAAAATACATTGTGATGAACAGACTAGGGATTGTTGATGATGAAATGGTATTATGTCATGACATGTGTGGACCATTAAATAATCTATTTGATTATACTCATGAGTTAGGTACAGGGACAACCAAAAAAGGGAGCGTATAAAATGCATGGGAAAAACAGGAAGTGTTTATTACGGTTTATGCATTTACGCCTTATATTCATATTGTGTTGTATATGAATTATTATATGCTCATGTTTGGGGGTTGTCCTTGTAGGTACATTTTGGCATGAAAAAGGGGCTAAGGCGGGTTGAGGCGGTGAGCTTGTGAAGAACACTTTTGAGAAATGAAGGACATGATTACTTTTGTATAGTGTCTACTCTAGGAGTAGTGTAAAGCTATAGTTGATAACATTCAATTTTGATTGGGAATGTAATTAATCCATTGATAGTCCTTTACTTGGCATGTAATTCTTAAGGCTCATAGTCTCAATACGAACATTTATACTCTGATAAATTATGTTAGCTCTAATTATGCCTTTAATCCGCACTTAAGGAACTAGGGTCCTTACATTAGTGGTATCAGAGCAGTTGTTAGAGAACCCGGGAACGAGTGAAGGGTAGCCTTAGCATGATTGGCTAGGTGCTTACATTTGAAGCATGTTTATGCATGTGGTGCATATTGCTGTATATACTGTTATACTAACATGCTTATTATCATTCCTGTTTTCTAACAACATAACATATATATGTTTGTTTGGAATTGTTTTAATTGTGTTACAGCATGGCGGCTATGAACTTGGGAAACCTCAATGAAGAGGTGGGTGACGTTGGTAGTGTTAATGCGAGCATTGGTCAGGCAAACCCTTTACCTCCACCAGCTGTAGGCATGGAACCAGTGGCTCAGTTATTACTACCTGGTGAGATCAGTTTGACTCAGTTTCTGTCTTACCACCCGCCCCGGTTTGAGGGGACAGAATCAGGGGAGGAGGCCGAAGAGTGGCTAGAGAGACTTGAGCAGATCTTTGTATCCGCTCCTTGTGCTGTTACAGTATGGCTGAGACTGGCGGAGTTCCAGCTAGCAAAGAAACCTTCCATGTGGTGGAAGAGCACGGTAATGGAACTGAGAGCACAGGGTGCATTGATCGATTGGACGCTCTTCAGAACCCGGTTTCTGAACCGGTACTTCTCTGCGGCGGCAAGACAGATGAAGGAAGATGAATTCGCAAACTTGAAACAAGGAGGCATGTCAGTGTCAGACTATGCCATGCACTATTCTTCGTTGCTGAGATATGTTCCACACATTGCCACCAATGGGCATGCAAAGATGAGTAACTTTCTAAAGGGATTGCGGCTGGAGCTTTTTGACCGGGTTATCATCAATAACCCCACTTCCTTTGATGATGCTCTCACAAGAGCAGAACTTGCGGAGATCAGAGTTGGGGCCTATCCTAATGCTGTACCCCCACACATGCCACAACAGAGGCAAACTACTGATAGCTTGAGGCCCCGAGGAGAGTCATTTAAGCCTCGTGGTGCCTCTTCATCCTCACGGTTTAGTGGAAAGAAATCTTTTGGTCGGAAGCAAGAGAACAAGAAGAACAATTGGCCGACCAACCGAGGGCCTGTTCAAGGAAATAGATCGGGGGAGTCAAGGTGCGACAATTATGGAGGGCCACATTCTTCGAGTAATTGCCCCGCTTGTTATAGTTGTGGCAAGATGGGCCACATTTCTCGGTATTGCCCCACTCGGGGAGGACAGTCAGATTTTCAAGGGAACAGGCCAAGATTTGAGGACAGGACAGTACACCAGAGGCAACAGTTTGTGCCTCGACCATCGGGAGGTCAGACAGTGGGACCGCCCCAGGGACAGGTGTATGCACTGACCAGAGAGCAGGCTCAGGCAGCCCCGGAGGAGGTGATCGCCGGTACGTGCCATTTATTTACGTACCCTACTTTTATATTGATAGATACAGGTGCCTCCCACTCTTTTGTATCTGTGGGCTTTGTGGAAAGACACCATATGCGCACGTCTTCTCTACCCACGCCTCTCATGGTCTCGACACCCACTGGCAGAAATGTTGTTGCCGATCAGTTTCTGGCAGATTGCCTCATTTATTTTGAGGACAACGAGTTGAAGGCAGATTTAATTGTATTGGGCATGTCAGACTTTGACTGTATCATGGGTATTGACATTCTGAACAGATACCAGGCAGTGGTGAATTGTCGGCAGAGAACAGTGAGGTTCAGATCTGATTTGGGGATTCAGTGGACTTTTTATGGCAACGGTTCTCGTGCAAAGATTCCGTTGATTTCAGCAATCAATGTGACTCAATTGTTGGAATGTGGCCACACGGGCTATCTCATCTATGCCGTGGACACATCTGGGAAGAATAAAGAATTGAGAGTTGAGGATGTACCAGTGGTAGCAGAGTTTGCTGATGTATTTCCGGAAGAGATTCCCGGATTCCCATCGGCTAGAGAAGTCGAGTTTGGGATTGAGTTATTACCAGGGACGTCCGCTATTTATCGTGCTCCTTACAGGATGGCACCGGCAGAGTTGAGATAATTGAAGGAGTAGTTGCAGGATCTCCTTGACAAGGGATATACGCCCGAGCGTATCGTCATGGGGCGCACCAGTTCTCTTTGTGAAAAGAAGGATGGCTCGATGCGTTTGTGCATCGATTACCGGCAACTGAATAAAGCCACAGTGAAGAACAAGTATCCTCTCCCAAGGATTGATGATCTGTTTGACCAGTTGCAAGGTACCCGACTTTATATCAAGATTGATTTGAGATCCGGGTATCACCAGATTCGAGTCAGGGAGGAGGATGTACAGAAGACAACATTTCGGACTCGGTATGGACACTACGAGTTCTTAGTGATGCCGTTCGGTGTGAAGAATGCCCCGGCTGTCTTTATGAGCTTGATGAATCGGGTGTTCCAACCCTATCTGGACCAGTTCGTCATTGTATTTATTGACGACATTCTCATCTACTCCCGGAGCGAGGAAGAGCACGTGAAACACTTGAGGACAGTACTCCAGATTCTCAGAGATCATCAGTTGTATGCCAAGCTCAGCAAATGTGAATTTTGGTTGAGCAGTGTAGTGTTTCTGGGGCATGTCATATCTAGCAGCGGGATATCTGTGGATCCCAGGAAGATTGAAGCTGTGATGGAGTGGGCTGCACTCACTTCTGTGCCTCAGATACGGAGCTTTCTTGGTTTGGCAGGATATTACTGACGTTTCGTCGAGGGTTTTTCAAAGATCGCCAAGCCGTTGACACAGTTGACCCAGAAGGGAGTACCATTCTTTTGGTCAGAAGCTTGTGAGGAGAGCTTCCAGGAGTTGAAGCACCGGTTGACGACGACACCGGTATTGGTAATTCCTACGAAAAACTCCAGGTTTGTTTTGTATACCAATGCATCACTTCAGGGTCTTGGTTGTGTACTGATGCAAGATAAGCATGTGGTAGCTTATGCATCAAGACAGTTGAAGCGGCATGAGGTTAGATACCCCGTCCATGACTTGGAATTGGCGGCTATCATCTTCGCCCTAAAGATTTGGAGGCATTATCTGTATGGTACGTCGTTTACCATATACACGGACCATAAGAGCCTGCAGTTCTTATTCACTCAGGCAGAGCTGAATATGAGGCAGAGAAGATGGATGGACTTGCTTAAGGACTACGATTGTGAGATTGAATACCATCCCGGAAAAGCTAAATTGACAGCAGACGCTTTGAGCCGGAAAGTGAGGAATACTGCTGAGGACGTCATCCATTTGTCAACCATGATGACTTCCTATTGCCATCTGGGCTATGATTTTGACATAGATACATCGCCTGTGTATGTATCGACCTTGTTAGCTGAGCCGGATATCTATGAGAACATCAGGAGAGCTCAGAAGTCAGATGATGAGGTTCATAGATGGTTATCTTTAGTACATCTCGGTCAACCAACGAAATTCAGAGTGGCCAATGACGGATCCTTGAGGCTGGGTAACCGTTGGGTGGTTCCGAGTACGCCGGAGTTGCGTAGAGGGATCTTGGAGCGAGCTCACAGTAGCAGACTTAGCATCCACCCAGGCGGGAAGAAGATGTATAAAGATCTACGTGATCAGTTTTGGTGGAAAAGAATGAAGTATGATGTCATCGCTTTTGTTAAGAGGTGTTTGATCTGCCAGCAGGTTAAGGCAGAGAGACAGAGACCTGGCGGCGAGTTGAAAAGCTTGGAGATACCGAAGTGGAAGTGGGAACACATTTCCATGGACTTCGTGACTCACCTACCGAGGAGTGCTTAGGGTTTTGATGCTATTTGGGTGATTGTGGATCGATTGACTAAGGTAGCTCATTTCATCCCCTATACCATGACTTTCACCTTTTTGAGGATGGCGCAGTTGTATATTAGAGATGTGGTAAGATTGCATGGAATCCCCATTTCCATAGTGTCGGATCGGGATCCACGATTCACATCTCATTTTTGGGAGGGTCTTCAGTCAGCCTTGGGAACTGAAGTTAGATTGATCACCGCATATCATCCTCAGACGGATGGACAGACCGAGCAAACTATCCAAACGCTCGAGGACATGTTGAGGGCTTGTGTATTGGAGTTCGATGCTTCTTGGCAGGATTCAGTGGCCTTGGTAGAGTTCTCTTATAATAATAGCTACCAGGCGAGCATTCAGATGGCTCTTTTTGAGGCTCTTTATGGCAGACGGTGTAGATCACCCTTGTGTTGGGATGACTTGGATCGTAAATCGGTCGGAGGACCGGAACTGGTTCGGGAAATGGAAGAGAAAATAAAGATGCTAAGGCAGAAAATGAAAGCAGCCCAGGACAGACAGGCAGCGTATGCGAATAAACGGCGGAGACCGTTGGAATTTCAGTTGGGAGATAAGGTCTTCTTGCAGATCTCGCCTTTTAGAGGTGTTGTGCGATTTGGGATGCGCGGAAAACTATCTCCGAGGTATGTTGGGTCGTACGAGATCTTACAGCGCATTGGCACTCTGGCTTACCGACTAGCTCTGCCACCTTCTTTGTCTGGTATACATGATGTGTTTCATGTATCTATGCTGCGGAAGTATGAGCCGGATCCATCTCATGTGTTGCAGCCTTCTGAGGTTCAGTTAGAATCCGACGTGTCTTATGTGGAACGGCCTGTTAGAATTCTGGATCGAGCAGACCGCAGACTTCGGAACAAAGTGATACCTATGATCAAGGTTCAGTGGGATCGCAGGGGTGTAAGGACCCCAAGCCCTTAACCCTTGATTAGTGTATTAATCATTATGTGTGGCACATGCTTTCAATATATTCAATCGGGAAACACAGATGATACTTTACCATTGAATGGCAATTACAAAATTTCTTTAATATTCAACATTAAGATCATCTCTACCCACAATTAGACTCATAGATTCCGCCCATTTCCATCCCCATTACACCACTTTTCACATGATAGACTTTTATAAAAATTTGGGCAGAGTCTCCCCATAAATAGAGCCATCCCGAAATAAAAGCGCATCACAATATATAGTTCCCGGCCAGGGAAAACACATATTCAACAGAACACAACAACACTAAGTAAATTCCCAGCCAGGGAAGACACCACACATAAGACGACATAAATGGGTCTCAACACCCACATAATACACCCATGACTCTCATATCATTAGCAATTCTACTCTAATTGCATGCAACACAAAATGAAAGAGAGAAACGCTCATGCCTTTATATACAATCCATATACAAGCATAATCATGCTCACATGCGAGCATCATGAATATGTATATAATCCTCAGGTGTATATAAGTACTCTATACGATACCGTGCTCCATCAAGCCCTGGTACCACGATCCTGGGAGTACATCCAATCAACAGCTCGAGTTCAACTCCAAAGCCATCGATGTACCTGTTCACCTGTCCCAACAGAGACAGCCCCCAACGGGGTGAGCATACCAATACACAAAATCTCATAATCACAATAATGAAATTCATAATTTACAACACAAGTAAATACTAATGAATTTTAAATGATACACCCTGGATGGCAACGTCCTCATCCGGGATTCCGTGTACTGTCCCTGTTCTCACAATCATCAAACTCATCAAATCTCAAAAATTAGTAAATCAACACATTGATTTAACTCATAGCATGCCTGATTCTCAAGTATCAATAATTAATGATTCCAAATTCATTATACACACAAATATAGATATCTCGATATCTAATATTGATTTTCAACTTTGCTACCAATCACAGATAGCTCAAATGCCTAGCATTTATTTTACGAATTCTCATTTATACTTAGACATCTCACATGTCTTATAATGAATACATGATTCCACGATCATTCTCAGGCATCTCAAATGCCTAGCCTTTATTTTACAAATTCTCATTTATACTTAGACATCTCACATGTCTTACAATAGTCATATAAACCCAGTACCCCATATCTCTTATAAGGTCATACTACTCTAGTACTACGCACACTTGTGGCAGCGATATCAAGACTAGGTCGTTCCATAGTCATATCGACACACATATATATATATATATATATAGCCATACCCACAACCACCTAATGCAATTAAAACACATTATGCATTTCACAAATGCTCTTATATAAAGTAATGCTCGTACGTCGCACGTACCTTAAATTTCCGAAGTCCGAGCCAAACCTTGCTCGAGTTCCATGCCCCGAGGAACGATATGCTAACACGATTAATAATTCACAATTATTCATGAACATGCAACCCATTCTCAAGCACACCCATAACCCTTAAAAAAATATTGTCAACACACGACAATTAACCATTATCGAAAATTGCTCAAGAACACCCCACAAATTTTCGAACCTTCACAACACAAATCGAACCCAAACTAAACACCATAATTCATCTAAAACATGAATTAATCGATTACTAACAAGAATCATAACTCCCTGCCAAAAACCCCAATTTTCGAACCAAACCCTCGCCCAACAGCAAGAAATTCGAACCAAAAGCCATGCAACCAGCGCTCAAATCGAATCAATTCGCAACCAAAATATTTGAACCACAAAGCATAAAATTTTCGACACAAAATGCAGTACAAAACGCCCCAAAAACACTGGAAGAAAAGCCCCAAAAATCGTACCAAAATCGAGCCACAAAATCGGACAGAAATCCAGTTCGAACCCTAGCGCTTTTCTGGCAAATCCGAGCTCAAATCGCGACCAAACTTCGAATTGATGGTGTAGAAAGGAGCTCCTGGACGAGACGAAGCCGACGGCGGGTCGGACGCGCCGAACGGCGGCCTGACGGCGGCGGGCGAAGCGCTTTTGTGCGCGGGGGTCAAAGGGGATCGAGAAATCGCGCGGGAGGAGAGAGAGAGAGGGAAGGTGAGGAAAATGGTTCCGATAATTAAAATCTCTGGTTCAACTGGTATTTATAGCAAAAATACCCCAAAATACTAATAGCCCCACAAATACATCATGATTCATTAAAAATCATCTGTTTTCAAAAACTCTCTCTCTAACTCAAAAACCCCTTACCGGTGCCCACACAAGCACCCGAGATTCCGAGACACTTCAACAACCCAACTCTTAGGTTTTTCACCGTAATGAGAATACAATCTCAACCTCGGGATCCAACAATCCCAACTACCCAAATAAATGAGCCCAGAAGGCCCAACACCGCGATTAAACTCCAAATCGCCACGTAAAACAACTTTATGGGTTATTAACACTCCGGGATTAACATCTATAATCTCTGGTCATCACAAGGGGTGTCGAGGAGGCTACGTGGGAGACGGAGTGGCATATGGTGCCGCACTACCCGGAACTATTTTCTGGTATGTTATTTATGTTTTGTTTCATGCTGGGGTAAGTGCATGTGATTTCGAGGACGAAATCTTATAAGTAGGGGAGTATTGCGATATCCCTGAAATAATTAATTACAATTTGCGCATTAATTGTGTTATATGATTAATTGGTGATAATTAAGTTATGTGATAGATTTAATTATCATATGAAATGCATGGTCACATGGAAAGAGTGACCCGGGAGTGTATTTCAGGGTGCATGTTGTGCATGTTGGGAGAATTGAGTATTAGCATGATCTATTTGTTATGGTTAGCAATTAATTGGAAAGCATGAGTTTAATTTGTATTTTGGTGCATTTTGGTATAATGCTTTTAAAATATCATGTTGTGGTGTTTTATACACCATGGTAATTGTAGAGTACAATTTACCTTAAAACAACCCACTAATACCCCAACCCCTTTACACCCATCACTACTTTCCCCAATTTCTCCTCCAAACCCTTCCTTCTCTTCCATTTTCGAGAATGAGCAAAGGGGTGAAGAGAAATCCTTCCAAAAGTTTGATTTGTGGAGTTTGTTGGGAGATTTGGAGTCCCCAAGAGGTATGGATACCTCAATATTATTTTATTGTGTTTGGATTGAGTTTAAAATAGTTTCGAAGGGTTTTGAAATGGGTTATTTTGGGTTGGTATTATTTTTGGTTGGGTGTTGGATTTTTGTGTTGTTTAAGGTGTATTTTTGTTGGTTTATTGTGTTCTTATGTTGTTGGGTTGGTGGAAGGAATATTGGTATGGTTTGGGTTGGTTTTGGTGTGCATTAATGGTGGAAATCGCGAGTCTGTATGGGGCGATCGACCGCCTGCAATGGCGCGATCGATCGCCAACGGGCAGTATCAAAATCGCAGGGTAGGCGATCGATCGCCTGAAATGGCGCGATCGATCACCGAGGGGCAGTGTCCAAAACGTAAGGTAGGCGATCGATAGCCATGTATGGCGCGATCGATCGCCGCGAAGCAAAAATTGAGGCGATCGATCGCCTCAGCGAAGCGATCGATCGCCAGCAGTGGAATTTTGGAAAATGGATTTTTTTTGACGAATTTTTGGTATTCATCTATTATTTGGCTTCTAATATGGGGTTGTGTGATTGTGTAGAACCATCACAGGTGGCGACGCAACCAAGGAAGTGAGGCCATATCAAATACCACTTTTTGGAAAGGTACGTAGAAGACGTACGGGCACCCAACGGTACATGTATCTAATATACTCATTGTTTATGCATTGTGGATGCGAGTATATATGGAATTATGCATTGTGGATACAAATACATGTTGAATTATGCATGATGATTGTATATGCATATGATGGTTATTGGTGCACATCCCATGAGTCATGGTCATCCCTTGATGATTTTAATGCTTGCCGCTATTTGATTTGGTGCCGCTAAATGTGAAGCGAGGGGTGGGAGCGCCGCATGTCACATTTAAGCGTGGTTGTCATATATGGAGAGGAAAGAATATTTGCCGCTCAATGTGAAGCGAGGGTGGGAGCGCCGCATGTCCATTGAAGCGAGGTTATTCTATGCCGCCTATATGAAAAGCGAGGGGCATTAAAATACATTGTGATGAACAGACTAGGGATTGTTGATTGGTAATTGGTGATGATGAAATGGTATTATGTCATGACATGTGTGGACCATTAAATAATCTATTTGATTATACTCATGAGTTATGGTACAGGGACAACCAAAAAAGGGAGCGTATAAAATGCATGGGAAAAACAGGAAGTGTTTGTTACGGTTTATGCATTTACGCCTTATATTCATATTGTGTTGTATATGAATTATTATATGCTCATGTTTGGGGGTTGTCCTTGTAGGTACATTTTGGCATGAAAAAGGGGCTAAGGCGGGTTGAAGCGGTGAGCTTGTGAAGAACACTTTTGAGAAATGAAGGACATGATTACTTTTGTATAGTGTCTACTCTAGGAGTAGTGTAAAGCTATAGTTGATAACATTCAATTTTGATTGGGAATGTAATTAATCCATTGATAGTCCTTTACTTGGCATGTAATTCTTAAGGCTCATAGTCTCAATACGAACATTTATACTCTGATAAATTATGTTAGCTCTAATTATGCCTTTAATCCGCACTTAAGGAACTAGGGTCCTTACAAAGTTTCTTGCCTCCTCCGCTGTCTTATCAATGAAAGCTCCTTCGCTCGCCGCATCCACTAAGTTCCTGTCACCAGAAAGCACACCTTCATAGAAATATTGAATTAGAAGATGTTACTTATCTGATGTTGTGGGCAGCTTGAACACAACTTCTTAAAATGTTCCCAGTACTCATGCAGTGACTCCTCGTGGTACTGCTTCACACCATAGATCTCCTTTCTTATGTTAGTCGCCCTTGAAGCAGGAAAGTACTTCTCTAGGAAGACTCTTTGCAAATCCGTCCACGTGGTGATAGATCTGGAAGGTAAGTAAAATAGCCAATCTTTAGCAACATCCTTTAGAGAGAATGGAAAGGCTTTCGGTTTGATTTGCTCCTCCGTTACTCCACTCGGTTTCATCGTAGTGCATACCACGTGGAATTCCATCAAGTGTTTGTGTGGGTTCTCACCTGCAAGACCATGAAAAGATGGCAATAAGTGAATTAGTCCAGATTTAAGTTCGAAACTTACGTTATTCGCGAGAGCAGGGAAAGTGATGCAGAGAGGTTGTTGATCCAAGTTAGGATTAGCCAACTGCCTCAAACTTTAATTCGCAGCCATCATGTTCCTCTCTTCTTCTTCCTTAAGTAACCTTGCTTCTCTTCTTCTCCGATGTAGTGTCCTCTCGATCTCAGGATCGTAGTAAAAATTCTCTTCGTGATCAGAGGGTTCACCTGTGCTCATCAACAAATCACAGTAGTATAAAACGAAATAAATAAAATAAAGTGACGCTAACACAAAAGTAATTGCCTTCCCCGGCAACGGCGCCAAAATTTGGTAGCGCTTATCGTGTATGCCCAAATTAACCTCTCTCAAGTTAACAGTAGTAAATATGTATAGCGTGAGTAGGGATCGATCCCACAGGGAAGTGAATACCTTTATGCTAACAAGTATCAAAATAAGGGGTTTTCGAATTTCTTTAACTATAACTAATTTAAACAAAAGCATGCAAATCACTAGTTTATCAAGATTAAAAAGCAATTTTTGGTTTTCGATCAACTTTACCTTTGTAAATCATTCACTTGATCATCAAATTACTAAACATATGAAATTATTCAATTATTCATCAATTGAAAACTTAATTCCTTACTTACCTTAATCGTGGAAAAAAAGAAAACAACATTCAATTCGACTCTTATCAAATCTTTAACCAAAACTAAAGCCGTTAAGATTAAATCAATGATAGTTTCAAAACTAGTAAGTTTGATGAATCTAATCAATAAGAAGTACAACCGTTAGAATTAATTCTCCAATCGTTTTTCCTAAGAATTTAATAACAACAACAACAGGTAATTATCAATCTTAGTTGCTTCTTAATTAGCATTAGATAGTGTATGTGATTATTAGGTGATCAATCTATCAATCAAACACAACAATCATAAGAATCATAAACTGAAAAACAAATTGAAATTGAATTAAAAATTCAACAATCAAATCAAAATTGTCACAAGTATTTCTATTCCAAATGCAAGTATCCCTCAACCAAGAATCAAAGCATTTAGCCTTGTATAACTAAATCTAAAACTAAAAAAAATTGTATTAAAAACATCAAACAATCTATAGAAAAGAAAGTTACTAAAGTGAAACACGGTTCCGGCTTGTTGATTCCGTCTTCGTTCTTCAAGCGTCTTTACAAAATTTGAAGGAAAATTTATTCTAAAAAATTAAAATTATGTTCTAAGGTCTGAATTCTCTCTCAAAGAGACTGAAATTTTGAGTTATAAAGCTAGGGAGGCTGATGGAGTAGGGTAGAATCCATGTGGAAAGGAAAGAAATCAAGTCTCCACACTTTCCAAAACTCAGCTGGCAATCGATCGCCATAAGGTAGCGATCGATCGCTAGCTTATTTTTTTCGGCGAAATTCCTTAGGCGATCGATCCCCTCTTTTTCACCGATCGATCGCTTGGCTTCAGTAGGTTTTGGCGATCGATCTCTTCATCCATGCGGTCGATCGCTTCAACGTAAGTTTTGTTGCTCAACTTTCTGTCCAAAGGCGATCGAGCACTTCATCCATGCGGTCGATCGCTTCAACTAAAATTACATTTTTAGCCTTTTCTTGATCTACATTGAGTCCTTATTAGCTCCAAAGCTTTTCTTAGTCTTTATTCGCCTTAGTTAGCTCGATTTCTTCGATTCCACCCACAATTACACAAATATACAAAGCATACCAAATCGTAAACAATTAAACGCAATAGATGTGTCTATTTCTGGTCACATCAGGTATAAAGAAAGAAATTTTGGAATGTGGCAAAATGTTTGACATGTCAGCAGGTCAAGATAAAAATACGGGACCTAATGGGATACTACAAAATTTGTAAGTATCACAATGAATTTGGGAAATTTCTAGCTTTGAGTTTTATAGCTCAAATTGTTTAGATCAAACAGAGATTGTGAAACAAGTTGAATCAGAATTGATTGACTATTCAAAACAAGATATTTAATTCATATGATTGTCTGTATGTCTATGAGAAAATGATATGTTTGAGATGCGGATATTGTGGTTTAGTTACAGTGAGTTTTCTGTAACAATTGTATCTAATAAAGATCCAGGATACTATCCAATAAAACTGTTTCCAGAATGTCATGGGTACTAAGTTAGCAATGAGTATTTCTTATCATACCCAGACTGATGGATAAACTGAGAGAATTATCCAGAATTTGTGTCTCGATTAATAGTGATGAATTTAGTGAGAACTGAAAGAAATCACTATTCACTAGTAGAATTTTCCTATAATTTAAGTTGCAGATAACTTTTGGGATGACATCGGTTCAGGTTTTGTAGAGCCAGAATTACGATCGCTGAGTCGATGATAGAAATTGATAAGGAATTTTTGGCATAACTTGAGATTTTTGAGAAAAATGCCAGGAACGATAAAATTTCTGCGGAAACGATTGAAATTTGGCTTAAGGTGAGCAGAATTGCTACGTCAAAGAGAAATATATCGTTAAACATCGAGTTGAGAATCAGGTAAATATGAAGATATTACCTTTGCGATGATCAATATGATTCGTTAAGTGAGGTATGATGTTGCCTCGATATTTTGAACCTTGTGGAGTCGGAGAGAAGTTGATTCAGTGGTATACCGTTGACACGACCACGACAGTTGTTATTGATACATGATGATTCTTATGTATCTACGAATGAGATTGAGACATCTCATATGATTTAATTTATTGAGTTATACTCGGTTTAGCGATTTCGAGGTCGAAATCTTTTTAAGAGGGGAATAAGTGTAATGCCCCGATGCTAATTAATACGGATTAACGATGATTAAGCAAACCCGGATAATTAAAAGTATAGACTTTGAATTAAGGTGTTCCGGACCACGATGGGTCAACCAACTAGTGGAACATATTTTTAGTGCATGAGAATGTGCATGATCACATTGTACTTGGATAACACATGCCACTAATTAATTTAACTCATGTTTAATACATGATTTTGGACCTTTAATCTTGCAAGATAGTGATGTATTGACACATGGATTCCACAATACATCAAATGAATTAAAAATCATGTCAAATGTGCATAGAAACTCACCCCATACAATTCAGATTTTTTATCTTCATTTCACCACCATTTTCTCTCTCTTCAACCCATCAACACTCCACCTTCTCTCCTCCTTCTTTCCACCTTCAAGCTTTTCGAAATTTGCAGCCTCTTTTAGCACAATCTCTTCCAATTACTAATGCATGTTACATGCAACTAGTGATTTAGAAACCCCAAGGCAAGGGTGTTAATTAGGTGCAAGAATTTTCAATTTTGGAGCAAGTTTGGAGGAGTTCAAGCTAAGAAGGAGACATGGTGGAAAACTTTTGGGTCTACAAGGGTATGGACTTGTTTTTATTTATTTTAGTTGGATTTTATGGATTTTGGGTCGAAAATATAGGGAGAACCACAAAAACGTTGGTGTCTTTTTATTAAAGCAGATCTGAAAATATTTGATGTTGCATGCAGTAGATTGTTCTGTATTTTCGATTATCTTAACATCTAAATCTGACTTTGAGCCTCAAACAAAAGTTGTAGATCTTTCAATTTTATGCAATTTGAAAAACGAAGCATGCAATTTGGGTCTCGGAAATAAAAGTTATGTCAATTTTACTTTCAGTGCTCATTTTTTACTTTGCATGTCCATGCATGTCACATGCAGACTGTAATTCGACTTTCTGGGAATATTCTCTTGCGAATTTGATTTTGGTCTTCATATCAAACTTGTAGATCTTTTCATTTTCTTGAGTTTAAAAAAAAGAGGACTCAATTAGAGCTTATTTTTGAGTAGTTATGAATTTTATACTTTAAGTGCACAATCTATGTCCTGCATGTGAAAATCACATGCAGTGTGTTATCCGAGTTCCTGAGCATTTGTGGCTAGGAATTCCGTGAAATGTCCGGAAAGAAGTATTTTAGTACATTGAGTTGGCTGTCGTTTTCCATTGGAATCACCCAATTTGAAGTTAAAATGAAAAAGATATGGCGATTTTACTAAACCTGCTCGAGCTGGAAAACAGAATTTCAAAAGCTAAGTTTTTAGTGTTTTTACCACTTTTAAATGGAGGAATTAGATCGATAGACAAGAAAATGAACTCCTTTGAGTTTTTGAACTTTGAGAACTGGATTTGGGTCATTTGGACATTATATGAATTTATTATGAATTTTGAACGAAAACTAGTCAGTTTGAATTTTGAAGGAAAATCAATAGGAACCATCCTTAAAACTTGTTGTAGCTATTGTGCCTATTAAGCACATAGTGATAATGTTTTAGTATATATGACCAGGTTAATAGATTCTGGGGTTGATCTGAGAAGTCTCGGTAGATTAGCTTGGGTCGAGGTACGTTGAAATGAGTTGTATCATGACGTATGTCAAAGGCGTGTAATGATACTACTGTATGACCTTTTATGCCATTACTTGATTGATATGATTTTATTGTCATTATATGATTCTTAAACTATATGACATGATGAATGTCTTGGATTACATCATATGTGAAATTACATGATTTGTATATACTTTCACATGAGATTGCATGATATTTTGAGTTGCATATGTCAATTGATGCATAAATGATTCATGGGCATATCATATTGATCTATCATTCCTTTGATATCCATGATTATGGCTGAGTTGATTCACTCTGAGTGTCGGGGACGACGAGCACGGCGATGACAGGCATTATAGGTAGCGACTATAGTCACACGCATGTCACCGGACCTAGACACGAGGGATGGACGAACACAACACATAGGATGAGTCTCCTAGCGCAATGTGCGTGTGTTGTCACCCTCTGCTCGAGCTGACATTATTTGATTATACCTTCCTTTGGACTCCGATTTTGGTATCTTGATATTCGATTCCTTGTACCCATTCATACAACGCATTCATACATGGTATGCATTGCATGATACTTTGTCATTTGACATGATTTATTTATTTCTCGTACTGGGGTACTGACCCCCTTTGTGGGGGCTGTCATGTCTTTTGTTGTTCGGACATGACAATGATTTACAGGGGGACATGGTGACGACGCTTACAGCAACGCATCGAGAGATAATCGAGCTCCATGATGAGTGAGCTCAGGTTATGTATGGTTTCTTATTCCCAGTAATAGTATATGACTTTTAAACAAAATAAATTTACCGGGGTATGCCCCGTGTATGTTGTACTTGGGATATGATATTTTCGAGACTATGTGATAATGCTGGTTAATGTTTGCTTTATTATTTGCAAATGAAAGGCCTAACTCGAAATATATATATATTATAAGTATCAGTATATATGTATCACCTAAAAGCAAATTTTTTTTAGGGCCGTTTGATAAGACCTTTGAAATAAATCTTCCGCTGTTTACGCAAATTAATCATTATGTGTTAATTAAACACCACATTAGGATCGGGCCCTCACATATATAGCATTGGCTGGAGTAGAGTTCTAACTGTTGATTGGGAATGCTCCCTAGCCTGAGGTACCATTGTTGGTAATGGGTAGTATGTTTATACGGTGGATACACATTATTTATTCAATGCTCGCATGTGTGCATCCTCATATATGTATATGTATTGTACAAAGGTATTGATGTTTCTCTTTTCATTTATGATTTGCATGCAATTAGTTTAGGAGAATTGCATAATGAATTGAGAACATGTTAGTGTATTATGAGGTGTATACTTATGCTAGTTGAGCGGTATTGAGAATTGTAATGCCAAAATTTTTATAGATGGCATGTTAAGGACATTGAAGCATATACAAGAATTCTTTAATTGATAAAAGTATGCACCATTATTTGTTAATAATGCACTAATAGCGGGTTAAGGGCGTGGGTCCTTACAACATTTATTTTCATAAATCGATATATCAATTATGAAAGCTATGAATACTCATAATTTAAATCGCATAGCCAAGTAATTTCACGTATCACGTAAGTTCAAGAAATCATGTATCAAATAATACAGATACCTGTCGTATGTTACCGATCGCAACATACCTATTTATTTCTTTTCTAAAGGATGAATATCGTCTTTGTATCTCGTGGATCTCCAGTGTCATATGTTAATCTATAAAATCCATACAATATCATCATTTATTTGCTAAACTCCTTGTGATGTCCAGAAATTAATGGTATTAATCCCGATGTGTTAATGATCCTTAATGGATTTTAATTGTGGCAATTATGAATTAATTGCGATGTTGGGACTCCCGAGGATTTTAAATCCGGTATTTGGGGTCGTTGGATCCAAGGGTTGAGATTGTATTCTCATCGTGGCGTTAAACCTTGAAATTGAGTTTTTGGTGGGATCTGGGTCTGTGGTGCTTTGTGTTGGGGCTGTTAATGAAAATTGAGATTGAGAGATAATTATTGAACACAGGTTATTTTTAATGAGTCATGATGTATTTGTGGGGGACTCGGGATTTTTGAGCCCTGGTACTATAAATATACCAAGTAGACTCGGTGTTAGGGATTGGTTCATTCTTCTCTCTCTCCCCTCTCCCGCGATTCCCCTTTCCCCACTCTCACCGTTTTCTCCTCCCATGGAAGAATCGAGCAAGGCTCGATCTCGGAGCGAGATTTCACGAAGATAATAAGGTATTATTCTTCCCCTCGCATTGATTTGACAGTGGCATTGTGGATTTTGGTTGTGTTTTGAGTTGGGTTTGAGTTTTTGGGTTTTTGGAGAGTTTTGGTTATTGTGTTTTGGGGAGGATGTATGGTTCCTTGTTGAGGATTTATGATGTATGGGGTGTGGGGATTATTGTTTTGGAAAATTTTGCAAGAAAAACGCCATTTTTTGCTAAAACAGGTCGAGGCGATCGATCGCCGAGTCGTTTTGTAAAAAAATTGAAGATGATGAACAGTGAGGCGATCGACCACCTCAAAGGAAGTGATCAATCGCCAGGAGGCAGTGGCACATTTCATTGAGAGGTGATCGATCGCCTGGAATGAAGTGATCGATCGCCTGGAATGAAGTGATCGATCGCCCATACCTATTTCTGAGAGGCGATCGATCGCCTGGGATGAAGCGATCGATCGCCAGTGCTAGTTTTGCGGAAATTATTTCGTGTTGAGTTTTCAATGCATGCTTCGCCCGAGGTCTTTTAAAATGGTTAATCGTCATGGATTGACGATATAATTAGTGTTTGTGAATGTGCTTGGGCACGTGGTTGCATGCTTGTAATTAATTGTGAATTATCAATTGTGTTTAGCACATAATTCATCGGGTCACGGGACCAAGGTAAGGTTTGATTCGGACTGCGGAATTATAAGGTACGTATAACGTACGAGCATAGCCTTTTATATTTTGCAACTGTGAAATGCATGATATACTGTTATTGCCATGAATGGGTATGTATTGGGAACTATATGGTGCCGCTATGGAGCGAGCAATGGTTGAGATGTTGTCGCTATGGAGCGAACATCGGTTATGAATCCCGCTGCTACTGAGCAAGCGATGAAATGGGAATGTGGAATATATTGTTTAGATACGTGTGTTATCTATGAACATTATAAATGATTGTTGTGATGTCCAGATTATTATTAATCATTTGTTGGACTAAATATGATTTGAATTTTATTGATAATTAATTTTAGAATTAATTAGAAGTGGAATTGACCAAGTGAAGGTCAACTGACAAATTAATCGGATCCTAAAATATTTTGAGATTGTAAAATATACTCCGATAATATTTTAGAGATAAATTAATTAAAATGAAGAATTTAAGTTTTGGGTTTTTGGGGTGTGTATAAATCCCAATCGTTGTCTGAAAATAATATATATCAGTGCACCGGTGACACTTCAATGTACAAAACCGGGTTAGGATTCAAAAAAATAAATATGTTATGTGGGGCATTTTCGGACACACACAGAAACGTGTAAATACACGCACAGAATCCCGAAACCCTTCTTTCCTTCGCTGCTGCTCGACCCTTCGCCGCTAAACGCGCGCGCCCGCCGCCGTCCGAGCTTCTTCCGGCGCGTCCGAACCGCCGCCGTCTTCGTCTCTCCCAGGCGCTTCTTTCCATACCAAGATCGTGAAGTTTCGTCGTCGATCGCGTCCGGATCTTGCAAGGAAGTGCGCGGTTCAAAATCGCGATTTCGTCGGATTTTGGAGCAATTTTCTTCCGATTGTTTTGTGGGCAATCCTCGTCGTCCCTTTGTCGTTATTCCCCTGAAATCCCACGAATTTTTGATGAGCTTTGGTTCGATTTTGCTGGCATTTTTGGAAGGGTTGTTCGAATGTGTGCTATTGTGTGCAGCAGTGTGTGTGCGTGTGTGTGTTTCTGCATGTGTGTGTGTGTCCAGCATGTGTTTGTGGAAGAAGATGGTGTGTATGTATGTATTCCAACATGTATTGGTATAGGTACAAGACTTCTATATATTTTGTGCCTTGTGGTTGGATGATGTTTTGTTATTGTAGTAGACAAACTTGGTTTGGTGTGGTGGGTTAAGGCGATAATGTGGCGATAAATTGAGTATGAACAATTGGGAATTGGATAGCATGAAAATGTTATTAATTGTAGGGATTTAATCATAACTCACATTATTGAACGGAAATTGTTGAAAATGAATTGGTGATTAAATGTCGTGATTTAGTGTCATTGTTGTTAAAAGATGAAGATTAAAATCATGCATGGAATGTGTTTGTTAATAGGCTTAAATAAGATTCAAGTGTGGGTCTAAGTTTTGTTAGTGAGGTGAAAATGACTAACTTTATGGCTTGTAGCCATTGTGATATTTGGTAGATGTTGGGCTATGGTATGTGATGTGTTCAATTGGAAGCATGTGTAGTGTGAAAATGAATGGGTTAGATGCATGCTAGTATGTGTTGACATGGAATAGAGTTATGGTGATATTTATGCTCAAGTGGATAGCATAGCATGTGTTATTGATTTATGTCACCTTGTTGAGTCACTAAACTTATAGTGAGTTCTAAATCAAGAATTTGGAATCCAATGCATCTTTAAATTGTTAAAGTTGAATTTAATCAATAAATGACTTTATGTTGGGTTTAAGGGAATTAGATTTAAAAGGGTAGAATCTTGTATCTACATGGATCCCTTCTTTCGTGTCTTGGTTTGAATCACCTCGGTGTGAGTTTGAATGTTTAGAACATGTTAATTGGCTTAATTGGATTGTTTTAGTTTGACACCTGTTGGATGTTATTATGCATACACCCTTGCACTTCCTTTCCCTCTATTGAACTGGTGTGTCTAGTGAACTGCTATGTGAGTTGGGCGTGATCTTGCACGTATGGGTGTGTGTATCCCGCATCATGTGTGTGATGTAGCGGATGGTGGGAGATGATGGGGTTTTGCATTACCAATGTAATATCATGATTCATGTGAGGATGAGTGCATCCAAAGTATTGATTATGATTTGATTCATAATATTGAGTTATTGATTTGTGATATAGAAATAAAAGTAAGATCTATTTGATGGATGTTCATTGCTCGGATTATGAGCTAATATCGAATTGATATTCGATATAGACTCTACAGGAGACTTCGGACGTTGCTGAGAGCTTGTTCATGTTGTCTACTATAAGGTACGTGGTGACGTACGAGCAGGTATATCTAGTATCTATACATTCATGTATACATGCAATTTTGAATATGATGATTCAGGTAAGTGTTTGACTTTACTAATTGAGTTTCATATACGAGTTATGGGGGACACGTAGTGGTACGTGATCCAATTTTACTTGTTGAGTAGTGATGCCGTGGGCATGAGCGATATGAGAAAGTATCGAGAATGAGATGGTGGGATAACCAGGGTTACATTGGGATAATCAGGTTCACATTGATGTTGAACTATTTATGTTTGAGCATAAATAATATATTGTCATTATATTGAATTCATAAGTGTTGTTGAGTATTATATTTTTAGTGACAATATTAAACTTGACATTATGAAGTGCGTGAGTTTGAAACAGGAACAGTGTATGGAAGCCATACAGATTCGGAATTGTACAGGGAGTATACTTTATGAGTTTTGAATAATCTAAATTGTTGCATTATGATTTCATATGTTGATTTGTGATTGAATATTGAGTGGGAGTGTGCTCACCCTGTGTGGGGGCTGTTTCTGTTGAAACAGGTACAACAGGTACGATGCTGTTTTGGAGTACTAGGCTCGAACCTTGTTGGATGATGCTTCCAGAAGCATAGTATGTGATTGAGCCAATATACAAGGTTGAGCGGTTGGTATTTATACTAATTATGCATCCGGATGTGTATCCGTTATTCGTTGCTCTTCTGTGAGCACTTGTATGTGTATATGGACTGTATAAGGGTGTTGAAACCCACTTTTGTTGTCTTATTAGTGTGGTGTCTTCCCTGGCCGGGAATTTACTTGTATTTCTATATTCTGTTTAATATTGCGTTGTCCCTGGTCGGGAATTATATTATGTGATGAGTTTTTATTTCCGGATAGCTCAGTTTGTGGGGAGACTCTGCCCAAATTTTTATAAAAACCCACAATGCAAAAGTGGTATTATGGGGATGGTATTGGGTGAAACCCCTGAGTCTATTTGTTGGTAGAGATGAACATATAATGTTGAGCATTTGTTTGTGTCTTGGATTTATGGGAAACAAGTAATGATTCGTTTTAAAGAATGAAAAGAAAATGAAAAATTTATACACATGCGACGTCATAAATGAACTAATGACGAGTTTAAGTGTTGGGGCCTTACAATTGTAATTCATTAATTATGGAAATTGGCAATTAGTGAATGTATTTTGTTAATCAATGAAATGCTTAACTGGATTTTGGGAATTTGATGGTTCCGGTTATTTTGAGAACAGGAACAACGCAGGGATCCCGTATGAGGATGACACTATTCAGGGAGTGTCTTTTAAATTCACCGCTTTACTTTCTGTAATTGATGTAATCTAATATGTTATTATTGGATTGGTGGTATTGGTATGCTCACCTCGTGTAGGGGCTGTCTCTGTTGGGACAGGTTGAACAGGTACAACAGTAGCTCCGAAATTGAGATCGAGCTATGGATTGGAGGTGCTTCCAGGATCGAAGTACCAGTGACGGTATTTAGCACAATATTTTATACATTAGATACACATACATTCATTTGATGCTCGCATGTGAGCACTACTTTGTGTATATGGGTTGTATAAAAAGGCAATGGCCTTTCTCTTTTCATTTCATTTATGGGTTGCATGCAATTAATTAAGGAATTGCTAAATGAATTTAGAATATGTTAGTGTATTATAAGATGCATACGTAAGGGTTGAGTGGTATGGGGAATTTGAGCATTATGTGAAATAATATAAGAAATTTTATGGTTGGTACATTATGCTATGGTTGCATGCGGTTCTTTTTCCCCTGATTACATGATTGTATACACTAAATACATGGGTTAATACACTAAGCGTGGTTAAGGGGTCCTTACACTCTTCTTTAGTTCACAATATAAGAAAGTGGGGAATATTTTAGCTTTCTTTTATGTATTGCTAGTAATCCTTATTTTTCTCTGTTGTTTCTTCTTGCTATCTTTAGCCAATTTGATAGTATGATGCAGTGATCAACTTTATATATTTCCAATCACCCAATTCAATAAAATATTTGGCCTCAACATTTAGTTGTTATTCTAGTTTCTCAAGTTTTATGCAAACCTTTCATGATTCCTACAGTTACATCTACAACACCCATACATATCCGTTATAGTGTAAATCTTAACATCTAACCATTTTAGGTTCAAGTATTTATCCAGCATAAGAATTTTATTATATCTCCCACATAACGACTAAATCGAACCATTAAGCAAAGTTCTTTGCACCAATATATCAGCAGATTTCGAAACATGCAGCATATTTTCAAATATAAGCATCATCATTTTGTTGATTTATTTCAGTAAGATTTTCATTTCATTTCCGCATCTTAATTCAATTCATTTTTAGCATCATACTTTCCAACCCAAAGTACAACACCAAAACCGAACCAATCCAAAAGATGCCATCATCTTTACAACTAAGAACAGAATTAATAGTGAGACCTATTGAGTTTCAAGGTGCTGACAAATTCTAAAAAAATCTCTTCAACACAAGATTAATTAAGTTAAAACATGCTTAGAATGGTTTAAACTCGATCAAAGGATAGAACTAGGAACTTGTCACCCACATGCAAGAATATCGATCGGAAATCGCTGAACATGCATCGAAATTTCGAAGCAAAAAATACACCAAATTGTAGGGAAAATAACAATTTTGGAACAAGAGAAGATTACCTAAACAAACCTAGAAGAAATCCCCCAAAAATCGGATGAACCCTAGTTTCGACCTTTTTCCCTTCTGATCAGAATCCGATGGAATCAGCTACGTGAACCTCCAATCCTTGGTATGGAAACGTGCGTCGTTGAGTGAGGAAGGTGGTGGTGGGTCGAGCTCGGTGAATGGCGGTTGGACGGCGGCGTGCGCGGCGCTTAAGCGGAGAAGGGTCAAGCGCGACGGGAGAGAAACAGGGGATCGAAATCTGAGTGTGTGGTTTTACACTTTTAGTTTGTGCAGAGTAAATGAGCATACAAACACAGTAATAGTTGTATTCCTGTCCAGTTATGTACATCGGAGTGTCACCGGTGCACTGATATATATTATTTATAGTTGATACTTGGGATTTATTGTGATATCTTTGAAATAATTATATGCAAATTGGGCATTAATTATGTTTATGTGATTATTTATGGTGATAATTAAATTATGTGTTGGAATTAATTATCTTGGTGAAATGCTTAGTCACGTGGTAGGCGTGACCCGGTGGTGCATTTCAGGGGCATGTTGTGCATGTTGGGAAATTGGGTGTTAGCATGATTTAATTGTGATGGTTGTTAATTACTTGGAAAGCATGTATGTTAATTAAGGTTTTGGGTGCATTTTGGTAAAATGCTTTTAAAATACCATGTTGGGGTATTTTATATATCATGCTAATAACTGGGGTACATATTTTTAATTAATCCCCACATTTATACCCCACTACCCCCACCTTACCCATCACTTTACCAATCCCCAAATCACTCTCCCAACCCTAACCCCTTTCACCATTTTCGATTTTGGCTTAAAAGTGGAGGAGAAATCTGTGCAAAAACTCCATTTGTGTGATTCTTGGTAAGATTTGAGGTCTAGGAAGGGTATAGATCCTTCCTTGTTGTTTTTGTAAGGATTGGTTTTGATTTGAGTTGATGTTTGAGTTTTTGAAATGGGTTTGTGTTGGGTTGGTATTGGTTTTGGTTGGGTGTTAGATTTTTGGTTGTTTAAAGGTGTGTGTTGAAGGTTTATGGTGTTTTTATGTTATGGGTTTGTTGGTATATGTGTTGGTGAAGATGGGGAAGAAAATATGGTGCAAAAATGGAGATTTTCGAAGCCCAGGCAGCGACGATCGATCGCCCGAAGCGAGCGATCGATCGCGCGCAACCAGTGCGCTCCAGAAGCGCTTGGCGATCGATCGCCACTTTTGGGTGATTGATCGGTGGAGCTGGCGATCGATCGCGCTAAATGTGGCGATCGATCGCCGAGTGCAGAAAAATTTGGAAACGGGCAGTGGGTTCTCGCGATCAATCGGGGCCTTGCGGCGATCGATCGCTAGACACAAAAAAATGTGTTTTTGATTAATTTTGTGGGATTTTTGGTATTGGACTATTATTGACTTCTAATATTGGTTTGTATAATTGTGTAGAACCATCCCAGGTAGCTACACAACAAAGGAGATAAAGTTCCACGACATCTCCACTTTTGGAAGGAAGGTACGTAGTGAGACGTACGAGCAATTGGTGATGAGATTGTATTATTTGGTTTTTGCATTGTGCATTGCTATGTGTTTGGGAATGATTGATATTCCGGTGGTTGTTATATTCAAGCGACGGATGTAGTACTTGCCGATGTCATATGAAGCGATGGAAGTATGATGTTTGCCGCTGTCATGTCGAAGCGATGATTATGCGGCTGTCATGTCGAAGCGAGGGACATCATATGATGCCGCTATATGTCGAAGCGAGGGGTGCTAAAATACGCTGTTATAATAAGACCGGAATCATCATATTGGTTATGTGATTATCGATGAGTATTGTGGTATATGAATGAAATACGGAGACGATCACTTATCTTATGCACTAATGACCATGTACATGAGTTATGAAACAGGAACGACAGACGAGAATATGTAAATGCGGCAACTCAGGGAGTATACATGATATACGTTTCATGCAATTATTTTATATTATTGTCCTAGAGTTTTGTTGAGGAATGTGTATGTGCTCATGGTGGGGTTGTTCCTGTAGGTACATTTTGGGAGAAAAAGGACTATGAACCGGGGTTGACGCGATGAGCTTGAGGAGTGCTATTGGATAGGGCAAATGAAGTTCTTTTGTATAGTTCATACTCTGGGAATGGTGTGAAACTATAGGGTTGACATTCTTTCATGTTGGGAATGTAATTAATCCATTTTGGAAGTTATATTATTTTGGCATGTAATCCTTAAAACTCAAAGCCTCAACAAGGATTTTATACTCTGATTTATATATGCTTAGTCCTAATGATACCTAAATTCACACTTAAGGCCTTAGGGTCCTTACATTTATATCCACTACTATAACACAAACTTAAATTCTTCATTTTAATAATTTATTTTTAAAATATTATCGTAGTTCATTTTACCATTTCAAAAATATGTCATGTTCCGATTAAATTGTCGGTTGACAACCATATTGGCAATTTCACTTCTAATTGATTAATTCCAAATTAATTATTAATAAAGTCACAAATTATAATTAACTAAAAGTAATTAAATATTGATGACTTACACTTCTCCCCCACTTAAACAGATTTCGTCCTCGAAATATCAAACATAGATCCAGATCAACACTGAAAACAACATATGGATCAGAATATACAACAGGATATATTGAATACTATGGAACAAGAATATATCCTTACGATCCAAAATGCAAACATGATGTTTGACAAGAATTATCAAGTCTAATCTTATCAAGCTGAAAGACGTGAAGAGTCCATTAATATATTTGCAACGTAGAAACATGAAAAATATCGACCGATAAAGATGGTAACAATGCTAATCCATAGACAAGATTTGTTGTGATGTCCATAAATTAATGGTGATAATCCCGGTGTGGTAATGATCCTTAATTGATTTTTAATTGTGGCAATTAGGAATAAATTGCGGTGTTGGGACTCCCAAGAATTTTTAAATCCGGTATTTGGGGTCATTGGATCCGAGGGTTGAGATTGTATTCCCCTCGTGGTGTTAAACCTTGGTATGGGATGTTTGGTGGGATCTGAGTTCTAAGGTGCTTTGTGTTGGGGCTGGTAATGGAAATTGGGATCGAGAGGTAATTATTGAACACAGATGATTTTTAATGAGTCATGATGTATTTGTGGAAGACTCGGGATTTTGGAGTTTTGGTACTATATATACCAAGTGGACTCGGTGTTCAGGCAGTTCTCTCCTCTCTCTTCTCTCTCTCGCCCCAAACCCCCACCCATTTCCCCTCTTCTTCTCCCATGGAAGGAAATCGTTGGAGGCTCGACTTGGGAGCCGGATTTGTGATGTCCGGAGATTAATGGTATTAATCCCGGTGTAGTAATAATCCTTGATCGATTTTTGATTGTGGCAATTAGGAATTAATTGTGGTTTTGCGTCTCCCGAGGTTGTTAATCGGGCATTTGGGATCGTTGAACCCAAAGGTTGAGATTGTATTCCCATTTTGGTGGAAAACCTATGAGTTGGGTTTTTAGTGGGACTTGGTGTCCGGGGTGCCTTATGTTGGGGCCAGTCTGGGGATTTGATGTTGGAGAGAGAGTTTTTGAAAACAGATGATTTTTAACGAATCATGATGTATTTGTGAAGGTATTGGTATTTTGGGGCATTTTTGCTATATAAACCAGTTGGACTCGGGGTTCCGTCATTTGGAATCCATTTCTCTCCTCTCCTCTCCCTCTCACGCCTCTCTCTCACCCCAAACCCTTCCCCTTTCCCTTTGATGAGCAAAATTGATGGAGGCTCGTCCTAGGAGCCGGATTGCTCGAAGATAAGTTGGTAAGTTTCTTCCCCTCGTCATTGTCTTCGATTTGATAGTGGTATGGTGTGTTATGGTTGAGTTTTTGGGTTGGATTTGTATTTGGGGGTTTTGGGTTAAAAATCTAAAATGTTAATTTTAGTGTTTTTATGGAGTTTAAATGGAGTATTGGGAGTGTTGAGGAAGTTAGGGGTGTTGGTTTTGAGTTTAGGTGTGAAAAACACCATGGAAGCTCGAATTTTTCGGAAAATTGCAGGTGGTTATCGATCGCCTAGGTGGGACGATCGATCGCGATGGGCAGCTGTTAAAAATCGAAGAAGATGAACAGTTTAGGCGATCGATCGCATGGTTTAGACGATCGATCGCGAGCATGTTGGCGATCGATCGCGAAGGGTGGCGATCGATCGCGTGTAGGCAATTTTGGCCACTGGAGTGTGGCGATCGATCGCATTAATTTTGGCGATCAATCGCCACCCGAAGGAAATTGTTTTTTTTTGGAATTTTTGGAAAATGTCGGGATTTTGGAACCGGGGTTTAAAGGGGCCGTTTTCGGGGCAATGTCTACATTCCAATGGGAATGCTATGCTTTTAAAATGGATTGGTTGGAGCTAAAATTAATTAACGGAATTCCCGGTTGAATTCTGGGATATCTTTTAAACTTGTTAAATGGTATATTTTGGGTATTATGCATTCTTAGCCGGGGGGCTTCTATTTTGGTGATCGTCATGAATTGACGATGGGTTTTGAGGCTGCAAACATGTGTGGGCACGTGATCGCATGCTTATTCTTGGTTGTGAGTTGTTTATGTGTGTTAGCACATATGTCTCGAGGCATGGAACTCAAGCAAGGTTTGGCTTGGACTACGGAGACTTAAGGTACGTATAACATACGAGCATAGCCTATTATAATATTACAACTGTGAATTGAATGGTATGTGGTAATTGCAATGAATGAAGATTGAAATGCATGGTATATGGTGCTTGAAATAAATGGCCAATGAAATGTATGGCATTTGGTAATTGTGATAAATGGAAATATGCTGAGAATTATATAGTGCCGCCTTGAGCGAGCAACGATTGAGATGTTATCGCTGTTGAGCGATCATCGGTTATGACGCCGCTATTGTGGAGCGGGCGTGGGATGATGATGCCGCTATTGTAGAGCGAGTTATGATATAGAACTGTGGTATTATTGGTTAGACATATGTGATATCTATAATCTTTTATGTAATGATTTTACCATATGGATTATGGGACTGACATAATAGAAATGGTATCTGTTAATCCATGTGGCGATGAACTGGCTTTGGGAATTTGATGAGTTTGGTTATTTTGAGAACATGGACAATACAGGGGATCCCGGATGAGGATGATACCATCCAGGGAGTATCATTTAAATTCATGGCATTTACATTTTGTAAATTATGAATTGTAATATTATGATTATTTGGATTGGTGGTATTGGTATGCTCACCCCGTGTGGGGGTTGTCTCTGTTGGGGCAGGTGTTACAGGTGTAGCAGCAGCTTTGGAGTTGAGCTCGGGCTGTCGATTTGAGGTACTTCCAGGATCAAGGTACCAGAGCTGGTTGAAACTGTGCATAGATCCAGAGTTGAGATCGAACTGTGCTTGGGAGGTGCTTCCAGGATTGAAGTACCAATAACGGTATATGGTAGACTATTTTTATACATTAGATACACGCTCATTCCTTTGGGTGCTCTTATGTGAGTACATTTTACGTGTATATGGGATGTATAAATGGGCTACGGCTTTCTCTGTTCATTCATGGTTTGCATGCAATTAAATATGGAATTGCTAAATATGGAATTGCTAAATGAACTGAGAACATGTTAGTGTATGTTTAAAGGTGCATGACATGTTTTTATGGAATGTGTTGGGAAAGTATAGACATTATACGATTAATGTAAAGGAATTTTATAGATGGTACTCATGCTAGAGTTGCATGTAATCACTTTTCCCCTTAATAACATGATCATATGCACTAATGACAGGGGTTAATACACTAATATCGGGTTAAGGGCACGTGGGTCCTTACAGGATTTCTCGAAGATAACTTGGTAATCTCACTCCCCTCGCATTTATCTTCGTTTTGATTGTAGTATTGCTAAGTTTGGGCATGTTAATAGTTGGGTTTGGATTTTGGGAGATTTTGAAGAATCTTGGATTCTAATGTGTTTTAACCCTTATTGGATGTCCTAGGGTGTTTTAATTGTTGTTGGTTTGAGTTGGAAGGAGTTGGGTGTGGTTTGTTGAGGTTTTTAAGCTTTTAAAAATGGTGGTTTTCGGGTTCGTGCAGTGACCGATCGATCGGTAGATCTATCGGTAGCATCTTACAGATCGATCGGTGCAAGTGCGTAGCGATGGGTTAAATTCTGACGTTTTACCGATCGATCGGTAGAGGCGAGCGATCGATCGACAGAGGTTAACGGTCGATCGGTGCAATGCCGAAATGTAATTTTGGGTTTTTACTGATCGATCGGTAGGTTGACCGATCGATCGGTAGGTCGGGATTTTGGTAAATTATTTTGTGTTGTGATTTTCAACGTACGCTTTGGCCGAGTCTTTTAAATGGTTAATCGTCATGGATTGATGATATATTTGGAGGCCGTGAACGTGCTTGGGCACGTGGTTGCATACTTGTAATTAATTATGAGTTATTAATTGCGTTTAGTACGTAAGTCACTGGGTCTTGGGCCTAAGGCAAGGACTGGTTCGGACTACGGAATTATAAGGTACTTGTAACGTACGAGCATGGTCATTATATTATTGTCATATGCATGAATAATATATTGTAGTTGTAATTACTTTATGCGTTGAGGATTATGAGGTGCCTCTATTGAGCGAACATTGAGTATAATGATGTCGCTGTTGAGCGAGTATTGGATATGACACCGCCGCTGTTGAGCGTGTGAGAGGTTGTGACATAATGTGGTGAAACTGAGAAATCAATAATTGAGATATATGTGAGTTCTGTAAATTATTAGTGTAATGATTTAACTATATCTGATATGAAATTGTCATAATAAATATGAGTTTAGTTAATTAATGTTATTATTAACTTATTTTGGGAGTTTGATGGTTTTGACTATTGTGAGAACAGGAACAGCACGGGGGATCCCTTATGATAACGATACAATACAGGGAGTATCTTTTACATTTACAATTTTATATTCTGTAAAATATAAAATGTGATATTGCGGTTTTTGAGATGGTGTTATTGGTATGCTCACCCCGTGTGGGGGCTATTTCTGTCGAGACAGGTGAACAGGTACAACATTGGCTCTGGAGTGGAGTTCGAACTGTTGATTTGGAAATGCTTGCAGAGCTGAGGTACCAATATTGGTATTGAGTAGCATGCTTTATACATTAGATACACATTCACTTAGTTAATGCTCGTATGTGAGCATTTTGATGTGTATATGGGTTGTATAAAGGGCATGGGCCTTTCTCTTTTCATTTATTGGTTGCATGCAATTAAATAAGGAATTGTTAAATGAATTGAGAATATGTTGGTGTATTATAAGGGTGCATGACATGTATTTGAACATGGTTGGGGCAAATTGGACATTATATGGAATAATGTGAGAAATTTTATTGTTGGTATATTTCGCTATGGTAGCATGTGGTTTTCCCCTGAATACATGATTGTACGCGCTAAACACTTGGGTTAATACACTGATAGAGGATTAAGGGCACGGGTCCTTACATTAGTGGTATCAGAGCAGTGGTTAGCTCTTTGGGATGTCTAAGGCATAAGGGTGTATCGAGAGAATTGAATAGCACATAAGTTACGTATGATTGTGATTTTTGTCAGAGTGATATGACATTTATACGCTTATGTGCATGACATGAGATAATGAAAATTTGCATTGTTATTGCTAACCGTGGTGGTTACAGGTTCGTGAATAGAAACGAAGTGTACGGTAGTGAGGAATACCCGTTGATTAATATGTATGCACTGTTGGTGCTACTTACTAAGAACTACAATGACGGAAATGGGGGACGATACTGTGCTGCCAATACGTGATAATGCACAGTGTGACAATCGGGTATGTGTATATCATTTACATGATGACACAGGTACGTGACAATGTATTAGCTCTGATTCAATCGTTCTTGTTTATTGTATAATGTATTGATGATTGATGATCCTTGTCGATGGTGATTTATTATTGAGTTACAGCGTTAGGGTCATCGTCGATGAGCGAGTGATGTGATAGGGTCACTGCCGATGAGCGAGTGATGTGACATGGTCACCGCTGATGAGCGAGTGATGTGATTGGGTCGCCACTGATAAGTGTGCGATGTGATTGGGTTGCCACTGACGAGTGTGCGATGTGATTGGGTCGCCACTGACGAGTGTGCGATATGATTGGGTCGCCATTGACGAGTGTGCGATGTGTTAATATGATTTGTGGGTCGTCGATGGAGCGTGCGATGTGTTAAATGTGAATTGTGGGTCGCCGCTGGAGTGTGCGATGTGTTAATGTGAATTGTGGGTCGCCGCTGGAGCGTGCAATGTGTTAATGTGAATTGTAGGTCGCCGCTGGAGCGTGCGATGTGTTAATATGATTTGTGGGTCGCCTCTGGAGCGTGCGATGTGTTAAATGTGAATTGTGGGTCGCCGTTGGAGCGTGCGATGTGTTAATGTGAATTGTGGGTCGCCACTAGAGCATGCGATGTGTTAATGTGAATTGTGGGTCGCCGCTGGAGCGCGCGATGTGTTAATATGATTTGTGGGTTCGCCGCTGGAGCATGCCATGTGTTAAATGTGAATTGTGGGTCGCCCCTGGAGCGTGCGGTGTGTTAATGTGATTTGTGGGTCGCCGTTGGAGCGTACGATGTGTTAATATGATATGTGGGTCGCCGCTGATGAGCGAGCGATGTGATACGATCACCGTTGACAAGCGAGCGATGTTACAGGGTCTCCTCCGACCAGCGAGCGATTGTTATTGGGTCGATGCTAGAGGGAGCATGCGACGTGTATATTGTTAATGGGTATATGCCAGAGGGAGCATGCGACATGTATATTGTTATTGGGTCGGTGCTAGAGAGAGCATGCGATGTGATTATTGTTGGGATCGACACTATTGAGAGTGTGCAATATATTTTATGTGCCTCCACTTTAGAGGGAGGGTGATGGATATATGTTGATTTAATTGACGTTATTGATTTAACATATTGTGATGATCAAATGCACAAGTGAAAGCGATCATGGAGAGAGTGGATGAAGAGATACTATTGTTTTGTTTCTTTTATTGCAGTGATGATGCAACAGCTGGGTGTATTGACACCAATATATCAATGACATCTATTGGCGAGATGATGGTATGATTATGTGGTGGATATTATGATGCATAAAGATGCATCGATATTTGTCTTATGATTATGATATATGGGAATATAATACTTGCCGCTCATATGGCGAAGCGATGATTATGATGTTGTCATATCGAATCGAGGGGTATTGATTGTGTACCGCCATTGGGTGATGAGTATTGTGTACCGCACGGGGCGATGAGTATTATATACCACCGAAGTGAAATGAATGTTGTTATACTGCTAGTGTGTTGGCAATGTATATTGATGATGTGTTGATTGCAGATGGTAATGAACGTTGTGTTATTGTTGTTCCTTGGGTACATGAGATGTAGACCAAGAGGATATTGGAATGTTCCAGGGGAACGAGGAATTGAGTGATGAGACAGGGTGTGGTGTAACCGCTGTGGTGATACCATCATATATATGGTATGCATCGGGTAATGATATCGTTTTGTGATAATGTCAAAGCATGATAGTCTTTTGTATATTTTTGGAGTAATAATTGATTAATCACTTTGTGGATCTCATGTATTGACATGTACCGTCACAGGTTGACAATGATATTGTGGATGTCATGTATTAACATGTACCGTCACAGGTTGACGATTATTTTGTGGATGTCATGTATTGACATGTACCGTCACAGGTTGAAGATGATGGATGTCATGTATTGACATGTACCGTCACAGGTTGACTATGGTGTTGTGAATGTCATGTATTGACATGTACCGTCACGAGTTGACGATGATATTGTAGATGTCATATGTTGACATGTACCGCAACAGGATGACGATGAAATGGTGGATTTTCTATGTGGACGTGTGGCGTCGTTACGATGAAAAATACATTTAGGTATATGTATTTAGTCGTATGGTTGGAGTGCCAATGGTAGGCATAGAGTAGTGTTTGAGTCACCAGTTGACGAGACAATTATGTCGAGCAGGTTTGCTCGATGAATTATTGGATGCGCCGTACAGGTAAGTGTACCACAACACGCATTTGAGGTAAATATTTTACGAGTAGTGGTACCTTTGGGCATACTCGTTGGGATGGCTATGGCCAAGTGACTTGGGGTAGGAGTAGTTATTGAGAAAACTACTTGCTTATACCAATGTGACGTATGGTGGACATGGTCACACCCACACATGAAGGTGTGGAATAAATCATAGTGGATTTGGATCATATTGTGGTTGAGTAAGAACACTGGATGTCCGTTGTGCAGTTGTGTTAGAGAAATGTTGGGTGATGACCCAACGGTATAGTATACCCGGGTGGAACGTATGATATGTTTGTAGGTTTGGTATAAACCTAAGGAAGCAGTGATCTGCTATCCAGGTATTATTGCAGTGCTATAGTGAGCTTGTTGTAGCAATTATACTGCTCGTTGGAACCGAGTTTGGTAAATCGTATGATGATAAGATGAGGTTTATGGTGGACTCGTGTAGTCACTATGTGACATGAGGATTGAGACAGGGAATACATCACGGGGACGTTTATACGTCAAATGTTTTGAGGGACTTGTACAGGGACAACTCAATTTTGTTGGGAGTACCAACGTGAGTGTCAACCAGTCGTTGTTAGGGCTGGTTGAGAATCCTTGCATATGGAATGCAATGTGGGACACAATTGGAATTGTGGAATATAGTTAGTGGGGTGACACTACTATATTGATTGTATCTCTTGGAGAGATTTGGATCATACTTTCATGGAAACAGTTGGCACTAGTCGAGGGTTGATTGTGAATCAGCCACGGTGATAGGGTTGATTATTATGCATATTTTGGCTTTGATTTGTATATATTTTCGTGTAGATTCCGTGAAGATGTTATGCTTTTTGGTATTTATTTGATTGTTTCAGGAATCTAAGTGGAATGTGGAAGAATTGAGCTACAAGGAAGAAAACGGATCAAATCAAGCCAAGAAACGAAGAAATTGAATTCTGGCATTCTCGATCAATCGGACAAGAAGGGCGATCGATCGACAAAGGCAGAAGTTTTGGCCAACAAAGGAAAGAGACTCTCGATCGATCGGAATCACCTTCTCGATCGATCGACACTGGCAGAGAATTGGGCAAGAAAAAGCGAAGAAAGCTCGATCGATCGGAAGCTTTGTCTCGATCGATCGAGAGAGGCAGAAAAATTTATATTCGGAAGCTGAAGGCGCTCGATCGATCGAGACTTATGCCCCGATCGATCGAGACGCAGAATTTTCAGAATTTTAAAAGCTTGATTTGGTTTTGATTTTTGGAAACTCTTCCATATTCCCCCCCACCCCTCTATAAATGAGGAAAGAAGGCACACAAATTGGGGTCATTATTCAGATTATTATCAGACCTAGTTGAATATTCTTGAGCCGCCTTTCATCTCCGAAGAACAAGGCAAGAGAAATCCCTTGAAGTGCAAGGAAGGAAGCGAGAGAAGGAAGATCGTTCAACGCACGGATTCGCTCCTACGTTTATCGTATTTCTAAACTCTAATTACTTTGATTTTCATATTTATTTGATGTTTTTGAGGTTTAGAGACGATTAAACATCTTATTAATTTGATTTGAATTTAATTTGGTTTATTTTATCAAGTTTAAGGAATATTGTGTTTGAATCATTGATTTTGTTGTGCTTGAGTGGATTAATTTCTTTTGTTCATGAATTATATGCTTAATGCTATCAAAGTCTAGCTACCTTTGATTGATTTGATGAATTATAATTGAGATCGAGAGATGAAATTATAATACGCTACAATAATTCGTGTTGTATGTTTAAGATTTAGATCGAGAGAGTAAATCACATACGTTGTCACTTTAAATTGAAAGATTTAAAGATCAACGAATTTCATAGAGATTTATTCGGTATTAAATTTGTTTAGGTGAACGAGAGTTACTTGTGTCAATTTATTACTAGTTTCAATATAGCTCGAGAGAGTGTATTAATTATATTCGGAAATCCGTCACCTTAAGAATTGATTGATTAGTAATTGTTTTAACAAACAAATCATTGACGATACACAATTGAACGAACATCTTGATAGATTTCTTGAGCGGAATTCCTTGCATCTTCAAAGGAGTTGTTTTAATTTTGAGTTTTTAAGTCTTTAGTTTAATTAGTTAATTAATCATGTTTATTTCATAGGCTAAATATAATTTTGCTAATTTTATTTGGTACTTATACGTTAGTCCCTGTAGGTTCGACATCCTTTCTTTTTAATCATTATACTAAAACTTGACATCGTGCACTTGCGGTAGAATCGCTACACTGAGAAATAATTGTTTAAAATAAAAGCGATCAAGTTTTTGGCGCCGTTGCCGAGGACTAATTTGTATAATATCATACGAGATTAGTTAATTGTAATTTAGCCATTTTTTATTTTTGTTTTATTTGTTTGTCACTCTTGACCCATTGGGTTTACTAAATTTGTGTTTTTCCTTTGGATTGGTTTTTATAGCTATTCGTTTTCTTGGTGCATGCTAAGGAGTAGCAACCCCGCACTTGAGCTGTTTGACCCAGAAATCGAGCGTATGTGTCTAAGGAAAAGAAGGGAAGCTCGAGCAATGGCTGATAACAATCAAGAAGGGGGCGCGAACAATGAAGCACTGAATCCAAGATCGATGATGGATTATGCTCAACCAGCTTTTCATGGATCATTGTCAAGCATTACAAGGCCAACCATTCAAGCCAACAATTTGAGATTAAACCAGCTATCATACAGATGATCCATCATTCAGTGATGTTTGGGGGAGTAGCTATTGATGACCCGAACGCTCACATCTCCAACTTTTTGGAGATTTGTGACACTTTCAAACATAATGGTGTTTCTGACGACGCCATCAGGTTAAGGTTATTTCCCTTTTCGTTAAAAGATAAAGCTAAAGCTTGGTTGAACTCTTTACCTGCAGGATCTATAACAACTTGGGAGGGGATGACACAAGCATTCTTGTCCAAATATTTCCCCCCTTCCAAAACGAAAAAGACGAGGAACGATATCACCACATTCGGGCAGTATGACCCTGAAACATTATATGAGGCGTGGGATCGTTTCAAGGATTTGCTTAGGAGATGCCCACACCATGGTCTTCCTATTTGGCTCCAGGTACAGACTTTTTATAATGGTTTATTTTCATCTAACCGTTCTATGATAGATGCAGCCTCAGGAAGATCCATTATGCGCAAAACACTGGAAGCAGCGTATAAACTCTTAGAAGAGATGGCTTCTAACAGCTATCAATGGCAATCGGAGAGGAATGTGCCAAAGAAACCAACTGGAGTTCACCAAATTGATGACATCACTGCTCTTTCGGCACAGTTGGAAGCGCTGAACAAAAAGATAGATAGCATGAGTATGACAGCAATGCAAGCTCAAGTTATCACTTGCGAATTATGTGGAAGCAATCATCCAAGCACTGAGTGCCAGGCAGGTAACCCATTCATACAGTCTAATGAGTCCGTCAATTATGTAGGAAACAGGCAGCCCAACAACCCATACTCAAATACTTACAACCCGGGATGGAAAATCATCCGAACTTGCAATAATCCAACCAAAACAACGTGTTGAACCCACAACAACAACCGGGGAATGTGCCTAAGCCGAGTATAGAGGAACTAATGACCAAGTTCATATCATCAACTGAAACTATGATGCAAAATCAGGAGGCATCTATAAAGAACTTGGAAAGACAAGTGGGGCAACTTGCAACGTTCATTTACGGACGAACTCAAGGTACACTACCAAGTGATACAGTGATAACTCCAAAGGAGCAAGCGAATGTCATAGCATTAAGGAGTGGAAAAAAGCTAAGGACACAGATTGAAGCACAAGAAAGTTGTGAAACCATGGAAGACAAGAGTAAGACCGAGGAAAAGGCAATCGAAAAAGGAAAAAATTCCAACACCACACCATTCATGATCGCTTTTATTTTAAACAGTATTTTCGATTGTAGCGATTCTATACCGCAAGTGCACGGTGTCAAGTTTTAGTATAATGATAATATAAGTACGGATTGTCGAACCCACGAGGACTAGGAAATAATTACCAAACTCCACTAGTTTAACTATATTTAGTCTACGATAACTGGTTGTGATTAATTAACTAATTTAACTAATTAGCTCAATAATAAATCCAAACAAACGATAGAGAATGTGAATGAAATCAATAGAGACAATTATCAAGACTTTCAGTTCACCTATGTAATCCCCCACAATTCACCTATTAGTTAAGAATTAATTCGAACAATCTAAGGTGACGAGTTTTCCTAATTCACTTGCTATACCTTGGTCCGGCTATAACAAATCTAATACTAACGTAACAATAAGCCACTCTCGTACCCTTATTGAACAATTAATATTGTAAATCGATCTATGAAAACTTCTAGCCTTCGATTACTAGATATCTATAGCTATCACACGTGTATTTGACTTCATCTCTCGATCTCAGTCTGAAATCCACGGCATAAATCACTATATCGAATTCCAATTTTATCTCTCGATCTCAATTGTAATTTAATATCATTCAAGGATGGCCAAACCCTTAAAAGCATGAAGAACAATGATCTATGCACTTAGATAAATAAGAATCAATCAAAACATTAAAATTAAATCATGGGTTCATAACATAGGATCCTCTAAGTCTTGACAATAAACTTAGCCTATCAACATATTTAAAATCAAATGCAATATCCTGTTTTTCAACATCACAAGCATAAGAAATTAAATAGAATCAAACAAAGTTTAGAAATACGTATAAACAAGCGATGTTGAATCGCGTCGTCGACCCGTAGCTCCGTCTCTTGCTTTGTAATCTGTACGTACGTGTATTTCTTCAGCACTAATTCACGTGAAATCTTCACTCTGTTCTTAACCTTCTTCACTGTATCTCGCGTTCCAATCTGTTCACCTAAGTTTTCTTCTTCGCTTATCTGTTTATTCTCCCTCAGAATGAATCTGCTGTACGTGAACTGCTCCTCAAGTCCTTTCTGCTCACGTCTTGATCGTTGCTGCTCTTCACGTAACTCCTCTCAATCTCCTCTCTCTTGCTGTTCTCCTTCTCAGATAACTCTCCTCACGTTTATTCAATCTCCTCTCACTCACGTCCCTGTCTCATCTGTCCAGAATTCTCCTTTTGTTGATCTATCTCCCACGTCTTTTATCTGCTGTATTCTTGCCTGAAGTCCCCTCTTCGTCTGGTCTGCTCCACAATACGTCTCTCCACCCTCACGTAACTCTACGTCTCCTCTTTCAATGTTCAGACGTCTCCCCCTCTTCTCTCAATCTGCTTCTCCTCTCCTCTATCTCCTTCTCACGTACGTTCGCTTCTTCCCTGATGAATCTCCTCTCCTCACGTGAATATATATCTATCTGTTCACTCCCCCACGTCTTTGTTCTCCTGTCTCTTCCTCCCTGTTCTGGAGCACGTTCGCTTCTTCCCTAATCTGATGCTGCTCCCGTAAATTCTCTCTTCTCACGGCTCCTCTCTCCCCTCAATCCCCGCTTCTACGTATCTGTTGCTCTCTTTTATACTGCTTAATTCACGTCTCCTTCTCTTCTGAAATTGCTGGCCACCTCTCCTTGAATGCTGATCACGTCTCTTTATCTTTATCTTCTTGCTTTTGTTGGCTTTTATCCTCCTAATATCTTATATAATATATTATATTATAATATCATATATTATAATATAATATTTCATCTATGTTGGTCTCTTAAAGGAATGAATTTCTATCCAATTTAACGTGTGCTTGAAAATTCCTCCACGTCATATCACGTGTGTTGCTCGGTTTGATCATTTTTCATCATTTTAAGTGTAATTCCTCCACTTTTATGCAATTGGACCTGGATTCCTGAAATATACAAATGTATACAAAAAACCGTAATATTTTCCAGGAATCACTACAAAAACGCCTCTAATCTTATATTAAATTAGATGTAAAAATCACACTTATCAACTCCCCCAAACTTAAACTTGATCGTCTCGAGCAAGAATTAAAATCACAAAGTAGAGTTCAATATTGAAGACTCAAATAAACCACTTCGCAGTCAATCATGTAACTTAGACATCTCACTTACAGATGAACAATAATTAATCAGAAAGTTTAACAAGTTGTGTTTTCTCCTAGATCAAGCAACATGTCGCCAAATTAGAATGTGCGTGTGTGCTATTGTCACTTTCAAGATTCATGCAATTTTCATAGATCAAATCATGCTAGGTAATGAAAGTTAAGATTATCCTTGAGTACCCCATATTCTATTTTCAAACACTTCTCCACTAATGTAGTCACTCCCTAGACTTGGATCAATAGGTCTTTTTAAGCTTGTAGTGTTAGGCCTAGGTGTTTGGCTTCAAAGAAAAGATAGGATAGCACAAAGAAGAGAGTATAAGCATGTAATGTTCATATTTTTAGCACAAATTTGAGCTTCTCTTCTTTTTCTTTTAGCCTTGGCCACTTTGGGTCTTATTTAGTCATTTTTTTCAAGGCTTTATCTATCTTTTTCTTTTCTCATTCATCATTTTTTTCAATAATAAGCTCATCAAAATATAGCAATTTATGTGCATCTAATGAGATTCATTATACTCCCTTTAGGTAAGGATGAATTCTTTCAATTTAATTTAAGCTCATAAAGGTGGGTATAATGAGTTTGCCAAAAAATGTTGAATGGGGGCTAATAGTATGTTAAACATACACCATTCTTTTTCAATTAGGCTCAAAATGGGATACTATAGATTGATAAATACATGGTAAGCTTGAAAGGCTCAAACGGTTCAAAGATCGCCTAGATCATCTCCTAATCAAGTTCATGACTATAAAATTTCGCCTCAAAGTGTCATCATCAAATAGTTTCTAAGGTACTCTAAGATGCTCAAAAGCAATTCATCATATTCACAAAATTTTCACTACTACAAGTGCAATTCACAAGATTATGACTCAAATGTGGTCAAAATATTCCTCATCTTTGACATACTACTTAAAACAAGATATTCACAAACAAGTTTTACAATCATCAAAACTCAAGTTGACATGCAAAGTGAGACTAGTATCATCATGGAGTAGAGACCACTACTATGATTCATTCGTATCTTACTAATTGAACTCATTAAATAAATAAAAAAATTTAGCTCATAATAATCGGACGATTCAAGTGTCAATTAAACACACAAAATGTGGATAAAACAAGTAAACATGCAAGCCACTCCCCCAAACTTAAATCAAATATTGTCCTCAATGTTTAAAAGAATCAAAAGGGAAAAAGTAAACTCCCCTGATCAAGACGCTTGCATGAGGGTTGAGGAAGGTCGGCCTTTGAAAGCTCCACTGTTGTAGGGTTCATCGCTCCATCTGAGTACCAAGCAAGAGAAGAACGCAAATAAAATAGTCGACACGAGAGATAAACAAACTAAATGCAAAAACTGAAAATAAACAAAACTAAATAGCAAAAGGATACGCTTGGGTTGCCTCCCAAGAAGCGCTGATTTTTAGTCGTCGGCTTGACCATCAGAAGCAACCATCAAAGAGCGGCTGCCGCCCATAGTAAGTATCGTATGATACCACGAATGGGTCTTCATTCAGTATGCCCTCAAGATTAGCAAGATTGTAGCAGTGTAAGCTCGTCGCTCCAACAACATTGGTCTTGAAGTGGTAGGCATGGGAGAATGATTCTTGACTTGGCTTCATATCTTGGAGGATATATTGTGGTGATGTTGGCATCCATGGGAAATACGGATCCACATATGGCATATAACATGTCTCCATCGATGGGCTTAAGTCAGAATCTTCGAAGGTCTCTTCCTTTTCCAACATCACTCTCGACTCATCTTCACATTGGAACTCCTCAGATAATGTCTCTAAAGTAGGCTCAATCTCTTGAAGAGGCTCAAGTTCCCTTAAATCTTCCACAGTAGTAGGATCACTGCCCCAAACTTGGTTGTTTGAGTGATCATCGTCATGAAACCCAACTTGATTCGTCTCCTCTTCCCTAGTAGGTATCGTCTCATTCTCTTGGCAGCTTGCTGATAAGGTTTCCATGAGGCTCACCATTTGCTGCTCCAGATGACGCATTGAGTTGGTCTGACTTTCAATCTTTGTCTCACATGATGCCATAAACCTGAGTAACGTATCCTCTAAATGAGCACTGACTTCCGCAGAACTGTCACTTGTCTCTCCCTGATGTCCAAGTGGTGGGTCTGTAAAATGATGGTGGTGCGGCTTTGGTGGGTATTGGTGGCTCCAACCCTGGAGTGAAGGATTCCAATGCCACTGGTAGTCAAAGTTTGCCATCTCATTAAACAAGTGCAAAACACTGTCTTCATCTCTATCAACCAAAGGACTACCAGTTGCCAAAGCTCCGTTGAATATCCATCCTCGTGTGTCCGCATGCAAACCACTGAAGAAATATTGCAGACGAGTGTAGTTTGGAAAGTCATTATACTGATACGTGCTTGCCAAATCGTTGAATCTCTCCCACGCTGCGTAGAACGACTCGGAAGGTTGTTGGGCAAATCTTGTGGATGCTTGTTGATGTAGCATCTCCAAATACCTCACAAGACAAACAAAACAGAAACCAAAAATAAAAACAAAAAAAAAACAAATGACTAAACTACAGTCAACTAATCTCGTTTGATATTATTAAAACTAGTCCCCGGCAACGGCGCCAAAAACTTGATCGCTTTTATTTTAAACAGTATTTTCGATTGTAGCGATTCTATACCGCAAGTGCACGGTGTCAAGTTTTAGTATAATGATAATATAAGTACGGATTGTCGAACCCACGAGGACTAGGAAATAATTACCAAACTCCACTAGTTTAACTATATTTAGTCTACGATAACTGGTTGTGATTAATTAACTAATTTAACTAATTAGCTCAATAATAAATCCAAACAAACGATAGAGAATGTGAATGAAATCAATAGAGACAATTATCAAGACTTTCAGTTCACCTATGTAATCCCCCACAATTCACCTATTAGTTAAGAATTAATTCAAACAATCTAAGGTGACGAGTTTTCCTAATTCACTTGCTATACCTTGGTCCGGCTATAACAAATCTAATACTAACGTAACAATAAGCCACTCTCGTACCCTTATTGAACAATTAATATTGTAAATCGATCTATGAAAACTTCTAGCCTTCGATTACTAGATATCTATAGCTATCACACGTGTATTTGACTTCATCTCTCGATCTCAGTCTGAAATCCACGGCATAAATCACTATATCGAATTCCAATTTTATCTCTCGATCTCAATTGTAATTTAATATCATTCAAGGATGGCCAAACCCTTAAAAGCATGAAGAACAATGATCTATGCACTTAGATAAATAAGAATCAATCAAAACATTAAAATTAAATCATGGGTTCATAACATAGGATCCTCTAAGTCTTGACAATAAACTTAGCCTATCAACATATTTAAAATCAAATGCAATATCCTGTTTTTCAACATCACAAGCATAAGAAATTAAATAGAATCAAACAAAGTTTAGAAATACGTATAAACAAGCGATGTTGAATCGCGTCGTCGACCCGTAGCTCCGTCTCTTGCTTTGTAATCTGTACGTACGTGTATTTCTTCAGCACTAATTCACGTGAAATCTTCACTCTGTTCTTAACCTTCTTCACTGTATCTCGCGTTCCAATCTGTTCACCTAAGTTTTCTTCTTCGCTTATCTGTTTATTCTCCCTCAGAATGAATCTGCTGTACGTGAACTGCTCCTCAAGTCCTTTCTGCTCACGTCTTGATCGTTGCTGCTCTTCACGTAACTCCTCTCAATCTCCTCTCTCTTGCTGTTCTCCTTCTCAGATAACTCTCCTCACGTTTATTCAATCTCCTCTCACTCACGTCCCTGTCTCATCTGTCCAGAATTCTCCTTTTGTTGATCTATCTCCCACGTCTTTTATCTGCTGTATTCTTGCCTGAAGTCCCCTCTTCGTCTGGTCTGCTCCACAATACGTCTCTCCACCCTCACGTAACTCTACGTCTCCTCTTTCAATGTTCAGACGTCTCCCCCTCTTCTCTCAATCTGCTTCTCCTCTCCTCTATCTCCTTCTCACGTACGTTCGCTTCTTCCCTGATGAATCTCCTCTCCTCACGTGAATATATATCTATCTGTTCACTCCCCCACGTCTTTGTTCTCCTGTCTCTTCCTCCCTGTTCTGGAGCACGTTCGCTTCTTCCCTAATCTGATGCTGCTCCCGTAAATTCTCTCTTCTCACGGCTCCTCTCTCCCCTCAATCCCCGCTTCTACGTATCTGTTGCTCTCTTTTATACTGCTTAATTCACGTCTCCTTCTCTTCTGAAATTGCTGGCCACCTCTCCTTGAATGCTGATCACGTCTCTTTATCTTTATCTTCTTGCTTTTGTTGGCTTTTATCCTCCTAATATCTTATATAATATATTATATTATAATATCATATATTATAATATAATATTTCATCTATGTTGGTCTCTTAAAGGAATGAATTTCTATCCAATTTAACGTGTGCTTGAAAATTCCTCCACGTCATATCACGTGTGTTGCTCGGTTTGATCATTTTTCATCATTTTAAGTGTAATTCCTCCACTTTTATGCAATTGGACCTGGATTCCTGAAATATACAAATGTATACAAAAAACCGTAATATTTTCCAGGAATCACTACAAAAACGCCTCTAATCTTATATTAAATTAGATGTAAAAATCACACTTATCAATTCACACACGCTGATAAGGTAGTAATTCCTCCCCCATTTCCCGTTGCATTAAAGAGAGCTAAAATGGACACTGAATTTGGTAAGTTTCCTTAAGTAGTTAATAAATTGTATATTTAATATACCATTTGCTGATGCTCTACTTCAAATGCCTAGTTATGCTAAGTTTTTGAAGGAAATTCTCTCTAACAGCGAAAGTTGGGTGAATACGAAACGGTAAGCTTAACAGAGGAGTGCTCAGCAATTGTGCAAAACAAAATGCCTCCAAAGTTAAAGGACCCAGGGAGTTTTACTATACCTTGCACTATAGGATCAATTTCATTTACTAAATCATTGTGTGATTTGGGTGCGAGTATAAATTTGATGCCTTTTTCCATTTTTAGAAGGTTGGGACTAGGAGAGCCGAAACCCACCAAAGTTTCACTGCAATTGGCGGATAGATCTATCACATATTCCCGAGGAATCATTGAAGACGTGTTAGTCAAAGTGGACAAAATCATATCCCCAGTTGATTTTCTAGTACTAGATATGGAAGAGGACAGAGAGACACCGCTGATTTTGGGCCGACCGTTCCTAGCAACGGGAAAGGCAATCATAGATGTCCAACAATGGAAGTTGATCCTCCGTGTAGGGGAGGATCAAGTTGTGTTTAATGTCTTTAAAGCACTTTAACACCCACACGACGAGCCCATGTGTTTTAGTATTGATATTATTGATGCCCTGACTGTTGATGTGTTGCAAGGTACTTACAAAGAGAAATTGGAAGCATACCTTGTGGAAGCCGATATACAAAATGACCAAGAGGAAATTGAGATCATAGCTCAATTGAACAACATCGTCCCCTACATGAAACGAGCCACTGAAAATCTTGGAGAGTTGGGAAAAAGAGACATTAAGCCTCAACGGCCATCCATCGAAGAATCACCCACGCTTGAACTAAAGACCTGCCCATCTCATCTCAAGTATGTATTCTTAGATGCTGGAAATTTGTTACCAATCATTATCTCTTCATCTTTGACAGGTGAAAACGAGGGGAAGCTTCTTAAAGTCCTTAGGGAGCACAAGAAGGCATTTGGATGGAAGATAGCATATATTAAAGGAATTAGTCCATCGGTATGCATGCATAAAATTCTGATGGAAGAGACTTTCAAGCCCGTCTCAATCCAAAAATGCAAGAGGTAGTCAAAGCTGAGGTCATTAAGCTAATGGATGCAGGTATTATCTACCCTATCTCTGATAGTTCATGGGGAAGTCCTATTCAATGTGTACAGTCACGGGGTGGAGCGTGTGCATTGACTATAGGAGGTTAAATGAATCAACTCGTAAAGATCACTTTCCCCTTCCCTTCATTGATCAAATGGTAGAAAGATTAGCAGGTTATGATTTTTATTGCTTTCTAGATGGGTATTCAGGGTATAACCAAACCGCTATTAAACCAGAGGACCAAGAGAAAACTACTTTCACTTGCCCTTATGGTACTTTTTGTAAGTAATCCTAAGAGCATACAACGCAGCGGAATAAAATTTTTATGGATTACAAACCAGCATATCTATACAAAGGTTATCATATCGGAGGTCTCACCCTTGTAGCGTGTTTGAAGCAGAATCCACGGAGCAGCACCACGTCCTACGCCTTCTCCGAGTCACTAGCAAAACTCAATGAGTTTTGCCTCAACGGTATCCACACGATCAAATCGAGTGAAGGGATGGTTTAATAACAAGTTGCTAGACAAGTTATTAAACCGGAACCAAAAACCACACTTGATTCACAATCAAAATTGGCACAAGATCACCAAGAACCACTCGGCTATGAAGTGGCCGAGAGCTCAAGATGGTGCGGCCGTGTGTAGCTTAGGTTTTTGTGTTATGAAGTTGTCTTGCTAATTAAACACCTTGCAATCATATTATATATGATTAATTAAAGGTTTTCATAAAGCCTCATGGGCTTAAGCCCATGATTTAATTAATCATTATGATTATTAATTAAGACTCCTCTTAATTATTTAATTCATCTCATGAATTTAATTTCCCTTCTCGATTTAATCTTTTGTGCGACCCGATAGGATCTTGTAATGTTGGCAGTGACATAAAATCTCATTTTACGTCTCAAGCATTGAGCGGTATCTAGCAACACATCAATGCTACCCAAATTACAAGAATGTCAATGACTCGACATAACCTTTAGAACTTGTGATAATATTAATCATGTAACTTAATCCCTTTGTCCTTTGTGTTTAGATTGAACACGAGTCATGGAACAGTCATACTCGTATATCCAATCTTTATTTCTTGATCCCCAAGTAGAACTAGAATAAACGAATAAGCTCGATATCTCATATCGACTCATTCGAGCATGGCCATGCATTTTAGTTCTCACTTGATCAAGGGCCAAACACATCTCCTGTTATATAGGAGGGACAAATCCTATCTCGATCAGTCAACATCCCTCTACATAACTCGTAGTGTATCCAATAGTCGCCTTTATAGTATACCCTGTTACGGGTAACGTTTGACGATATCAAGATACATAACTCCTTATGTTGGGATCTCTGATGATCACAAGTCGTAAGGATTTCATACATTATTATCACTATGAGAATTGCATATGACGATCATATAACTATCCATGTTGCATTCTCATGGTGGGTCTGTCCAGTACATCGTTCTCTAACATGTACCCATATGTTGATTTGATATCTCATATCAATGAACAATTCATCGATCAACATATACTAGTCTCTACGTATTATCATTATCCCTATTCATGATAATACTTGACTAGGGACATATTTAAGAATAATACAATATTATTCTAAGGACATTAACATATATATTAATTCACAATGCACAGTTAAAAGAATAATATATAATAATGAATTGCCATTCATAAAACCATAAACATTGTAAGTCTTAAACAATCATCTAATGACTTGTCTTAGGGCATATCCCAACAAATCTCCCACTTGCACTAAGACCACTCAGACATATACCTAATGCCTAGAGATCAGCTTCCTTTGCTGCATCCGAGGCAGCAATATACTCAGCTTCCGTTGTAGAATCGGCTATTGTTTCTTGCTTTGAACTCTTCCAGCTCACAGCACCTCCATTCAGGCAATACACATATCCAGATTGCGATCGAAAATCATCTTTGTCGGTTTGGAAGCTTGCATCAGTGTAACCCATTACATTGAGCTCTTCCTCACCTCCATAAATCAAGAATGTATCCTTAGTCCTTCTCAAGTACTTTAGGATATTCTTGACAGCAATCCAGTGACCTTCACCTGGATCAACTTGATATCTGCTCGTCATGCTCAAAGCATACGATACATCGGGACGAGTACATATCATGGCATACATGATAGATCCAATAGCTGACGCGTATGGAATCTTACTCATGCGTTGTCTCTCATCTGGTGTTGAAGGACACTGTTCCTTCGAGAGATAAATACCATGTGTCATAGGCACGAATCCTTTCTTGGATTCTTGCATGCTAAACCTTTTAAGCACCTTGTCTATGTATGTACTTTGACTTAGACCAAGAAGCCTTCTCGATCTATCTCTATAGATCTTGATTCCTAATACATAGGTGACTTCTCCTAAGTCTTTCATCGAAAAGCAATTCCCTAGCCAAATCTTTACAGATTGCAAGGCAGGGATATCATTTCCAATAAGAAGTATGTCATCTACATACAACACTAGAAAAATGATTACGCTCCCACTGACCTTCTTGTAGACACAAGGTTCATCTTCGTTTTTGATAAAACCAAACTCTTTGATTGCATCATCAAAATGAAGATTCCAACTCCGAGAAGCTTGCTTCAATCCATAAATGGATCGTTGTAGCTTGCATATCTTTCCAGCATCCTTTGGATCGACAAAACCTTCGGGCTCTGTCATGTACACATCCTCGAGCAGATTTCCATTAAGGAAAGCTGTTTTGACATCCATCTGCCAGATTTCATAATCATGAAATGCAGCTATTGCAAGTAAGATCCTTATGGATTTAACCATGGCCACTGGTGAAAAGGTTTCATCATAGTCAATACCATGAATTTGTTTGAATCCTTTTGCAACCAGCCGACCTTTATAGGTTTGTACGTTACCATCCATATCGGTCTTTTTCTTGAAAATCCATTTGCACCCTATGGGTCGTACCCCTTCAGGTGGATCAACCAAAGTCCATACTTGGTTTGCGTACATGGATTCCATCTCAGATTTCATGGCCTCTTGCCATTTCTCAGAATCATTGCCCATTATAGCTTGTTGATAAGATGACGGCTCATCCTCATCAATAAGTAGTAAGTCACCTTGTTGAGTCACAAGAAATCCATATCTCTGTGGCTCCCGGTGTTCTCTTACAGACCTACGCTGGGCTTGTGTCTCTTGAGCAGGTGCTTCTTCCACAACAGCTTGCGGTGCCTGCTCTGTTTCCATCTCAATCTCAGGTTCAGTGTTTTCTTGTGGTTGAACTTCACTAAGTTCTATTTTTCTCCCACTGGTTTTTCTAGAAATAAATTCTCTTTCAAGAAATACACCAGTCCGAGCAACAACTACTTTGTTCTCGGTGGGATAATAGAAATAGTATCCTTTCGTTTCCTTAGGATACCCCACAAATAAACACTTATCAGATTTGGGTCCAAGTTTGTTAGTGGCGTGACGTCTAACGAAAGCCTCACAACCCCAAATCTTCATAAAAGACATACTAGGACGCTTCCCAGTCCATATCTCATATGGTGTCTTTTCCACTGATTTAGATGGAACACGGTTCAGTAAGAAAATCGATGTTTCTAGAGCGTGTCCCCAAAACGATATCGGAAGATCTGCATGACTCATCATTGATCTAACCATGTCTAACAAGGTTCGATTTCTCCTCTCGGATACACCATTCCATTGTGGAGTATACGGAGGAGTGAGTTGTGGGACTATCCCACATTCCTTTAGATAGTCATGAAACTCTTGGCTTAAGTATTCTCCTCCTCGATCTGATCGAAGGATTTTGATACTCTTGCCAAGTTGGTTTTGTACTTCATTCTTGAAATCTTTGAACTTTTCAAAGGTTTCATGTATATGTTTCATTAGGTACACATACCCATATCTACTGAGGTCATCAGTAAATGTAACGAAGTATTGAAAACCACCTCTAGCTTGTGTACTTATTGGTCCACATACATCACTATGTATTAGTCCCAATAAAACATTTGCCCTTTCAACATGTCCCTTGAAAGGGGCTTTAGTCATCTTGCCCATTAAACAAGATTCGCATGTTTCATATGATTCAAAATCAAATGAATCTAATACTCCATCCTTATGAAGTTTAGATATGCGGTTCTCGTTTATGTGGCCCAAGCGACAGTGCCAGAGATAAGTCGGATTACAATCATTATTTTTAATCCTTTTAGTATTTATGTTATAGATAGGCATATCAAGATTTAATACATAAAGACCATTCACCATTTGTGCACTAGCATAAAACATATCATTTAAATAAATAGAACAACAATTGTCCTTTATTAAAAATGAAAAACCATACTTGTCCAAACAAGAAATAGATATTATGTTTTTAGTAATAGAAGGCACAAAATAACAATCTTTTAAAATCAATGATAAACCAGAAGGTAAAGCTAAATGATAATCTCCTATAGCTAATGCAGCAACTCTTGCTCCATTTCCAACTCGGAGATCAACTTCACCTTTCGCCAATGTCCTACTCCTTTTGAGATCCTGCACATTTACACAAATGTGAGATCCACATCCAGTATCTAATACCCATGATGAAGAAGTAGATAAATTGACTTCTATAACAAAAATACCTGAAGCGGAAGTCACACTTCCTTTCTTTAGATCCTCCAGATATACTTTGCAGTTTCTTTTCCAATGGCCGGTCTCACCGCAATGGAAACAGTTCCCTTCCTTTGCTATCCCTCCCCTTTGGCTTAAGTGCAGAAGACTTTGGCTTAGATTTAGCAAAGACCTTCTTTGCTTTCTTGTTGCCTTTAGCTTTGGCCCTTCCTTTGCCCTTATTCACAATAAGGACATTTGTGGCCTTAGTCTTCTTAGTATTTGCTTCATATGTTCTCAACATACCAAGCAACTGTGGTAGAGTCTTTTTCATGTCAGTCATATTGTAATTTACTACAAATTGACTGAAGCTCTCAGGCAACGATTGCAAGATCACATCGGTGGCCAACTCTTGGTCCAATGGAATACCTAGCTTGTCCTGATTCTCAATGTACCCAATCATCTTGAGCACATGAGTTCCAACTAGGCTTCCTTCTACCATCCTGCACTGGAATAACGCTTTAGAGACGTCATACCTCTCTTGTCTAGCTTGCTGTTGGTATAACTGCTTTAAGTGTTCGATCATATCGAACGCCTCCATTTCCTCATGTTGCTTCTGAAGCTCAGAGTTCATGGTGGCAAGCATGAGGCACCCAACATCAAGTGCGTCACTCTGATGCTTCTTGTAAGCATCTTTTTCAGCTCTTGTAGCTGGAGGTTCCTCAGCGGGCAAGGGTTCCTCTAGGACATATTGTTTCTTTTCTTGTTTGAGGACTATCCTCAAGTTCCTATGCCAGTCTAGGAAATTCGTCCCATTTAATTTGTCCTTCTCAAGGACCGATCGCAGTGATAAAGTGCTAGTAACGTTGTTAGTTGCCATGTATATCTACAATATAAATATGCAAAATAAGTTTATGATTTAAATCATTTAACATGGTCTTATATTAAATGATACTCCCACTATTTTGTTTGAAAAAATATCAACCCTCGAAACCTTTAGTGGGCCAAGATCCATATTTCGCCTAATCTTGAGTTAGCTTTGGCTAATCGCCCAAGACTCGGTTATTTAGGTAGACAACACTTTGTCAATTATATCACATATAATTCTTGGATAGTTGGACGAACAACACTTTGTTCAATTCATCAAATGAATTATAATCCAACCCATGCCTCTAGGTTCCCAATCCTATTGAGATAACCTAGTTAAGTCGTACCCAATTAAAGTATAACGGATATCACTTTTATCCTTTCGCGCCTTACTAAGATTGCCACGGTGCTTTGCTTTGGCAAACCCACACATGTACAATCGAAGTTATTGACGAGTACTTTTAATTTTGGAAGGCATCTAAAACTTAATATTTTAGAGGGATTTATTGATCTCATGATTAATTTGATAATTTAAAATATGACCACTACATATAGTTGTATACATATCTACATATATGTGTAATACTATTATCAAACTAAAACATAAGATAAATCATGCATCAACATACATAATTAAACGTGACATGGTTATAGCCCCTACTAATGATTTTCTCAAGCCAATCAGAAAATCCTATGAGTCAACCTAAGGTAACTTCACAAGCACCTTCCTTTGGCTCCAATTTGTGAATGGCCTCCTCATCCCGGCTCGATGCTCCATCTTCATTGATCATCATCAATAAAATAAACTACAATATTTACAAGATATAGAATTCCTCGATTCACATTCGAGGGGAACATAGGGGAGGGATTACATTTAGAATGAAATAGAGAAAGGCACGACACGCAGGTCGTATTATAAATTACAAACATCCACAAATCCTATCTAATAGGTCAAAGGGCTATAACCACGCACCATGCTCAAACAACACATAAAGCATGCATTAACATTTAATTAATTAAATTCTAAACATTTTAAATTTAATTCTAATTAAAACTGTAAAATAATTTTTGAAAAAATTATCGTACGCTCGGGACATCACATGCCACGAACTTAATGCGACTTAGCTACGAACCACCATGGTTCGAACCAACCATGCACCACGGATGGACCAATTATGGGCCTAGGGTTCGAAACCCTAGCCCACGACATGGTCCGAGCCGATGGCATGGGTGCGGCGCCGCTAGGGTTCCAAACCCTAGCCGCCTTGCACCATGTTGGTTTTTCATCGAGCCAACTTGCTCGAAACACCGAAATCCATGAGCCACAAGCCACGGTCCAACCATGGACGGTCCATGACGGTGACGGCTTAACCATCTCGAGCCAAGGGTTCGATAAACCCTAGCCCAAGCGGCGGCCGAGTGGCTTATGTGACTAGGGTTCAAAACCCTAGCCTTTTGGAAGCGGCGCGGCCCCATGCATGAGCCAAGGGTCCGAACCCTAGCTCACTAGCGGCGGCCCGAGGGTCAAGTCATGAAGTGGTCGAACCACCTTGAGCCAACACCTCGATTTTACGCTTTCGTGTATCGTATACAATTATTCGCCTATTATATCAAATACAATTTTACGATGAATTTCACAAACTCGATATTAACATATCATATATGTTTATACAGTTTTAATAGCATGCAATATAATTCTAATATGATTAAACTATTTAACCACATAAATCCGATATGAGCCTTGAACCTGGCTCTGATACCACTGTAAGTAATCCTAAGAGCATACAACGCAGCGGAATAAAATTTTTATGGATTACAAACCAGCAGATCTATACAAAGGTTATCATATCGGATTAAGGAATATGAAGGTCTCACCCTTGTAGCGTGTTTGAAGCAGAATCCACGGAGCAGCACCACGTCCTACGCCTTCTCCGAGTCACTAGCAAAACTCAATGAGTTTTGCCTCAACGGTATCCACACGATCAAATCGAGTGAAAGGGATGGTTTAATAACAAGTTGCTAGACAAGTTATTAAACCGGAACCAAAAAGCACACTTGATTCACAATCAAAATTGGCACAAGATCACCAAGAACCACTCGGCTATGAAGTGGCCGAGAGCTCAAGATGGTGCGGCCGTGTGTAGCTTAGGTTTTTGTGTTATGAAGTTGTCTTGCTAATTAAACACCTTGCAATCATATTATATATGATTAATTAAAGGTTTTCATAAAGCCTCATGGGCTTAAGCCCATGATTTAATTAATCATTATGATTATTAATTAAGACTCCTCTTAATTATTTAATTCATCTCATGAATTTAATTTCCCTTCTCGATTTAATCTTTTGTGCGACCCGATAGGATCTTGTAATGTTGGCAGTGACATAAAATCTCATTTTACGTCTCAAGCATTGAGCGGTATCTAGCAACACATCAATGCTACCCAAATTACAAGAATGTCAATGACTCGACATAACCTTTAGAACTTGTGATAATATAATCATGTAACTTAATCCCTTTGTCCTTTGTGTTTAGATTGAACACGAGTCATGAAACAGTCATACTCGTATATCCAATCTTTATTTCTTGATCCCCAAGTAGAACTAGAATAAACGAATAAGCTCGATATCTCATATCGACTCATTCGAGCATGGCCATGCATTTTAGTTCTCACTTGATCAAGGGCCAAACACATCTTCTGTTATATAGGAGGGACAAATCCTATCTCGATCAGTCAACATCCCTCTACATAATTCGTAGTGTATCCTATAGTCGCCTTTATAGTATACCCTGTTACGGGTAACGTTTGACGATATCAAGATACATAACTCCTTATGTTGGGATCTCTGATGATCACAAGTCGTAAGGATTTCATACATTATTATCACTATGAGAATTGCATATGACGATCATATAACTATCCATGTTGCATTCTCATGGTGGGTCTGTCCAGTACATCGTTCTCTAACATGTACCCATATGTTGATTTGATATCTCATATCAATGAACAATTCATCGATCAACATATACTAGTCTCTACGTATTATCATTATCCCTATTCATGATAATACTTGACTAGGGACATATTTAAGAATAATACAATATTATTCTAAGGACATTAACATATATATTAATTCACAATGCACAGTTAAAAGAATAATATATAATAATGAATTGCCATTCATAAAACCATAAACATTGTAAGTCTTAAACAATCATCTAATGACTTGTCTTAGGGCATATCCCAACACTTTTGCCTTTAGACGAATGCCATTTGGATTATGTAATGCCCCTGCCACTTTTCAAAGATGCATGGTAGCCATATTCCATGACATGATAGAGAAATTTTTAGAAGTATTCATGGATGACTTCTCTGTTTTGGGATCTTCATTTGATTTTTGTTTATATAACTTGGATTTGGTGTTGACAAGATGCGAGGAGACAAATCTTGTATTGAATTGGGAGAAGTGTCACTTCATGGTCAAAGAAGGTATAGTCTTGAGACATAAGATATCCGAAAAGGGTATTGAAGTAGACCGAGCAAAAATCCAAGTGATACAACAATTGCCACCACCAACAACAGTGAAAGGAATCCGAAGCTTTTTGGGCCATGCAGGATTTTATCGTCGATTCATTAAGGATTTCTCAAAAATTTCTAAACTTTTATCTCACCTATTAACTAAAGATGCACCTTATGAATTTAATGCTGATTGTGTGCAGGCATTCGAGATTCTCAAGGAGAAACTGGTAACAACACCTTTCTTGGTAGCACCTGATTGGGAGTTGCCCTTTGAACTGATGTGCGATGCGAGTGACACAGCGGTAGGAGTAGTCCTAGGCCAAAGGAGGAACAAGGTATTTCATACCATTTACTATGCTAGTCGCACTTTGAATGAAGCACAAATGAATTATGCCACTACTGAAAAAGAGCTTCTAGCCATAGTTTTTGCATTCGATAAATTTCACTCCTCTTGCCAAAGTTATTGTGTACACCGATCATGCTGCACTTAAATACTCGCTTGCAAAGAAAGATGCCAAACCACGCTTAATTAGGTGGATATTGTTGTTGCAAGAATTTGACTTAAAGATAAGAGATAAGAAGGGTGTAGAGAATGTGGTAGCAGATCATTTGTCTCGAATAGAGAATGGAGAGGATACAATTGAAAGTGAGATAGAAGAAAGTAATGAGAAATTTCCTGATGAGCAATTGTTTAACGCTGACATTTTACCTTGGTATGCAGATTTTGCGAACTATATTGCTAGTGGTATCCTCCCACAAAATCTATCTTTTTATCAAAAGAAAAAATTATTTTCTGAGGTTAAACATCTTATGTGGGAGGAGCCCTATTTGTTCAAATTTTGTGCAGATAACATTATAAGGAGATGTATCCCCGAAAGAGACATGCAATCTATCTTGAAGCAGTGCCACAGTGGAGAGATAGCTGGGCATTTTGGCCCAACCAAAACAGCTGCTAAGGTACTTGACTCTGGCTTCTATTGGCCAACGTTGTTTAAGGACGCGTTCATGTATGTCTCCACTTGTGATAGATGTCAAAGGGTCGGTAATATCTCTAGGAGAAATGAATTTAAATAATATTCTTGAATGCGAACTTTTTGATGTATGGGGAATAGATTTTATGGGACCTTTCCCAAGTTCATGTTCAAACAAATATATACTTGTCGCAGTATATTATGTGTCAAAGTGGGTTGAGGTGGAAGCTTTGCGCACAAATGATGCTCGAGTGGTTGTGCAATTTTTGAAAAGAAATTTTTTACTCGTTTTGGCACCCCTCGAGCAATTATTAGTGATGGGGCACTCATTTTCGCAACAAACAATTTGACAATCTTTTGAGTAAATATGGTGTCACCCACAAAGTGTCTTCACCTTATCACCCACAAACCAGCGGACAAGTAGAAGTTTCAAACCGAGAATTGAAACGAATTTTAGAAAAGACAGTGACTCTAAGCGGGAAGGATTGGTCCTTACGTTTAGACGATGCCTTATGGGCTTATCGGACTGCTTTTAAGACACCTATTGGCACATCATCTTATAGGTTGGTATTTGGTAAGGCATGTCATCTCCCAGTTGAACATGAGCATAAAGCATATTGGGCTATTAAATGGCTAAACTTTGATTGTCATGTTGCAGGCAAAAAATGTCTTTTACAGCTGAATGAGATGGAGGAATTTAGGAATCAGGCATATGAGAATGCCAAGATTTACAAAGAAAGAACCAAAAAGTGTCATGATTTTCATATACAAATAAGGGAATTCAATGTAGGAGATAAAATACTCTTGTTCAACTCCCGACTGCGACTCTTTCCAGGTAAACTACGTTCTCGTTGGTCTGGACCATTCACAGTCTCCAAGGTAAACCCAACCGGCGCTATTGAAATTACCGACCCCGATAAGGGCACATTTATAGTAAATGGGCAGCGGTTGAAGCACTACAACGTAAATGAGAAAGACGAGATGTTAGCCTCAATCTGTTATCTTGATAACTAAGAAAAAGGAGGTGACAGTCCAGCTTGGGACTATAAATTAAGAACTTTCTTCTCTCTATCTCTTGTTTTTGTTTCAAAGTTTTTTATTTAGTTCATCTTTTCATTCTTTTATTTTCTTTCTTACTATCCAGTACCACCGCCGGAGCATGATGAGGACGACGATCACTGACGATCGTCGTCAAGGTATGTGCTTTGCTTTTGCACTTATTGTTTACCATACATTGAGGGCAATGCATGTACTAAGTTTGGGGGGGGTGTTTACCAGTTTCTGCTGTTGTCTTGTGTTACTTCCTTGCATGGCTAATCTAGCATGAGATTAGGTCGTTTTGGGCACATAAAATTTTTTTTTTCTCGAAAATGAGTTCATAATTTGAAATAATGAATTAGACCTGCAATGGTATTACATGATGATACTAATCCCCATCTCAACTAAAGTTTTGAAGATTTTTGACTTGTTCGTGAATATCTTAGGTTAAGTTAATATTTCAAAATTGAGGAACATATTGAGCACTTTTGAGTCATGATTGAGTGAATTATATGTTGGAATAATTTTGTTAACTATGATTTGTCTTGAGGATCTTGAAACACTTTAGAACCTAGTTGAGAGCACTTTGAGGCGAGATTTTATGGTTAGGAACTAGACTTGGAAATTATTTAGGCGATCTTTGGACCGTTTTGAGCCCTTCAAGCTTACCATGTTTATATCAATCTCTAGTTACCTAATTTGAGCCTAATTGATAAAAGAATGGAGTATGTTTAACATACTATTAGCCCCCATTCAACATTCTTTGGCAATCTCATTATACCCACCTACTTGAGCCTAAATGGAAGATTTTTATCTTGACCCTAAGGGAGTATAATGATTCTCATTAGATGCACTTGAATTGCTAAACTTTGATGAGCTTATTGTTAAAAAATTGTTGAATGAGAAAAGAAAAAGATAGACAAAAAACCTTGAGAAAAAAAATTGAATAAATAAGACCCAAAGTGGCCAAGGCTAGAAGAAAGAAGAGAAGCTCAAGGTGTGCTAAAAAAGTTTGAATTTTCTATGATTATACTCTCTTCTTTGTATTTCCCTATCTTTTCTTCGAAGCCAAACACCTAGGCCAAACATTACAAGCTTTAAAAGACCTATTAATCCATGTCTAGGGAATAATTACATTAGTGGAGAAGTGCTTGAAAAGTAGGTGATCGCTTTTATTTTAAACAGTATATTCCAGTGTAGCGATTCTCTACCGCAAGTGCACGGTGTCAAGTTTTAGTATAATGATATGATAAGTATGAGTGTCGAACCCACGAGGACTAGGAAATAATTACCAAACTCCACTAGTTTAACTATATTTGGTCTACGATAACTGATTGTGATTAATTAACTAAATTGACTAATTAACTCAATATCAACCCAAACAAACAAGAACGAATACGAATAGAATCAAAAGAAACAATTATCAAGACTTTCGGTTCACCTATGTAATCCCCCACAATTCGCCTATTAGTTAATAATCGAATTCAAACAATCTAAGGTGACAAGTTTTCCAAATTTATCTAATATACTCTCTCGAGTTAAATTAAACCTAATATCAAATTGCAGTAAGTCACTCTCGTGTACTTATTTAACAACACAATATTGTATTAAGATCCGTGAAAACTTATAGCTTTCGATTACTAGATATCTATTGCTATCACACGTGTATTTGACTTCATCTCTCGATATCAGTCTGAAATCCACGGCGTAAATCACTATATCGAATCACAATTTTATCTCTCGATCTCGATTGTAATTTAAATATCATTCAAGGATGTCCAAACCCTTAAAAACATGAAGAACAATGATCTATGCACTTAGATAATAAGAATCAATCAAAAACATTCAATTAAAATCTTGGGTTCATACAAAGGATCCCCTAAGTCTTGATAACAAACCTAGCCAACAATCTCCATCAAATAACAATGTATAAACATGTTTTGCAACATTCTAAACATTAAAATCTAATGAAAATATAGAACTAGAGTTAGAAATACAGAAATAACGAGAGGCGTTGACTCCTTGCGTTGCTCCGTCGTCCCGTCTCTTCCGATGCGACTCTTCTTCAATGGTTATGGTGTATGGATGGTTGGGGATGATTGAGAGTGATGGTGGCTGAGTATGTAGGGTTAATTATCAGCCAAAAAGTCCAAAAACCGTCCATAATAATCCATATTTATGGTAGGAGGAGTTTCACCAAGTTTGGACACCAAATAACCAAGATGGAAACAAAATCCCGAATTTTCGAGTCGAGGCGATCGATTTCCTCAAATGAGGCGATGGGTCGCCTCTTGCTACTGCCTGGAGGCGATCGATTGCCTCATTTGAGGCGATCGGTCGCCTCCTCTATTTTCTGCAAATTACGATTTTGCCCCTCCTTTTTCAGCTTTGCTCAGTTTGGTCCTTTTTCATCATTTTAAGCCTATTTCCTCAACTTTTATGCGTTTAGCCATGGATTCCTGAAATATACAAATATAAACCAAGAAAAGTAATATTTTCCAAGAATCACTACAAAAACGCCCCTAATCTTATATCAAATTAAGTGTAAAAATCACACTTATCAGTAGGCTTATGGAGTGTTTAATAGTAAATCTTGACTTTGAGTTTAATAGCATTATTTAATCCTAAAAGTATGTATGAAACTCAAGATTAACATGAACACACACGCACATTCCGATTTTGCGATATATTGCTTAGCTTAGGAGAAAACACTTCTTGTTAATTTTTGGATAGACTTATGGTTGAAGTGTTAGTGGGATTTCTGAGCTTTTACAATTCAGTTGCGAAGTTAATTCATTCAAAGTATTGATGATGAACTTTGCATTTTGATCTTAATGTTTGCTCGAGGACGATCAAATCTAAGTTTGGGGGAGTTGATAGGGTTGATTATTACGCATATTTTGGCTTTGATTTGTATATATTTTCATGTAGATTCCGTGAAGATGTTATGCTTTTTGGTATTTATTTGATTGTTTCAGGAATCTAGGTGGAATGTGAAAGACTTGAGCTACAAGGAAGAAAATGGATCAAATCAAGCCAAGAAACGAAGAAATTGAATTCTGGCATTCTCGATCAATCGGACAAGAAGGACGATCGATCGACAAAGGCAGAAGTTTTGGCCAACAAAGGAAAGAGACTCTCGATCGATAGGAATCACCTTCTCGATCGATCGACACTGGCAGAGAATTGAGCAAGAAAACACGAAGAAAGCTCGATCGATCGGAAGCTTTGTCTCGATCGATCGAGCGAGGTGGAAAAATTTATATTCGGAAGCTGAAGGCGCTCGATCGATTGAGATTTATGCACCGATCGATCGAGACGCAGAATTTTCAGAATTTTAAAAGCTTGATTTGGTTTTGATTTTTGGAAACTCTTCCATATTCCCCCTCCTCTATAAATTAGGAAAGAAGGCACGAAAATTGGGGTCATTATTCAGATTATTATCATACCTAGTTGAATATTCTTGAGCCGCCTTTCATCTCCGAAGAACAAGGCAAGAGAAATCCCTTGAAGTGCAAGGAAGGAAGCGAGAGAAGAAAGATCGTTCAACGCACGGATTCGCTCCTACGTTTATCGTATTTCTAAACTCTAATTACTTTGATTTTCAGATTTATTTGATGTTTTTGAGGTTGAGAGACGATTAAACATCTTATTAATTTGATTTGAATTTAACTTGGTTTATTTATCAAGTTTAAGGAATATTGTGTTTGAATCATTGATTTTGTTGTGCTTGAGTGGATTAATTTCTTTTGTTCATGAGTTATATGCTTAATGCTATCAAAGTCTAGCTACCTTTGATTGATTTGATGAATTATAATTGAGATCGAGAGATGAAATTATAATACGCTATAATAATTTGTGTTGTATGTTTAAGATTTAGATCGAGAGATTAAATCACATACGTGGTCACTTAAATTGAAAGATTTAAAGATCAACGGTTTTCATAGAGATTTATTCGATATTAAATTGGTTTAAGTGAACGAGAGTTACTTGTGTTAATTTATTACTAGTTTCAATATAGCTCGAGAGAGTGTATTGATTATATTCGGAAATCCGTCACCTTAAGAGATTGATTAGTAATTGTTTTAACAAACAAATCATTGACGATACACAATTGAACGAACATCTTGATAGATTTCTTGAGCGGAATTCCTTCGCATCTTCAAATGGGTTGTTTTAATTTTGAGTTTTTATGTCTTTAGTTTAATTAGTTAATTAATCATCTTTATTTCGTAGGCTAAATATAATTTTGCTAATTTATTTGGTACGTATACGTTAGTCCATGTGGGTTCGACATCCTTTCTTTTTAATCACTATACTAAAACTTGACACCGTGCACTTGCGGTAGAATCGCTACACTGAGAAATAATTGTTTAAAATAAAAGCGATCACACAGTAAGCATTACTGGTGTTGGACTAGGTAATGACTTTATATTTTTGGTGAGATGTACGAGGAGACGTCTCTGGGGAGATGCTCGGGATTCTGGAGTACTATGGTATTAGTACAGAGCATCGTCAGAATGGGTATACGTTGTGTATACGGAGTCCGATTTGGTAATAGTAGCAAGGATGCACTATTCTGAATCAGTAGTGTATTTATTGGTTACGGGATATATTTTGGTATAAATATATCCATGTTTACCGAACGGTGGTTCGAGGTTGGAGGATCATGGGTTCATGACATTTTCCTTATGAGGAAGGCGGTATTGTATTACCTACCTATTGGGAATTTTTGGAAGAACCGATGAGCCTGTTGTGTGCTATTGATGTAAGGGATCACACCATTGGTCGTGGGTACGCCAATCATCATTCTCCGCTGGGTGAGAATAATTGAGGATTGATAGTTGTAGATGGGGCTTGTGTGTATGATTGGAGATACCCGAGCCAAGTGCATTGAGTATGCATGTGGTGTTGGTGCTTAGGCATGTATACCGCTGTGCGTATACGAATGCCAGCATTTTGGTACTCGTCGAACATCGGATTAGTATGCTTGGATGGGTGAATCTCTGGTGAGAGATTGTGACACCTTGAGATTGGTGATCTCAACGACATGATGTATTCCGAAGAATGACCGTGAGGTCTGGTTGACTCCCTTGAGGAGGGATTGTCGTGTATTGAGGCCATGGTAATTCATCCTGGGTAATTCGATAGTATCCCTGTGTTAGGATTGTTGAATCCTAAGGTAAACGACGGATTGCCAGGATTAGATTTGTTGGGTGTCGTTGTCGACACAGGTGGCGAGAATACAGTTGTTTTTCTTGCATGTTCTCTATGGAAACTTGAGACCTTGTGGAGTCTCGATGGCGTGTTTGGACCAAGATGTGATTTCTTGGAACGCACAGATGTTGATATCTGTGGAGTTGTGTTTTGTGTTGATCGATGACCGTGAGTTGCCCGATCCGAGTTGAAAAGTAGTGCAACTACTCCTTTGATGGATTTGGAGAGCAGAAACCGGGTTTAGTGTGTGTATACTGTTGTATACTAGTGGTTCCCTTTGTAGCGATGTGTGTCTAACATCGTAGGCTAAGTCGTAGAGATATCATAGAGAAAATATATGTGTTGTAATCACAAATGATTTGTTTGGATAACAGTTACGGTTGACTGACTGTGTTTGAGTGGTTAACATCGAGGCAAGCTGACGTCCTTATGAGATTGTGATGGTTTGGGAGGTTTACTCCATTCCAGAGACTGGTACGAGGTCGGTGTCCTCGCGATTGGTGTGTCGTTCATGATGCACTCATGATTCGACGATGTGGGTCAGTTTGGATTGTGTGGTCTTGGCAGTATGTAGGCTACGCCTGTGCAAATTTCAAGGATGAAATTTTATTAGTTGGAGATAATTGTGATGTCCGGAAATTAATGGTGATAATCCCGATGTGGTAATGATCCTTAATGGATTTTAATTGTGGCAATTAGGAATTAACTGTGGTGTTGGGACTCTCGAGGATTTTTGAATTCGGTATTTGGGGTCGTTGGATCCTAGGGTTGAGATTGTATTCCCCTTGTGGTGTTAAACCTTGGTATGGGATGTTTGGTGGGATCTGAGTTCTGGGGTGCTTTGTGTTGGAGCTGTTAATGGAAATTGGAATCGAGAGGTAATTATTGAACACATATGATTTTTAATGAGTCATGATGTATTTGTGGAAGACTCGGGATTTTTGGAGTTTTGGTACTATATATACCAAGTGGACTCGGTGTTCAGACAGTTCTCTCCTCTCTCTTCTCTCTCTCTCTCCCCAAACCCCCACCTATTTCCCCTCTTTTTCTCCCATGGAAGGAAATCGTTGGAGGCTCGATTTGAGAGCCGTATTTCTCGAAGATAACTTGGTAATCTCCTCTTCCTCGTATTTATCTTCGTTTTGATTTTAGTATTGCTAAGTTTGGGCATGTTAATAGTTGGGTTTGGATTTGGGAGATTTTGAAGAATCTTGGATTCTGGTTATTCTTGATTTAAAATGTGTTTTAACCCTTAATGGATGCCCTAAGGTGTTTTAATTGTTGTTGGTTTGAGTTGGAAGGAGTTGGGTGTGGTTTGTTGAGGTTTTTAAGCTTTTAAAAATGGTGGTTTTCGGGTTCGTACAGTGACCGATCGATCGGTAGCATTACTGATCGATCGGTGCAAGTGCGTTGCGATGGGTTAAATTCTGACGTTTTACAGATCGATCGGTGGCACTTAGCGATCGATCGGTAGAGGCAAATGATAGATCGGTAGGGGTTACCGATCGATCGGTGTGATCGCTTTTATTTTAAACTATTATTTCTCAGTGTAGCGATTCTTACAGCAAGTGCACGGTGTCAAGTTTTAGTATAATAGTCTAAAAGTAAGGATTGTCGTACCCACATGGACTAATAGTAATTACCAAATTTAACTAGCGTTCTATATTTAACCTACGAAATTGTTTGAAAGATTAACTAATTTACTCAACTCCAAGATTCAACCACACCACAAAGAATTAAGATATTAAACAGTAGAGATAAATATCATGACGTCGGTTCACCCATGTAATTCCCCAAAAGTTGTCTATTAATTAAGATTCAAAATTCTATGTTCTAGGGTGACGAGTTTTCATATTTCATTCGTTATACCTTGGTCCGGTTATAACAAGTCTAGCATTAATCTACAATAAATCACTCCCGTGTCTTTATTGAATGATTAATACCAAAAAACGCTTTGTGAAAACTACTAGCCTTCGATTTTGGTAAATCTATTGCTATCACACGTGTGCTAGATTTTACTTGGTCAGTCTCAACCTAAAACCCACGGCCTAATTTACTACGTCGTATCGTAATCTCCTATGGTCAATTCAATTACGATTATCAATATCATGCACAAGGTAGTTAATCTTTTACAAGCATTAAAAACATAAATTATGCTCAAAGATCATAGAAATCAAATTAAAAACCGTTAATTAACTCAAGGGTTCAAACATGGGATCCCCTATGTCTTGATAAACAAACTTAGCCTAGCATATTAACGGAAAAACAATGTTTTATAACATCTAACAACATTATAAACATTGAAAATCCAAAATAAACTAAAGTAAGGTTCAGAAGTACTAATAAACACTCGATGTGAAATCGTGCGTCGATCCCATGTTTCCGTCTCTAGCTGCGTTGCTTTGAATCGTCTTGAAGGTGATTTCTCTTCCAATGGTAGGCTGCCTCTTCAGAGCTGAAAGAACCCTCATTTTAACCTAAAAACTCCAATTTATATGCTCCTTCACAAGCCCAAGAAGTCTGGTACCAAAAATAGCCCAAAACTAATTAAGGAATTTTTTAAGTTTGGGACTCTGAGTGCGATCGATCTCTTCGTTTGTGGCGATCGATCGCCTTCAACTTTTTATCCTCGGCGATCGGTCTCTTGTGATAGGCGATTGATCGCCTATGTGTTCTGCCTCGAGGCGATCGATTGCTTGGTTTGTTGCGATCGATCTCTTATCGCTTCAAATTTCCGTCACCATTCTGGCTTCAGGCGATCGATCTCTTGGTGCATGCGATAGATCGCCTGTAGCTTTCAACATCCTTTTTAGCTTTTTCACTTCTTTTCCCATGGCTTGCCTCGTCTTGTCACAGTTCCACCTTCTAGTCCTTAAAACGGGGGTTTTTACGGTATTTCTTGCACTTCTACTGGATTCCTGGAAATATAACAAAACACAACCAAAATTATAAAATCTTCCAAGAATCACTATAAAAATCCCAAGAAATATATGCAAATATAAGTGTAAAAATGACACTTATCAACTCCCCCAAACTTAACCCTTGATCGTCCTCGAGCAAGAATAGAATTAAAAACAGTGAATTCACAACAGATAAGTTACATGGATCATGTCGTGCTCATATTTTTATCTCAGAACTTTTACTCCTACCAAAACAAAGAATCCTTCAAATCGTTGGACACAAAGTGTTTTCTCGTTAAGTCAAATAACAGTCTCAAATTCGGAATGTGTGTGTGTGTGTTGTTGTCAATCCCAAGTATCATATATCATCATAGATCAAAACAGTGTTAATCAATAACAATCAAGATTTTCATCGAGTATCTCATATACCTAGTTTTCAAGCACTTCTCCACTAATGTAATCAATTCCTAGACTTGGATCAAAAGTACTTTTAAAGCTTATAATATTAGGCCTTTTGGTGTCGGTTATAAAGAAAAGATAGGATAAGCACAAAGAAGAGAGTATATCATGTAAAGTTCATTTTTATGCAGCACATATCGGATTTCTCTTACTTTTCTTTTAGCCTTGCCCGCTTTGGGTCTTATTTAATCATTTTTTTTTCAAGGCTTTCTCTATCCTTTCCTTTTTCTCATTCACAAATTCTTTTCACAATAAGCTCATCAAAATAGATTTATGTGCATCTAATGAGATTCATTATACTCCCTTGGTGAAGATAAATTTTTTCATTTTTTTGGCTAAGGTAGGTATAATGAGTTTATCAACAAAAGTCGAATGGTGGCTAATTTCCATTCTTATTGAATCAAGCTCAAAGTTGGACACTAGGGATAAATGTAGACAAGGTAATCTTGAAAGGCTTAAATGTTCCAAAGATCGCCTAAATAATATCCAAGCCTAGTTCATAATTATAAAAATTTAGCCTCAAAGTGCCATCATCAAATAGGTTCTATGATTACTCTAAAATGCTCAAGACATGTCATCAAGTTCACACATATCGTCACTACTTTAAAGTAATCAACAAGTTCATGACTCAATGTGCTCAAATTATTCCTCATTTTCAACATGTCAACACAACTCAAAATATTCACAACATGTTACAATCATCAAGATTCAGTCATAAGTAGAGTAAAACTAATATCATCATAGCATGGAGTCACTACTTTAATCCAATTACACCAGTACAAAATTTCCATGCTCTTCATTGGACAATAACAAGCTAATCATAAATTCCACAGCAGTGGACATGTTCAGACGCACAATTAAACATATTAAGACTCAGTATCAACACCATTCACACCTCAAACATAAGCAAAAACACAATTCCCATCTCCACAATATCAAATGACAGTTCAACAATTACTCCCCCAAACTTAAGTAATACATTGTCCTCAATGTAGTGAACAAGAATAATTTCATCGAGGAGTAGATTATGCTCCCAATATCCACCGAGCGGCGCGTCATGATAGCGAAAACCAACATCGCTCTCTCCTTGGTAACCACGGCAGTGTGAGTAGATGGAAGGACTCGATGAGAATAAATGTAAACCAGATGTCTGCCTCTGGTGTCAACTGAGTCTTCTTGCAATGTTTGATCTGCCCCTCCGAATTCAGAATCCATTCCGCCCCTTCCCCACATATGATCTCAATGACTTCATTGTAGTCAAGGTGGTGATGCACATAACCAGAGTATTCATCGTCTCCTATATTCGACATCTCATATATGAGATTGATTCGTTCGCTATCAAAAAGAAACTTCTTCCGCCGGATGGTTAGATACGGTCTGTTCACTGCGACCTTAAAGTTTGCATAGAATTCCTTGACTACGGGGATAAATGCATGGCAAGGGGGTGTCACAATGCGCAACCACCCACGGCATGCCGCCTCTCGGAGGATGGCCGAATCTGGTGTGTCCATGTCCATTCCCCTCTCCCTTACCAAGGGCCTAGCATGCCATTTTTCATAGAATTCAGATGTGGCATGGTTAGCAAAGCGGGTTGTGTCGTATGTCGGGGTGGAGGATGAAGATGAAGCCCCTCCTCTTGGCTTCTTTCTCGGTGCCATGATACGATATGTATGAAAACGACAATCAACTCCTCAATAATTTCCAACAATGTCCAACTTGTCTCACACAACTTTCAATAATTCACTTAGCACCACCAAACCCCAACAACATCAACAAGTGCAAACTTCTAACATCAATATCAAATATTAACTTGCACACCAAAAAAAAATTGAATCCTTTCCAACATTCCCCAAATATTTAGCAATTAAGCATGACCATGAAATCTCAAGCCAATTTACCTCTAAATTTCGAAACTTTGATGGTGTGTGGTCCTTGGCTTGGAGTAATCTCCACTTTGTGCTTGAATGTCCACCCTAGCTTGTAATCTGTAGAAAACAAATTGACACAACTTAGCTAAGTGTAGTAGAGAGGAGAGGAATTTACTCTTGGATGAAGATTTGAGGGGAGATTTTGAAGGAAATTTGGGATTTGGGGATTTAGGGATGAGGGAATTAGGGATTTGAGAAGAGGATGTTTGGTGGATTTGTGCAGAGTGAGTGAATCGAGTCTTTTAAAAACAAAAAATCGCGACAGGCAATCGATCGCCTCATATGATGCGATCGATCGCCTGACTCCAGTAGCGTTTGGGCTATTTTTGCTTAGCGAGGCGATCGATCACCTATAAGGGAGAAATCGATCGCCTGCCTCCAGTAAAATTTTTATTTATTTTTTTTTTTAGCAAGCTAGTTCCTGCAAAGAAAACAAGTTAACGAGTTAACAACTAAACCAAATCAAGAAAACTATTTACTAAATTCAAAAACGAAGGAGAAAGAAGAAAAATAGTTCTTGATTTATAGTCCCAAGCTGGACTTATTACCAACATCGCTTTAAGAGTCAAAATGGACACTAGTAGGCGGACTGAAATCATGTCCATGAAAGTGCTTAAGCCGTTGTCCATTGACTGTGAAGGTGCCTTCTGTTGAATCATTGATCTTGATCGCTCCGGATGGAAATACTCTTGTGATAGTGAATGGTCCTTGCCATCAAGACTTCAACTTATCTGGAAAGAGTCTCAACCTGGAGTTAAAAAGTAAGACCAAATCTTCTTCTTTGAAATCACGCTGGCTTAGCTTAGCATCATGCCACTTTTTTGTTTTATCTTTATAGATCTTGGCATTCTCATAAGCTTGGTTTCTAAACTCATACATTTCATTTAAGTGTAGAAAACGATTATCACCTGCAGCAGTTAAATCAAAATTCAGATTCTTTATTGCCCAAAATGCCTTGTGTTCTAGCTCGACAGGAAGATGACATGCTTTTCCAAAAACTAACCTATATGGTGTAGTACCAATAGGTGTTTTAAATGCAGTCATATATGCCCATAAAGCATCAACTAACCTCAAGGATCAATCTTTTCTAGACGTATTTGTAAGTAATCCAATGAGCATACAACGCAGCGGAATAAACTTTTTATGGATTACTAAACACCGGATCTATACATAGGAGTTCATATCGGATAAAGGAATACAAAAGTATCACCCTTGTAGCGTGTTTGAGCCGATTCCACGGAGCAGCACCACGTCCAACGTCTCTTTCGAGTCACTAGCAAAACTTGTCAAGTTTTGCCTCCACGGTATCCACACGATCAAATCGGGTGAAGGGATAGTTTAATAACAAGTTGCTAGACAAGTTCTTAAACCGGAACAAGAAACACACTCGATTCTAAATCGAATAATCGCCGGAAATCACCACAACCCACTTCGGCTATGAAGAAGCCGAGAGAGCTTGGAGAGAGGCGGCCGTGTGTTGCCTTTTCTTTGTAGGTTGGAATGATATAAAGTATGTCTTACAATTAATCATAACCTTGTATTTATATTATAAGATTTATTTAAGGTTTAAGGCTTTCTTAAAGTCTCATGGGCTCAAACCCATGATTTAACTAAATCTTTATAATCTTTTAATTAAGACTCTTCTTAATTAATTAATTCATCCAATGAATTTAATTCCCTTCTCGATTTAATCTTTTGTGCGACCAGATAGGATCTTGTAATGTTGGCAGTGACATAAAATCTTATTTTACGTTACAAGCAAGGAGCGGTGTCTAGCAACACATCGAGGCTACCCAAATTACAAGAATGTCAATGACTCGACATAACCTTTAGAACTTGTGATAATATTAACCATGTAACTTAATCCCTTTGTCCTTTGTGTTTAGATTGAACACGAGTCATGGAAAAGTCATACTCGTATATTCAATCTCTATTTCTTGATCCCCAAGTAGAACTAGAATAAACGAATAAGCTCGATATCTCATATCGACTCATTCGAGCATGGCCATGCATTTTAGTTCTCACTTGATCAAGGGCCAAACACATCTCCTGTTATATAGGAGGGACAAATCCTATCTCGATCAGTCAACATCCCTCTACATAATTCGTAGTGTATCCAATAGTCGCCTTTATAGATTACCCTGTTACGGGTAACGTTTGACAATATCAAGATACATAACTCCTTATGTTGGGATCTCCGATGATCACAAGTCGTAAGGATTACATACATTATTATCACTATGAGAGTTGCATATGACGATCATATAACTATCCATGTTGCATTCTCATGGTGGGTCTGTCCAGTACATCGTTCTCTAACATGTACCCATGTGTTGATTTGATATCTCATATCAATGAACAATTCATCAATCAACACATACTAGTCTCTACGTATTATTATTATCCCTATTCATGATAATACTCGACTAGGGACATCTTTAAGAATAATACAATATTATTCTAAGGACATTAACATATATATTAATTCATATTGCACAGTTAATCGAATAATATATAATAATGAATTGCCATTCATAAAATCATATTACATTGTATGTCATAAACAATCATCTAATGATATGTCTTAGGGCATATCCCAACAAATCTCCCACTTGAACTTAGACCACTAGACATATACCTAATGCCTAGAGATCTAGTATGACGATCATGCTTCTTCTGTGACAGTGGCTTCGTCAATGGGTCAGATACATTATCATCTGTTGGTACTTTGCATATTTTAACATCTCCCCTTTCAACGATTTCTCGAATGAAATGAAAACGCCAAAGTATGTGCTTGGATCTTTGGTGAGATCTAGGTTCCTTAGCTAATGCGATCGCTCCATTGTTGTCACAATAGAGTTCTATCGGATCTTTAATGCTAGGCACCACTCCAAGTTCAGAAATGAACTTCCTAATCCAAACAGCTTCCTTTGTTGCATCCGAGGCAGCAATATACTCAGCTTCCGTTGTAGAATCTGCTACTGTTTCTTGCTTTGAACTCTTCTGCTCACAACACCTCCATTTAGGCAATACACATATCCAGATTGCGATCGAAAATCATCTTTGTCAGTTTGGAAGCTTGCATCAGTGTAACCAATTACATTGAGCTCTTCCTCACCTCCATAAATCAAGAATGTATCCTTAGTTCTTCTCAAGTACTTCAGGATATTATTGACAGCAATCCAGTGACCTTCACCTGGATCAACTTGATATCTGCTCGTCATGCTCAAAGCATACGATACATCGTGACGTCTAACGAAAGCCTCACAACCATCTTCATAAAAGACATACTAGGACGCTTCCCAGTCCATATCTCATATGGTGTCTTTTCCACTGATTTAGATGGAACACGGTTCAGTAAGAAAATCGTTGTTTCTAGAGCGTGTCCCCAAAACGATATCGGAAGATCTGCATGACTCATCATTGATCTAACCATGTCTAACAAGGTTCGATTTCTCCTCTCGGATACAACATTCCATTGTGGAGTATATGTAAGGACCCCATAAACTTAACCCTTTATTAGTGTATTAATCATTAATGTGTGGCATAAGCTTTAAATAAAATTATTCGGGAAACTCAGATGATACCTTACCATCGAATGGCAACACAAAATTTTCTTTAACATACAGTGTTATAAGCTCATCATCCTAACAACAATAGACTCATAGAGCTTGCCCATTACACCACTTTTTACTTGTGGACTTTTATAAAAATTTGGGCAGAGTCTCCCCATAAATAGAGCTATCCCGAAATAAAAGCACAGCACATAACATATTCCCGGCCAGGGAAAACATAATACTCATCAGAATACAGTAATGTCAAGTAAATTCCCAGCCAGGGAAGACACCACACACATGACAACAAAAGTGAGTTTCAACACCCACAATACACTAATGACTCTCTTATCATTTAGCAATTCTACCTCTAATTGCATGCAACATGGAATGAAAGAGAGAGAAAGGCTCATGCCTTTACATACAACCCATATACAAGTATAATCTTGCTCACATGCGAGCATCATGAATATGTATATAACCCTCATGGGCGTATGAGTACTTTATACGATACCGTGCTTCATCAAGCCCTGGTACCACGATCCTGGGAGTACATCCAATCAACAGCTTGAGCTCATCTCCAAAGCCATCGATGTACCTGTTCACCTGCCCCAACAGAGACAGCCCCCAACGGGGTGAGCATACCAATTCCACAATTTCATAATCATAATGACATAATACATAATTTACGAAAATGTAAATATTGTGGAACATATGTGATACTTCCTGGATGGTATCACCCTCATCATAGCGTACCCCTGTAATAATCCTGTTCTCAAAACAGATAAATCATCAAATCCTGAATATGCAGTTAATCATCACATTGGTTAACCCTAGCCAGTTCAAATTAACAACATTTCATAACATCTTACTTTAACTAGCAATGATTAGCAACATTTCATAACATCATTTCATAACATCATTTCATAACATCATTTCATAACATCTTTTCATAACATCATTTCATAACGTCATTTCATAACATCTTTTCATAACATCATTTCATAACATCATTTCATAACATCTTACTTTATCTAGCAATTATCATAATTTTAGATATCATATTGGTATTCCTTAACTTCCGATACTGGTTAATCACGTCTCTGATTAACTACGTCTCTGTTCCTATTATTACCAATAGGGAATAAAATACAGATATCCTAGATATCTAATCAAATACCACATTTTCATTTCTTACTTCAAGGTAACGTCATACTATGGGTGTTTGCTCCGTAGCAATCACACCTCATCATTGGCTCGCTTCATAGCGGCACTGAACATTCCACTATGTGAATCAACATATCGTAACCGAGTCCCGATACCATCATAGCAAAGCATTTCATGTATTTTAGATCATGCATCGTACTTGTAAAACATCATTTAAACTATGCTCGTACGCTAAACGTACCTTAAATCCTCGAAGTCCGAGCCAAACCTTGCTCGAGTTCCATGCCCCGAGGAACGATGTGCTAAAACGATAAATAATTCACAATTATTTACGAACATGTAACCCATGCTCAAGCACATTCATAACCCTCAAAATATTGTCAACACACGACAATAAATCATTTAAAAGACCCGGGGCAGGGTACATGCAGGGAGGGAAAACGAATGCGACATATCGAAAAATTGCCCAAGAACATCTTCAGTAGTTCGAACCCTAGCATCACCATTCGAACCCAACCATGCGTCATAAATCATCTAAAACATGTAATGAACGATCCTTAACATGAATCATCAACCCATAGCCAAAATCTCCAAATTCGAAATCAAACCCTTACCAAATTAGGGCAAATTCGAACCATAACATCTTAATTCGATCCCAATTAAGCTTCATAATTCATTTAAACACGAATAAATCGAATCCTAACAAGAATTATCATCCTCATGCCAACAATCCCCAAAATCGAACATAAACCCCCCCACACATCAAGAAATTCGAAACAACATACTCAAATTTGAACTCAACCCTTAAATTCGAACACAATACTTCCGAATTTAGCAGGGAATAACATGAGAGGGACGAAAAAGAGGTAAAGAACGTTACCCAATCGAAAATTGGAAGGAAAATCGACCAAAATCGATAAACCCTAGAATTTGGGGATCGGCGCACTTCTGTAAAATTCGACTTCAAATCGCGATGAAACTTCAAATTGACGGAGGGGAAATGAGCGCCTGGACGAGACGAAGCCGGTGATAGGTCGCACGCGCCGAACGGCGGCGGGACGGCAGCGGGCGAAGCGTTTGAAGCGGCGGGGGTGCTGTAGCAGCGGGAAATCGGGAATGGCGGGGAGAGAGAAAGAAAATTGGGCTGAAATGATATTTTCATAAAAATCTCGGGTTCAACTTGTATTTATAGCAAAATACCCCGAAAAACTAATAGCCCCACAAATACATCATGATTCCTTAAAAATCATCTGTTTTCAAAAACTCTCTCTCTAACTCCAAAACCCCCTACCGGTGCTCATACAGCACCCGAGATTCCGAGACACATCAAAAACCCAACTCTTAGGTTTTACATCGTAATGTGAATACAATCTCAACCTCTGGATCCAACGATCCCAACTACCCCAATAAACTGTAAGGACCCCAAGCCCTTAAAACCTTGATTAGTGTATTAACCACTATGTGTGGTACATGCTTTCTATAAAATGTCAATCGGGAAGCTCTGATGATACTTAATCATTGCCTGTCAATAAAAGACTCATATGTTTGCCCTTTACCAACCCCTTGGTGCCACTTTTCACATTGTAAACTTTTACAAAAATTTGGGCAGAGTCTCCCCATAAATAGAGCTATCCCAAAACAGAGTACAACACATAACAAAATTCCCGGCCAGGGAACACATAATACTCAACAGAAAGCAGTAATACAAGTAGATTCCCAGCCAGGGAAGACACCACACATATGTCAACAAAAGTGGGTTCCAACACCCACATAATACACCAATGACTCTCATATCATTCTAGCAATTCAACCTAATTGCATGCAACCTTAAATGAAAGAGAGAAAGGCTCATGCCTTTATATACAATCCATATACAAGTATAATCGTGCTCACATGCGAGCATCATGAATATGAATATGTATAAATCCTCAGGTGTATATATAGGTACTCTATACGATACCGTGCTCCATCAAGCCCTGGTACCACGATCCTGGGAGTACCTCAAATCAACAGCTCGAGCTCAGCTCCATAGCCATCGATGTACCTGTCCACCTGTCCCAACAGAGACAGCCCCCCAACGGGGTGAGCATACCAATACACAAAATCCCATAATCATAATAATGAAATTCATAATTTACAACAAAGGTAAATGCTAATGAATTTAAATGATACTCCCTGGATGGCAACATCCTCATCCGGGATTCCGTGTACTGTCCCTGTTCTCACAACATCAAACTCATCAAATCTCATAAATCAGTAAATCAACACATTGATTTACACATCGCATGCCTGATCCTCGAATATCAACATATAGTGATTACAAATTCATTAAACATGCAATTACAGATATCACAATATCTAATACTGATTTCACAACCTTGCTATCAATTACAGATAGCTCAAATGCCTTAGCATTTATTTTACCAATCCTTCATTATACTTAGACATCTCAAGTGTCTTATAATGAATACATGAGTCTACAAACCTAGACATCTCAAATGTCTCATAATGAATACATGATTCTACGAACCTAGACATCTCAAATGTCTTACGAAGAATGCATGATTCTACAAACCTAGACATCTCAAATGTCTCATAATATAGTCATATAAACCCAGTACCCCATATATCATACAAGAGTCATCCTACTCTAGTGTCACGCACGCTACAAGCGGCGATATCAAGATTTGGGTCATTCCTTGGCTATATCAACATATGTGTATAACCATACGCAAAACATTCAATGCAATCAAAAATACCTTATGCATTTCACATATATATAGTAATGCTCGTACGTCGCACGTACCTTAAATCTCCGAAGTCCGAGCCAAGCCTTGCTCGAGTTCCATGCCCCGAGGAATGATGTGCTAACACGATAAACAATTCACCATTATTTACGAACATGTAACCTATGTTCAAGCACACCCATATCCCTCACAACATTGTCAATACACGACAATTATCCTCTTAAAAGACCCGGGGCAGGGTACATGCAGGGAAGGAATAAATGAGACAATCGAAATTTGTTCAAGAATGCCCTACAAAAATCGAACCTCAATCTCACAATTCGAACCCAATAAAATACCACAATTCATCTAAAATGTCAATTAAGCTAACCAAGCAAGAATCAACATCCCTTGACAAAAACTCCCCATTTTCGAACTCAACCCCCATAATTTCGAATCCAAACAAGCCCTTAAATTCAAACCCTTAAAATCCTTCAAATTCGAACCAAAGCTTCTCAATTCAATCTCAATCAAGCATCATAATACTCTTAAAACATGCAATAATCGATCAATTGCAAGAAACAACACCCATGCCAAAACCCCCAAATAATCGAAATTTAATCCCTACGAAATTGGGGAAAATTCGAAACAATAAAGGCATGGAAATACATGAAAAAGACGAACAAGGGGTTAGGGAGATTACCCAACGAAATCGGAAGCAAAAACAAACGAAAATCGAAGAACCCTAGAAATTGGGGATCGACGCTCTTTCTCAAAATTCGACCTCAAATCGCGATGAAACTTTCAATTGCCGGAGGGGAAATGAGCGCCTGGACGAGACGAAGCCGTAGGTAGGTCGGACGCGCCGATCGGCGGCGGGACGGCGGCGGCCGAAGCGCTTTTGCGCGCGGGCAGGGGCTGCAGACGGGAAAGGGTCGCGGGAGAGGAGAGAGGAAATGAAGGGGTTGAAATGATATTTTTTCTTAAAATTTCGGGTTCAACTGCTATTTATAGCAAAAATACCCCGAAAAAATAATAGCCCCACAAATACATCATGATTCCTTAAAAATCATCTGTTTTCAAAAACTCTCTCTCTAACTCCAAAATCCCCTACCGGTGCTCACACAGCACCCGAGATTCCGAGACACATCAAAAACCCAACTCTTAGGTTTTACACCGTAATGTGAATACAATCTCAACCTCCGGATCCAACGATCCCAACTGCCCAAATAAACGAGCCCAGAAGGCTCAATACCTCAATTAAACTCCAAATCGTCACGTAAAACCACTTTAGGGATTATTAATACTCCGGGATTAACACCTATAATCCCTGGTCATCACATTATCCCCCACTAAAAGAATTTCGTCCTCGAAATTAGCACTGGTGTATCACGTAACACCCAGGCTGCACAACAACATGAAGCCATAACATCGATTCCTGACCATATCAGAATCGTATTAATAAACGCGAGGATACTTACCTCTCATCTAATCTCTGAAACAGAGCGACATACCAAAACCAACATAACACCCAAGAGGTAAAACGTACCTCGATGCGGGTCATCCCAAAAGTCAGTCCCTCATGACTGCGAAACAACTGATACTTACGACTGTAGATCAGACAGTCATCCTTCGTTCTAATACAACAGTACGAACACGTCCCGATGACACCTCAACCGTAAGAACGTTGACCTCGTGTCAAACTCTGGAGTGGAATAGACTTCCAGATCCATCATAACGTCGAAGAGCGTCAGCACAACTCAACGCTAACAGTCCAAAAGCAGTTAGTCAACTGAAACTGCAAGGATTCGAATCGCTCCTGATTCTATCGTAGATATCATTCCATGACATCTCTATCAAGACTCACGATGTCTAACATACATCGTTACGAAGGAAACACTAGTACAACCACGGTGTACACATACCAAACCTGGTTTCCACTTTCAAACTTCCTCCATCGAAGGAGTAGTCGCCTCATTGCAACTTAATTTGGGCAACTCACGGCCACAAATTCAAACAAAAGACATCTCACAAGATGTCCACCTCCGGATGTTCCAAGAATCACGTTCTGATCATAAATAACAACCGAGACTCCGCAGAGTTTAAAATTCTTAAGGGGCATGCAATAAACCCATTGCATCCTCAACGCTTGTGTCGTCAGCGACACTCAACCAATCCGAAATCCTGCCATCCCTTGAAAATCCTCGGATTTAACAATCCAAACTTGGGAAGGCTGTCGCATAACTCGAAGGAAAACACCAACAAGGGAAATACCTTAACCCTCACAAGAAAATCCCTCCTCAAGGGAGTCAACTAACTTCACGATCATTCCTCATAAACATCGTGCCATGGAGATTCCCAATCTCAAGGTGTTCCATATCTCTCATTAGAGATTTAACCATCCCAAAAATAGCATAACTCTATGCTTAATAGAGAGGAAATCAATAACTGGCATCCGTATACTCACCGGTATACCTGCCTAAGCACTGATGTCGCATGCATACTCAATGCACTCGGCTCGGGTATCTACCACATATCCCTAAGCCCCAAACACAACCGTCAATTCTGAGTCATTCCTTACTCAGTGGAGGATGAAAATCGACGATTAACAATACACGGCGTGATTCCCAAGATCAACACCACTTGCACCAACTTACCGAATCTTTCAAGATTCCCAAATAGGTATAATACTACCTCCTTCCTCGCAAGGGAAATGCCATCGAACTCGAGATCCACAAGTCTCGAACCATCGTTCGGAAAAACTGGATACAATAACACCCATTGTATCCCAATACACGGGTTCCTTTAGATTGAGTCAATAACAACCTGATGACTCTCTTGTTGGTACTCCAACATCCTGAGCTGTCCCAGACAAGTCTCCAAGATTTAAACATAAACGTATACACGTTTCAGCGAGGCACGAACAACCTTAACCTCAATGACATGGTGACTACTAGAGTCCACCACAATCCACATCGTATCACCTTACGATTTGCCAAACTTGGTTCCAACGAGCAGTGTAACGGCTCTAGCAAGCCCATCATGGTGCTACACACACGCGGCAGATAACCTAGTCTCTGCCTCTTTAGGTTTACCTCAAACCTACCAATAAGACGGACGTTTCCACATGGTATAACATACTATGGGAGAAAACTCAATAGAGTAGTGGGTCTTTATCCAACATTCCTCAATGCCGATACACCCTGGACAACCCAATGTCCCTATGTACTTAACATAACCTGATCCTACTCCCTTAGGACCCATCCTACACCCTCAAGGGTGGTGTGACCATGTCCACCACATGTCACATCGACAGAAAGCGAGTACTTTCCTCCATGATTACTCCTGTCGTCAAATCACATGGCCAAAAGCCATTCCAACGAGCATACCTCAAGGGTATCACCACTCGTAATATGATCGCCCCAATCGTAAGCTGCGGTACAATCCCATGTACAGCGCATCCATCCATTCCTCGAGCAACCCGCTCGGTATAAGGGTCACGTCAATCGGTGTCGCACACACCACCTTGTGCTCGGTACTGGCACCCAAGGCATACCACAGAATACGTATACTCAACGCATCGATCATCGTAACGATGATGCATGTCTAATAAGACATCTCCTACACCATCGTCATCGTCATCCCGTGACGACACATGCCAACTCATGGCATCTAAAACATTGTCAACTAGTGACGATACATGTACATCAGCGTATGTCATCCACTAACATGCTAGTAAAATAGGCATAATAAAACATGTATATCAATGCATGCCAGCTACAATAAAGTAAATAAAATAGCAATATCTCATACCTCATCGCTAGTGATATAGCGTCATACCTGTCTCCGTCGCTCAATAATAGTGCGTAATCAGCACCCATCGCTCGAAGGCGGCAAAATCCTGTGCTGAGTACATAGCGGCAAAATCCCTCGCTATAGAATCGACGGCATGACACCTCGTCATATAATAAGTGGCATGAAACCTCGCTATATACCTGAGTATGAATCATCGTCCACATAGTAGCGGAAAGAGGCATCGCTATCAATACACCTGGCGGAATGAACCATCGCCAATAGATATAGCGGAATGAACCATCGCTATAAATACACCTGGCGGAATGAACCATCGCCAATCAATATAGCGGAATGAACCGTCGCTATAAATACACCTGGCGGAATGAACCATCGCCAATAAATATAGCGGAATGAACCGTCGCTATCAATACACCTGGCGGAATGAACCATCGCCAATAAATATAGCGGAATGAACCATCGCTATAAACCGTGTCCTCATAGAGAAATGAATATAAATCGACACAGCGGGACACATCACCGCTATCATCCGTGTCATCACAAAGGAATGAATCATCATCCTAACAAGCGGCATCTCATCCTCGCTTCTTCATACAAGCGGTATCTCATCCTCGCTTCGTATGGCATACCCCGCCTCCATGTGCAAGCGAGCATCCCCGCCCGCTCCACATTTTTAGCGGTCAAGCATAAGTATAAAAATTCTCACTGTCATAAGCAGGACTCCTGGAATGCATAATCATCATTCCTTTTTATACTCCATATTTCCTGTAACCTGCAACCATCAGGGTTAACAACAATAGCCATATACGCTATGCATCCACATTCAATTCATAATAAAAAACACATTATGAGAATGTATGGTTCACAAATAAATGTCATGATATCCTTCTTTAAATCCTTATTTCATCCTGAGCCCTTATCATTAGTACATTTTAATGCTTCTTGCTACTCCAGGAAAGCGGAATTCTTCCTCGCTTCCACTGGACTTTAGCGTTGCTACTCCATGTAAGCGGAACTCTTCATCGCTTCCAATGGACTTTAGCGTTGCTACTCCATATAAGCGGGACTCTTCATCGCTTCATATGGACTTTAGCATAAGCCATTAAAATCCTTACTAAGATAACTTTGACTCAAGACATGCATATGCAAAACAATGCACAATAACATATATCATAACCTCAATGCACCACTTTGCATTCATCATGTGTCAACAAGACAACGTAAAATACATGTTACCTCGGAAATATCCCTTTATCTGATTTTCTTAAAACCAGCTTCCTTGGCACATAACACACGGAGTGCCAGACATCCCCATAAATGTCATCCTATCGTGTTCCACACGATTCCTGCAACCACAATGGTTAGCAATACCACTTTTCATATCATAAGAGCACATAAACAATGTGTTATGTCATACAACATTAATGCCATCATGCATAAATATGTGCTATCAATAACTTCCTAGGCCCTTAACAGCCCCAATGAGCAACCACTGCTCTGATACCACTAATGTAAGGACCCCAAGCCCTTAAAACCTTGATTAGTGTATTAACCACTATGTGTGGTACATGCTTTCTATAAAATGTCAATCGGGAAGCTCTGATGATACTTAATCATTGCCTGTCAATAAAAGACTCATATGTTTGCCCTTTACCAACCCCTTGGTGCCACTTTTCACATTGTAAACTTTTACAAAAATTTGGGCAGAGTCTCCCCATAAATAGAGCTATCCCAAAACAGAGTACAACACATAACAAAATTCCCGGCCAGGGAACACATAATACTCAACAGAAAGCAGTAATACAAGTAGATTCCCAGCCAGGGAAGACACCACACATATGTCAACAAAAGTGGGTTCCAACACCCACATAATACACCAATGACTCTCATATCATTCTAGCAATTCAACCTAATTGCATGCAACCTTAAATGAAAGAGAGAAAGGCTCATGCCTTTATATACAATCCATATACAAGTATAATCGTGCTCACATGCGAGCATCATGAATATGAATATGTATAAATCCTCAGGTGTATATATAGGTACTCTATACGATACCGTGCTCCATCAAGCCCTGGTACCACGATCCTGGGAGTACCTCAAATCAACAGCTCGAGCTCAGCTCCATAGCCATCGATGTACCTGTCCACCTGTCCCAACAGAGACAGCCCCCCAACGGGGTGAGCATACCAATACACAAAATCCCATAATCATAATAATGAAATTCATAATTTACAACAAAGGTAAATGCTAATGAATTTAAATGATACTCCCTGGATGGCAACATCCTCATCCGGGATTCCGTGTACTGTCCCTGTTCTCACAACATCAAACTCATCAAATCTCATAAATCAGTAAATCAACACATTGATTTACACATCGCATGCCTGATCCTCGAATATCAACATATAGTGATTACAAATTCATTAAACATGCAATTACAGATATCACAATATCTAATACTGATTTCACAACCTTGCTATCAATTACAGATAGCTCAAATGCCTTAGCATTTATTTTACCAATCCTTCATTATACTTAGACATCTCAAGTGTCTTATAATGAATACATGAGTCTACAAACCTAGACATCTCAAATGTCTCATAATGAATACATGATTCTACGAACCTAGACATCTCAAATGTCTTACGAAGAATGCATGATTCTACAAACCTAGACATCTCAAATGTCTCATAATATAGTCATATAAACCCAGTACCCCATATATCATACAAGAGTCATCCTACTCTAGTGTCACGCACGCTACAAGCGGCGATATCAAGATTTGGGTCATTCCTTGGCTATATCAACATATGTGTATAACCATACGCAAAACATTCAATGCAATCAAAAATACCTTATGCATTTCACATATATATAGTAATGCTCGTACGTCGCACGTACCTTAAATCTCCGAAGTCCGAGCCAAGCCTTGCTCGAGTTCCATGCCCCGAGGAATGATGTGCTAACACGATAAACAATTCACCATTATTTACGAACATGTAACCTATGTTCAAGCACACCCATATCCCTCACAACATTGTCAATACACGACAATTATCCTCTTAAAAGACCCGGGGCAGGGTACATGCAGGGAAGGAATAAATGAGACAATCGAAATTTGTTCAAGAATGCCCTACAAAAATCGAACCTCAATCTCACAATTCGAACCCAATAAAATACCACAATTCATCTAAAATGTCAATTAAGCTAACCAAGCAAGAATCAACATCCCTTGACAAAAACTCCCCATTTTCGAACTCAACCCCCATAATTTCGAATCCAAACAAGCCCTTAAATTCAAACCCTTAAAATCCTTCAAATTCGAACCAAAGCTTCTCAATTCAATCTCAATCAAGCATCATAATACTCTTAAAACATGCAATAATCGATCAATTGCAAGAAACAACACCCATGCCAAAACCCCCAAATAATCGAAATTTAATCCCTACGAAATTGGGGAAAATTCGAAACAATAAAGGCATGGAAATACATGAAAAAGACGAACAAGGGGTTAGGGAGATTACCCAACGAAATCGGAAGCAAAAACAAACGAAAATCGAAGAACCCTAGAAATTGGGGATCGACGCTCTTTCTCAAAATTCGACCTCAAATCGCGATGAAACTTTCAATTGCCGGAGGGGAAATGAGCGCCTGGACGAGACGAAGCCGTAGGTAGGTCGGACGCGCCGATCGGCGGCGGGACGGCGGCGGCCGAAGCGCTTTTGCGCGCGGGCAGGGGCTGCAGACGGGAAAGGGTCGCGGGAGAGGAGAGAGGAAATGAAGGGGTTGAAATGATATTTTTTCTTAAAATTTCGGGTTCAACTGCTATTTATAGCAAAAATACCCCGAAAAAATAATAGCCCCACAAATACATCATGATTCCTTAAAAATCATCTGTTTTCAAAAACTCTCTCTCTAACTCCAAAATCCCCTACCGGTGCTCACACAGCACCCGAGATTCCGAGACACATCAAAAACCCAACTCTTAGGTTTTACACCGTAATGTGAATACAATCTCAACCTCCGGATCCAACGATCCCAACTGCCCAAATAAACGAGCCCAGAAGGCTCAATACCTCAATTAAACTCCAAATCGTCACGTAAAACCACTTTAGGGATTATTAATACTCCGGGATTAACACCTATAATCCCTGGTCATCACATAAACGATCCTAGAAGGCCCAACACCTCGATTAAATTCCAAATCGCCACGTAAAACCACTTTAGGGATTATTAACACTACGGGATTAACATCTATAATCCTTGGTCATCACAATATCCCCCACTAAAAGAATTTCGTCCTCGAAATTAGCACTGGTGTATCACGTAACACCCAGGCTACACAACAACATGAAGCCATAACTTCGATTCTTGACCATATCAGAATCGTATTAATAAACGCCAGGATACTTACCTCTCATCAAACTCTGAAACAGAGCGACTTACCAAAACCAACATATCACTTAAGAGGCAAAACGTACCTCGATGCGGGTCATCCTAAAAGTCAGTCTCTCATGACTGAAAAACAACCTATACTTACGACTGTAGATCGGACAGTCATCCTTCGTTCTAATACAACCAGTAAGAACGCATCCTGAATGACACATCAACCGTGAGAACGTTGACCTCGTGTCAAACTCTGGAGTGGAACAGACTTCCAAATCCATCATAACGTCAAAGAGCGTCAGCACAGCTCAACGCTAATAATCCAAAAGCAGTTAGTCAACTGAAACTGTAAGGATTCGAATCGCTCCTGATTCCATCGTAGATTTCATTCCTTGACATCTCTTATCATGACTCACGATGTCCAACATACATCGTTACGAGGGAAACACTAGTATTCCACGGTGTACACATACCAAACCTGGTTTCCACTTTCAAACCTCCTCTATCGAAGGAGCAGTCGCATAATTGCAACTCAAATACTTGGATTCTCAGATCGAATCAACGACGACTTGACGACTCTCTCGTTGGTACTTCACATCATGAGCTGTCCCAGACAAGTCTCACCAAGATTTAAACATAAAAAAAAACATATACGTTTCAGTGAGGCATACTCAACCTCAACTTCAAATAACGTGGTGACTACCAGAGTCCACCACAATCCACCTCGTATCACCTTACGATTTGCCAAACTTGGTTCCAACGAGCAGTATAACGGCTCTAGCAAGCCCATCATGGTGCTACACACACTCGGCAGACAACCTAGTCTCTGCCTCTTTAGGTTTACCTCAAACCTACCAACAAGACGGACGTTTCCACATGGTATATCATACTATGGGAAGAAAACTCAATAGAGTAGTGGGTCTTTACCCAACAATCCTTAAATGCCGATACACCCTGGACACTCCAATGTCCCTATGTACTTAACATAACCTGATCCTACTCCCTTAGGACCCATCTTACACTCTCATGGGTGGTGTGACCATGTCTACCACATGTCATATCAATAGAAAGCGAGTAATTCCTCCACGATTACTCCTGTCGTCAAAAACATGGCCAAAAAGCCATTCCAACGAGCATACCTCAAGGGTACCACCACTCGAAATATGATTACCTCAAACAATTTCTGCGGTACAATCACATGTACAGCGTGTCCATCCATTCTTCGAGCAACCCGCTCGGTATAAGGGTCACGTCAATCGGTGACGCACACGCCTCCTTGTGCCCGACACTGGCACCCAAGGCATACAACTGAAAACGTATACTCAACGCATTGTTCATCGTAACGATGATGCATGTCTAATAAGACATCTCCTGCACTATCGTCATCGCCATCCCGTGACGACACATGCCCACTCATGGCATCTAAGGTATCGTCAACTAGTGACGATACAAGTCAACAATGACATCTAAATGACCTAGTCAACTCGTGACGGTCCATGTACATCAACATATGTCATCCATCATCATGCTAGTAAATAGTCATAATAAAACATGCATATCAACGCATACCAGCAATAATAATGCTAATAAAATAGCAATATCTCATACCTCATCGCTAACAAGATAGCGGCATACCTATCTCCGTCGCTCCATAATAATACGTAATCAGCACCCATCGCTCGAAGGCGGCCAAAATCCTGTGCTGAGTATATAGCGGTACAGTCCATCGCTATAGAATCGACGGCATGATACCTCGTCATATAATAGGTGGCATGAAACCTCGCTATACACCTGAGTATGAATCATCGTCCACATAATAGCGGAAAGAGGCATCGTCATCAATACATCTAGCGGAAAGAACCATCGCCAATCAATATAGCGGAATGAGCCATCACTATCATACATCTGGCGGAAAGAACCATCGCCCATCAATATAGCGGAATGAGGCATCGCTATCATACATCTGGCGGAAAGAACCATCGCCAATCAATATAGCGGAATGAGCCATCGCTATCATACATCTGGCGGAAAGAACCATCGCCCATCAATATAGCGGAATGAGGCATCACTATCATACATCTGGCGGAAAGAACCATCGCCAATCAAGATAGCGGAATGAGGCATCGTAAATCCCCATAATAATATCGTATGGCCTCTTACCATATGGGCATCTTACCCCGTGGCATCTTACCACAATAACATCGCATGGCTACTTACCATGTGGGGCACCTTACCCCGTGGCACCTTACCACAATATCATCGCATGGCTACTTACCATGTGGGGCACCTTACCCCGTGGCACCTTACCACAATAACATCGCATGGCTACTTACCATGTGGGGCACCTTACCCCGTGGCACCTTACCACAATAACATCATGTAAACATTATCATATAAGCATCGTATAATCATCATCATAAAAACGTCGTATAAACATCATCATTGTAAACTTATTCCCCATAATCATCATCATAAACATCATATCATATTTACTCATCGTAAACATCATCATAAACTTACTTATCATTATCATCATCATAAACATCTTATCATCTTTACTTATCATAAACATCATCATAAACTTACTTATCATTATCATCATCATATAAACATCGTATAAGCCTCATCGTATAAACATCGTATAACATCATCGTATACACATCATCATATAAACATCATCATTTCATCGTGAATACTCATGCAATAAAAGCACAGTTGTAGTATAAGGATGTGTGTTACCGTCCGATGCCCGTACGCGTCTTACGTACCTTCCTCGCTTGAACATTACATGAACAAACGCATTAGTATATTCAATAATAATTGAGACCATACCGAAGTATTCCACTGTCGGTTGTCTACCCAGTCTGTCCTCAGACAATACATCATATCTTTCTTTTCCCTGATTTTCTTCCAAAATCAGATTCCTTGGCACGTAGCATATAGAGTGTTAGACATCGCTATTAATGCCATCCTATCGTGTTCCACACGATTCCTGCAACCACAATGGTTAGCAATACCACTTTTCATATCATATAAGCACATAAACAATTAGTCATGTCGTATAACATTAATGCCATCATGCATAAATATGTGCTATCAATAACTTCCTAGGCCCTCAACAGCCCCAATGAGCAACCACTGCTCTGATACCACTAATGTAAGGACCCCATAAACTTAACCCTTTATTAGTGTATTAATCATTAATGTGTGGCATAAGCTTTAAATAAAATTATTCGGGAAACTCAGATGATACCTTACCATCGAATGGCAACACAAAATTTTCTTTAACATACAGTGTTATAAGCTCATCATCCTAACAACAATAGACTCCTAGAGCTTGCCCATTACACCACTTTTTACTTGTGGACTTTTATAAAAATTTGGGCAGAGTCTCCCCATAAATAGAGCTATCCCGAAATAAAAGCACAGCACATAACATAATTCCCGGCCAGGGAAAACATAATACTCATCAGAATACAGTAATGTCAAGTAAATTCCCAGCCAGGGAAGACACCACACACATGACAACAAAAGTGAGTTTCAACACCCACAATACACTAATGACTCTCTTATCATTTAGCAATTCTACCTTAATTGCATGCAACATGGAATGAAAGAGAGAGAAAGGCTCATGCCTTTACATACAACCCATATACAAGTATAATCTTGCTCACATGCGAGCATCATGAATATGTATATAACCCTCATGGGCGTATGCGTACTTTATACGATACCGTGCTTCATCAAGCCCTGGTACCACGATCCTGGGAGTACATCCAATCAACAGCTTGAGCTCATCTCCAAAGCCATCGATGTACCTGTTCACCTGCCCCAATAGAGACAGCCCCCAACGGGGTGAGCATACCAATTCCACAATTTCATAATCATAATGACATAATACATAATTTACGAAAATGTAAATATTGTGGAACATATGTGATACTTCCTGGATGGTATCACCCTCATCATAGCGTACCCCTGTAATAATCCTGTTCTCAAAACAGATAAATCATCAAATCCTGAATATGCAGTTAATCATCACATTGGTTAACCCTAACCAGTTCAAATTAACAACATTTCATAACATCTTACTTTAACTAGCAATGATTAGCAACATTTCATAACATCATTTCATAACATCATTTCATAACATCATTTCATATAACATCATTTCATAACGTCATTTCATAACATCTTTTCATAACATCATTTCATAACATCATTTCATAACATCTTACTTTATCTAGCAATTATCATAATTCTAGATATCATATTGGTATTTCCTTAACTTCCGATACTGGTTAATCACGTCTCTGATTAACTACGTCTCTGTTCCTATTATTACCAATAGGGAATAAAATACAGATATCCTAGATATCTAATCAAATACCACATTTTCATTTCTTACTTCAAGGTAACGTCATACTACGGGTGTTTGCTCCGTAGCAATCACACCTCATCATTGGCTCGCTTCATAGCGGCACTGAACATTCCACTATGTGAATCAACATATCGTAACCGAGTCCCGATACCATCATAGCAAAGCATTTCATGTATTTTAGATCATGCATCGTACTTGTAAAACATCATTTAAACTATGCTCGTACGCTAAACGTACCTTAAATCCTCGAAGTCCGAGCCGAACCTTGCTCGAGTTCCATGCCCCGAGGAACGATGTGCTAAAACGATAAATAATTCACAATTATTTACGAACATGTAACCCATGCTCAAGCACATTCATAACCCTCAAAATATTGTCAACACACGACAATAAATCATTTAAAAGACCCGGGGCAGGGTACATGCAGGGAGGGAAAACGAATGCGACATATCGAAAAATTGCCCAAGAACATCTTCAGTAGTTCGAACCCTAGCATCACCATTCGAACCCAACCAAGCGTCATAAATCATCTAAAACATGTAATGAACGATCCTTAACATGAATCATCAACCCATAGCCAAAACCTCCAAATTCGAAATCAAACCCTTACCAAATTAGGGCAAATTCGAACCATAACATCTTAATTCGATCCCAATTAAGCTTCATAATTCATTTAAACACGAATAAATCGAATCCTAACAAGAATTATCATCCTCATGCCAACAATCCCCAAAATCGAACATAAACCCCCCCACACATCAAGAAATTCGAAACAACATCCTCAAATTCGAACTCAACCCTTAAATTCGAACACAATACTTCCGAATTTAGCAGGGAATAACATGAGAGGGACGAAAAAGAGGTAAAGAACGTTACCCAATCGAAAATCGGAAGGAAAATCGACCAAAATCGATAAACCCTAGAATTTGGGGATCGGCGCACTTCTGTAAAATTCGACTTCAAATCGCGATGAAACTTCAAATGGACGGAGGGGAAATGAGCGCCTGGACGAGACGAAGCCGGTGATAGGTCGCACGCACCAAACGGCGGCGGGACGGCGGCGGGCGAAGCGTTTGAAGCGGCGGGGGTGCTGTAGCAGCGGGAAATCGGGAATGGCGGGGAGAGAGAAAGAAAATTGGGCTGAAATGATATTTTCATAAAAATCTCGGGTTCAACTTGTATTTATAGCAAAATACCCCGAAAAACTAATAGCCCCACAAATACATCATGATTCCTTAAAAATCATCTGTTTTCAAAAACTCTCTCTCTAACTCCAAAACCCCCTACCGGTGCTCATACAGCACCCGAGATTCCGAGACACATCAAAAACCCAACTCTTAGGTTTTACATCGTAATGTGAATACAATCTCAACCTCTGGATCCAACGATCCCAACTACCCAAATAAACGAGCCTAGAAGGCCCAACACCTCGATTAAATTCCAAATCGCCACGTAAAACCACTTTAGGGATTATTAACACTACGGGATTAACATCTATAATCCTTGGTCATCACAGTATACGGAGGAGTGAGTTGTGGGACTATCCCACACTCCTTTAGATAGTCATGAAACTCTTGGCTTAAGTATTCATCTCCTTGATCTGATCGAAGGATTTTGATACTTTTGTCAAGTTAGTTTTGTACTTCATTCTTGAAATCTTTGAACTTTTCAAAGGTTTCATGCTTATGCTTCATTAGGTACACATACCCATATCTACTGAGGTCATCAGTAAACGTAACGAAGTATTGAAAACCACCTCTAGCTTGTGTACTTATTGGTCCACATACATCACTATGTATTAGTCACAATAAAACATTTGCCCTTTCAACATGTCCCTTGAAAGGGGCTTTAGTCATCTTGCCCATTAAACAAGATTCACATGTTTCATATGATTCAAAATCAAATGAATCTAATACTCCATCCTTATGAAGTTTAGATATGCGGTTCTCGTTTATGTGGCCCAAGCAACAATGCCAGAGATAAGTCGGATTACAATCATTATTTTTAATCCTTTTAGTATTTATGTTATAGACAGGTATATCAAGATTTAATAAATAAAGACCATTCACCATTTGTGCACTGCATAAAACATATCATTTAAATAAATGGAACAACAGTTGTCCAAACAAGAAATAGAAATAATGTTTTTGGTAATTGAAGGCACAAAATAACAATCTTTTAAAATCAACGATAAACCAGAAGGCAAAGATAAATGATAATCCCCTATAGCTAATGCAGCAACTCTTGCTCCATTTCCAACTCGGAGATCAACTTCGCCTTTCGCCAACAATCTACTCTTTTTGAGGTCCTGCACATTTACACAAATGTGAGATCCACATCCAGTATCTAATACCCATGATGAAGAAGTAGATAAATTGACTTCTATAACAAAAATACCTGAAGTGGAAGTCACACTTCCTTTCTTTAGATCCTCCAGATATACTTTGCAGTTTCTTTTCCAATGGCCGGTCTCACCGCAATGGAAACAGTTCCCTTCCTTCGCTATCCCTCCCTTTGGTTTCAGTGCAGATGACTTTGGCTTAGATTTAACAAAGACCTTCTTATTTTTCTTGAAGTTCTTAGCTTTAGTCTTTCCTTTGCTCTTATTCACAATAAGAACATTTGTTGGTTTAGACTTCTTGCTATTTGCTTCAAAAGTTCTAAGCATGCCAAGTAACTGTGGTAGTGTCTTCTCAATTTCAATCATATTGTAATTTAAGACAAATTGACTGAAGCTTTCAGGCAACGATTGCAAGATCACGTCAGTGGCCAGTCCAAAGGAAAACCCAGTTTCTCTAGATTCTCAATATACCCAATCATCTTGAGTACATGAGTACCAACCAGACTTCCTTCTACCATTCTACACTGGAATAACGCCTTAGAGACGTCATACCTCTCTTGTCTTGCTTATTGTTGGTACAGTTGCTTAAGATGCTCGATCATATCAAATGCCTCCATTTCCTCATGTTGCTTCTGAAGCTCAGAGTTCATGGTGGCAAGCATAAGGCACCCAACATCAAGTGCGTCACTTTGATGCTTCTTGTAAGCATCTTTTTCGGCTCTTGTAGCCGTTAGGGGAGGTTCCTCAGCAGGTAAGGGTTCCTCTATGTGATGACCAGGGATTATAGATGTTAATCCCGTAGTGTTAATAATCCCTAAAGTGGTTTTACGTGGCATTTGGAGTTTAATCGAGGTGTTGGGCCTTCTGGGCTCGTCTATTTGGGTAGTTGGGATCGTTGGATCCAGAGGTTGAGATTTTATTCTCATTTGGGTGAAAAACCTAAGAGTTGGGTTTTTGATGTGTCTCGGGATCTCGGGTGCTTGTGTGAGCATCGGTAGGGGGTTTTGGAGTTAGAGAGAGAATTTTTGAAAACAGATGATTTTTAATGAATCACGATGTATTTGTGGGGCTATTAGTTTTTCGGGGTATTTTGCTATAAATACCAATTGAACCCGAGATTTTTAAAAAAATTGCATTTCAGCCCCACTTTCCCCTTCTCTCTCTCCCCGCCGATTTCCGCCTGCCCAGCCCCCTCCGCGCGCAAAAACGCTTCGCCCGCCGCCGTCCCGCCGCCGTTCGGCGCGTCCGACCTACCCACGGATTCGTCTCGTCCAGGCGCTCCTTTCCCCTCCGGCAATTCGAAGTTTGGTCGCGTCTCTCGTTCGGATTTTGAAGGAATGCGTCGATCCCCAATTTCTAGGGTTCTTCGATTTTCGTCCGATTTCCTTCCGATCTTCGTGTGGGTAACCTTCCTTACCCCTTTTTCGTCCCTCTCATGTTATTCCTGCTAAATTTGGAGGTATTGTGTTCGAATTTAAGGATTGTGTTCGAATTTGTGGATTTTGGTTCGAATTTCATGATGTTTGAGGGGTTTATGTTCGATTTTGGGGGTTTTTGGCATGAGGATGACGATTCTTGTTGTTATTCGATTGATTCATGTTAGGGATCGTTTATTACATGTTTTAGATGATTTATGATGCTTGGTTGGGTTCGAATTGTGATGCTAGGGTTCGAATTATCGAAGGTGTTCTTGGGCAATTTTTCGATATGTCGCATTCGTTTTCCCTCCCTGCATGTACCCTGCCCCGGGTCTTTTAAATGATTTATTGTCGTGTGTTGACAATATTTTGAGGGTTATGGATGTGCTTGAGCATGGGTTACATGTTCGTAAATAATTGTGAATTATTTATCGTTTTAGCACATCGTTCCTCGGGGCATGGAACTCGAGCAAGGTTTGGCTCGGACTTCGAGGATTTAAGGTACGTTTAGCGTACGAGCATAGTTTAAATGATGTTTTACAAGTATGATGCATGATTTAAATACATGAAATGTTTTACTATGATGGTACCGAGACTTGGTTACGTTATGTTGATTCACATGGTGAAATGCTTGGTGCCGCTATGAAGCGAGCAAATGATGGGGTGTGGTTGCTACGGAGCAAACACCGATAGTATGATGCTACTTTGAAGTAAGAAATGAAAATGTGGTATTTGATTAGATATCTAGGATATCTGTATTTTATTCCCTATTGGTAATGAATAGGAACAGAGACGTAGTTAATCAGAGAAGTGATTAACTAGTATCGGAAGTTAAGGAAATCTCAATATGATATCTAGAATTATGATAATTGCTAGATAAAGAAAGATGTTATGAGATGTTGTTAAATTGAAACTGGCTAGGGTTAACCAATATGATGATTAACTGCATATTCAGGATTTGATGATTTATCTGTTTTGAGAACAGGGTTATTACAGGGGTACGCTATGATGAGGATGATACCATCCAGGAAGTATCACATATGTTCCACAATATTTACATTTTCGTAAATTATGTATTATGTCATTATGATTATGAAATTGTGGAATTGGTATGCTCACCCCGTTGGGGGCTGTCTCTGTTGGGGCAGGTGAACAGGTACATCGATGGCTTTGGAGATGAGCTCGAGCTGTTGATTGGATGTACTCCCAGGATTGTGGTACCAGGGCTTGATGGAGCACGGTATCGTATAGAGTACTTATATACCCATGAGGGTTATATACATATTCATGATGCTCGCATGTGAGCAAGATTATACTTGTATATGGGTTGTATATAAAGGCATGAGCCTTTCTCTCTTTCATTCTATGTTGCATGCAATTAGGGGTAGAATTGCTAAATGATATGAGAGTCATTGGTGCATTGTGGGTGTTGAAACCCACTTTTGTTGTCATATGTGTGGTGTCTTCCCTGGCTGGGAATTTACTTGATATTGCTGTATTCTGATGAGTGTTATGTTTTCCCTGGCCGGGAATTATGTTATGCGTTGTGCTTTTATTTCGGGATAGCTCTATTTATGGGGAGACTCTGCCCAAATTTTTATAAAAGTCCACAATGTAAAAAAAGTGGTGTAATGGGCGAACTCTATGAGTCTATTGTTGTTAGGATGATGAGCTTATAACACTGTATGTTAAAGAAAATTTTGTAATTGCCATTCAATGGTAAAGTATCATCTGAGTTTCCCGAATAATTTTATTGAAAGCATGTGCCACACATAATGATTAATACACTAATAAAGGGTTAAGTATATGGGGTCCTTACATTAGTGGTATCAGAGCAGTTGTTGCTCATTGGGGCTGTTGAGGGCCTAGGAAGTTATTGATAGCACATATTTATGCATGATGGCATTAATGTTATACGACATGACTAATTGTTTATGTGCTTATATGATATGAAAAGTAGTATTGCTAACCATTGTGGTTGCAGGAATCGTGTGGAACACGATAGGATGGCATTAATAGCGATGTCTAACACTCTATATGCTACGTGCCAAGGAAGAAAATCAGGGAAAAGAAAGATATGATGTATTGTCTGAGGACAGACTGGGTAGACAACCGACAGTGGAATACTTCGGTATGGTCTCAATTATTATTGAATATACTAATGCGTTTGTTCATGTAATGTTCAAGCAAGGAAGGTACGTAAGAAACGTACGGGCATCAAACAGTAACATATTCTTAAACTATGACTTTGCATTGATTGCATAAGTATTTATGATGATGTTTACGATGAGTAAAGATGATATGATGTTTATGATGATGATAATGATAAGTAAGTTTATGATGATGTTTATGATGATGATAATGATAAGTAAGTTTATGATGATGTTTATGATGATGATTATGATAAGTAAGTTTATGATGTTTATGATGAGTAAAGATGATATGATGTTTATGATGATGATAATGGTAAGTAAGTTTATGATGATGTTTATGATGAATAAAGATGATATGATGTTTATGATGATGATTATGAGGAATAAGTTTATAATGATGATGTTTATATGATGTTTATATAATGATGCGATGTTATTTGTGGTAAGATGCCACGGGTGGTAAGATGCCCCACATGGTAAGAGGCCATGCGATGTTATTTGTGGTAAGATGCCACGGGGGTAAGATGCCCCACATGGTAAGAGGCCATGCGATGTTATTTGTGGTAAGATGCCACGGGGTAAGATGCCCCACATGGTAAGAGGCCATGCGATGTTATTTGTGGTAAGATGCCACGGGGTAAGATGCCCCACATGGTAAGAGGCCATGCGATGTTATTTGTGGTAAGATGCCACGGGGTAAGATGCCCCACATGGTAAGAGGCCATGCGATGTTATTTGTGGTAAGATGCCACAGGGTAAGATGCCCATATGGTAAGAGGCCATACAATATTATTATGTGGATTTACGATGACTCATTCTTTTATGAGGATTGACGATGGTTTATGCCGCCAAATATGTTGATAGCGATGCCTCATTCCGCTATATTGATTGGCGATGGTTCTTTCCGCCAGATGTATTGATAGCGATGGTTCATTCCGCTATATTGATTGGCGATGGTTCTTTCCGCCAGATGTATTGATAGCGATGGTTCATTCCGCTATATTGATTGGCGATGGTTTATACCGCCGGGTATTGATAGCGATGCCTCTTTCCGCTATTATGTGGACGATGATTCATGCTCAGGTGTATAGAGAGGTTTCATATCACTTATTATATGACGAGGTATCATGCCGTCGATCCTATAGCGATGGACTGTGCTACTATGTATTCAGCACAGGATTTTACCGCCTTCGAGCGATGGGTGCTGATTACGTATTCTTATCGAGCGACGGAGACAGGTATGCCGCTATCTTGTTAGCGATGAGGTATGTGATATTGCTATTCTATTAGCCTTATTATTGCTGGTATGCGTTGATATACATGTTTTATTACGCCTATTTTACTCGCATGATGGGGATGACATAGTCTGAGGTACTTGGGCCGTCACGAGTTGACTGGGTTGTTTAGATGTCATTATTGTGTATCGTCACTAGTTGACAATGCCTTAGATGCCATTAGTGGCCATGTGTCGTCACGTGATGACGATGACGATGACGATGGTGTAGGGGATGTCTTATTAGACATGCATCATCGTTACGATGAACAATGCGTTGAGTATACGTATTCAGTGGTATGCCTTGGGTGCCAGTACCGAGCACAAGGTGGTGTGTGCGTCACCGTTTGACATGACCCTTATACCGAGCGGGTTGCTCGAGGAATAGGTGGATGCGCTGTACATGTGATTGTACCGCTGCTTATGTTTAGGGTGGTCATATTACGAGTGGTGATACCCTTGAGGTATGCTCGTTGGAATGGCTTTTGGCCATGTGATTTGACGACAGGAGTAATCATGGAGGAAATTACTCGCTCTCTGTCGATGTGACATGTGGTAGACATGGTCACACCACCCATGAGGGTGTAGGATGGGTACTAAGGGAGTAGGATCAGGTTATGTTAAGTACATGGGGACATTGGAGTGTCCAGGGTATATCAGCATTGGAGGAATGTTGGGTAAAGACCCACTACTCTATTGATTTTCTTCCCACGGTGTGGTATGCCGTGCGGAAACGTCCATCTGATTGGTAGGTTTGAGGTGAACCTAGTGAGGCAGCGACTAGTTTGTCTGCCGCGTGTGTGCAGCACCATGATGGGCTTTCTAGAGCCGTTATACTGCTCGTTGGAACCAAGTTTTGCAAATCGTAAGGTGATACGATGTGGATTGTGATGGACTCTAGTAGTCACCACGTCATTTGAGGATGAGGTTGTGCATGCCTCACTGAAACATATATATGTTTATGTTTAATCTTGGTGAGATTTGTCTGGGACAGCTCATGATGTTGAAGTACCAACAAGAGAGTCATCAAGTTGTCGTTGATTCGGTCTGGGAATCCATGTATTTGGGATGCATTGGGTTTATTGCATGTCCTTTCAAATTTGAAACTCTGAGGAGTCTCGATTGTTTATTTATGACCAGGATGTGGTTCTTGGGATATCCAGAGGTGGACATCTTATGAGATATCTTTTGTGTGAATTTGTGGCCGTGAGTTGCCCAATTTGAGTTGCAATGATGCGACTGCCCCTTCGATAGAGGAGGTTTGAAAGTGGAAACCAGGTTTGGTATGTGTACACCGTGGAATACTAGTGTTTCCCTCGTAACGATGTATGTTAGACATCGTGAGTCATGATAGAGATGTCTTCGAATGATATATACGATGGAATCGGGAGCGATTCGAATCCTCGCAGTTTCAGTTGACTAACTGCTTTTGGATTTTTTAGCGTTGAGTTGTGCTGACGCTCTTTGACGTTATGATGGATTTGGAAGTCTATTCCACTCCAGAGTTTGACACGAGGTCAACGTTCTCATGGTTGAGGTGTCTTTCAGGATGCGTTCTTACTAGTTGTATTAGAACTAAGGATGACTGTCCGATCTACAGTCGTAAGTATAGGTTGTTTTGCAGTCATGAGAGACTGACTTTTGGGATGACCCGCATCGAGGTATGTTTTGCCTCTTGGGTGATATGTTGGTTTTGGTATGTCGCTCTGTATCAGAGTTTGATGAGAGGTAAGTATCCTCGCGTTTATTAATACGATTCTGTTATGGTCAAGAATCGAGGTTCTGGCTTCATGTTGTTGTGTAGCCTGTGTGTTATGTGATACACCGGTGCTAATTTCGAGGACGAAATTCTTTTAGTGGGGGATATTGTGATGACCAGGGATTATAGATGTTAATCCCGTAGTGTTAATAATCCCTAAAGTGGTTTTACGTGGCGATTTGGAGTTTAATCGAGGTGTTGGGCCTTCTGGGCTCGTCTATTTGGGTAGTTGGGATCGTTGGATCCAGAGGTTGAGATTGTATTCTCATTTGGGTGAAAAACCTAAGAGTTGGGTTTTTGATGTGTCTCGGGATCTCGGGTGCTTGTGTGAGCATCGGTAGGGGGTTTTGGAGTTAGAGAGAAAATTTTTGAAAACAGATGATTTTTAATGAATCACGATGTATTTGTGGGGCTATTAGTTTTTCGGGGTATTTTGCTATAAATACCAATTGAACCCGAGATTTTTAAAAAAATTGCATTTCAGCCCCACTTTCCCCTTCTCTCTCTCCCCGCCGATTTCCGCCTGCCCAGCCCCCTCCGTGCGCAAAAACGCTTCGCCCGCCGCCGTCCCGCCGCCGTTCGGCGCGTCCGACCTACCCACGGATTCGTCTCGTCCAGGCGCTCCTTTCCCCTCCGGCAATTCGAAGTTTGGTCGCGTCTCTCGTTCGGATTTTGAAGGAATGCGTCGATCCCCAATTTCTAGGGTTCTTCGATTTTCGTCCGATTTCCTTCCGATCTTCGTATGGGTAACCTTCCTTACCCCTTTTTCGTCCCTCTCATGTTATTCCCTGCTAAAAGGTATTGTGTTCGAATTTAAGGATTGTGTTCGAATTTGTGGATTTTGGTTCGAATTTCATGATGTTTGAGGGGTTTATGTTCGATTTTGGGGGTTTTTGGCATGAGGATGATGATTCTTGTTGTTATTCGATTGATTCATGTTAGGGATCGTTTATTACATGTTTTAGATGATTTATGATGCTTGGTTGGGTTCGAATTGTGATGCTAGGGTTCGAATTATCGAAGGTGTTCTTGGGCAATTTTTCGATATGTCGCATTCGTTTTCCCTCCCTGCATGTACCCTGCCCCGGGTCTTTTAAATGATTTATTGTCGTGTGTTGACAATATTTTGAGGGTTATGGATGTGCTTGAGCATGGGTTACATGTTCGTAAATAATTGTGAATTATTTATCGTTTTAGCACATTGTTCCTCGGGGCATGGAACTCGAGCAAGGTTTGGCTCGGACTTCGAGGATTTAAGGTACGTTTAGCGTACGAGCATAGTTTAAATGATGTTTTACAAGTATGATGCATGATTTAAATACATGAAATGTTTTACTATGATGGTACCGAGACTTGGTTACGTTATGTTGATTCACATGGTGAAATGCTTGGTGCCGCTATGAAGCGAGCAAATGATGGGGTGTGGTTGCTACGGAGCAAACACCGATAGTATGATGCTACTTTGAAGTAAGAAATGAAAATGTGGTATTTGATTAGATATCTAGGATATCTGTATTTTATTCCCTATTGGTAATGAATAGGAACAGAGACGTAGTTAATCAGAGAAGTGATTAACTAGTATCGGAAGTTAAGGAAATCTCAATATGATATCTAGAATTATGATAATTGCTAGATAAAGAAAGATGTTATGAGATGTTGTTAAATTGAAACTGGCTAGGGTTAACCAATATGATGATTAACTGCATATTCAGGATTTGATGATTTATCTGTTTTGAGAACAGGGTTATTACAGGGGTACGCTATGATGAGGATGATACCATCCAGGAAGTATCACATATGTTCCACAATATTTACATTTTCGTAAATTATGTATTATGTCATTATGATTATGAAATTGTGGAATTGGTATGCTCACCCCGTTGGGGGCTGTCTCTGTTGGGGCAGGTGAACAGGTACATCGATGGCTTTGGAGATGAGCTCGAGCTGTTGATTGGATGTACTCCCAGGATTGTGGTACCAGGGCTTGATGGAGCACGGTATCGTATAGAGTACTTATATACCCATGAGGGTTATATACATATTCATGATGCTCGCATGTGAGCAAGATTATACTTGTATATGGGTTGTATATAAAGGCATGAGCCTTTCTCTCTTTCATTCTATGTTGCATGCAATTAGGGTAGAATTGCTAAATGATATGAGAGTCATTGGTGCATTGTGGGTGTTGAAACCCACTTTTGTTGTCATATGTGTGGTGTCTTCCCTGGCTGGGAATTTACTTGATATTGCTGTATTCTGATGAGTGTTATGTTTTCCCTGGCCGGGAATTATGTTATGCGTTGTGCTTTTATTTCGGGATAGCTCTATTTATGGGGAGACTCTGCCCAAATTTTTATAAAAGTCCACAATGTAAAAAAAGTGGTGTAATGGGCGAACTCTATGAGTCTATTGTTGTTAGGATGATGAGCTTATAACACTGTATGTTAAAGAAAATTTTGTAACTGCCATTCAATGGTAAAGTATCATCTGAGTTTCCCGAATAATTTTATTGAAAGCATGTGCCACACATAATGATTAATACACTAATAAAGGGTTAAGTATATGGGGTCCTTACACTCTAGGACATATTGTTTCTTTTCTTGTTTGAGGACTATCCTCAAGTTCCTATGCCAGTCTAGGAAATTTGTCCCATTTAATTTGTCCTTCTCAAGGACCGATCGCAGTGATAAAGTGCTTGTTACGTTGTTAGTTGCCATGGATATCTACAATATAAATATGCAAAATAAGTTTATGATTTAATCATTTAACATGGTCTTATATTAAATGATGCTCCCACTATTTTGTTTAAAAAAATATCAACCCTCAAAACCTTTAGTGGGCCAAGATCCATATTTCGCCTAATTCTTGAGTTAGCTTTGGCTAATCGCCCAAGACTCGGTTATTTAGGTAGACAACACTTTGTCAATTACATCACATATAATTATTGGATAGTTGGACGAACAATGCTTTGTTCAATTCATCAAATGAATTATTATCCAACCTATGCCTATAGGTTCCCAATCCTATTGAGATAACCTAGTTAAGTCGTACCCAATTTAAAGTATAACGGATATCACTTTTATCCTTTCACGCTTTACTAAGATTGCCACGGTGCTTTGCTTTGGCAAACCCACATATGTACAATCGAAGTTTTTGACGAGTACTTTTAATTTTGGAAAGCATCTAAAACTTAATATTTTAGAGGGATTTATTGATCTCATGATTAGTTTGATAATTTAAAATATGTTCACTACATATAGTTGTATACATATCTACATATATGTGTAATACAATTATCAATCTAAAGCATAAGATAAATCATGCATCAACATACATAATTAAACGTGACATGGTTATAGCCCCTACTAACGATTTTCTCAAGCCAATGAGAAAATCCTAAGAGTCAACCTAAGGTAACTTTACAAGCACCTTCCTTTGGCTCCAATTTGTGAATGGCCTCCTCATCCCGGCACGATGCTCCATCTTCATTGATCACCATCAACAATTAAACTATACTATTTACAAGATATAGAATTCCTCGATTCACATTCGAGGGGAACATAGGGGAGGGATAACATTTAGAATAAAATAGAGAAGGCACGACACGCAGGTCGTATTATAAATTACAAACATTCACAAATCCTATCTAATAGGTCAAAGGGCTATAACCACGCATCATGCTCAAACAACACATAAAGCATGCATTAACTTTTAATTAATTAAATTCTAGACATTTTAAATTTAATTCTAATTAAAACTGTAAAATAATTTTTGAAAACTTATCGTACGCTCGGGACATCACATGCCACGAACCAAAGCGACTAAGCCACGAACCACCATGGTTCGAACCACAAAAGCGCACGGCTGGACCAATTATGGGCCTAGGGTTCGAAACCCTAGCCCCTGGCAAAACCAAGCTCGAGCGGCGGCGGCACTAGGGTTCCAAACCCTAGCCGCCTCGCACCTTCTTGAGTTTTCATCGAGCCATCTTGATTGAAACAATGGAATTTGTTAGCCACGAGTCACGGTCAGGCCATGCACGGGGTTGGCTCAACCATCTCGAGCCAAGGGTTCGAAAAACCTTGCTCTCATGTGGTAAAGCTACTAATCCATGCATGCCAAAGAGTTCAAAACTCATCCACGCCTCAAAACCTCCATGCATGAACATGAGCCACAACGACTAGGCCATCTCGAGCCAAGGGTTCGAAAACCCTAGCCCTCATGTGGCTAAGCCGTGGGTCAATATGCTAGGGTTGGCCGAAACTTTGATTAAAAAATTTGATTATTCGCTTTGTGTATCGTATACATCAAACATCAATTATATCAAATATAATATCATGATAATTTCACAAAGTAAATATTAACATATCATATATGTTCATACAGTTTTAAATAGCATGCAATATAAATTCTAACATGATTAAACTATTTAACCACATAAATCCGATATGAGCCTTGTACACGGCTCTGATACCACTTTAAGTAATCCAATGAGCATACAACGCAGTGGAATAAAATTTTTATGGATTACTAAACACCGGATCTATACATAGGAGTTCATATCGGATAAAGGAATACAAAAGTCTCACCCTTGTAGCGTGTTTGAGCCGATTCCACGGAGCAGCACCACGTCCAACGTCTCCTTCAAGTCACTAGCAAAACTTGTCAAGTTTTGCCTCAATGGTATCCACACGATCAAATCGGGTGAAGGGATAGTTTAATAACAAGTTGCTAGACAAGTTCTTAAACAAGTTAACGAGTTAACAACTAAACCAAATCAAGAAAACTATTTACTAAATTCAAAAACCAAGGAGAAAGAAGAAAAGTAGTTCTTGATTTATAGTCCCAAGCTGGACTTATTACCAACATCGCTTTAAGAGTCAAAATGGACACTAGTAGGCGGACTGAAATCATGTCCATGAAAGTGCTTAAGTCGTTGTCCATTGACTGTGAAGGTGCCTTTTGTTGAATCATTGATCTTGATCGCTCCGGATGGAAATACTCTTGTGATAGTGAATGGTCCTTGCCATCAAGACTTCAACTTATCTGGAAAGAGTCTCAACCTGGAGTTAAAAAGTAAGACCAAATCTTCTTCTTTGAAATCACGCTGGCTTAGCTTAGCATCATGCCACTTTTTTGTTTTGTCTTTATAGATCTTGGCATTCTCATAAGCTTGGTTTCTAAACTCATACATTTCATTTAAGTGTAGAAAACGATTATCACATGCAGCAGTTAAATCAAAATTCAGATTCTTTATTGCCCAAAATGCCTTGTGTTCTAGCTCGACAGGAAGATGACATGCTTTTCCAAAAACTAACCTATATGGTGTAGTACCAATAGGTGTTTTAAATGCAGTCATATATGCCCATAAAGCATCAACTAACCTCAAGGATCAATCTTTTCTAGACGTATTTGTAAGTAATCCAATGAGCATACAACGCAGCGGAATAAACTTTTTATGGATTACTAAACACCGGATCTATACATAGGAGTTCATATCGGATAAAGGAATACAAAAGTATCACCCTTGTAGCGTGTTTGAGCCGATTCCACGGAGCAGCACCACGTCCAACGTCTCCTTCGAGTCACTAGCAAAACTTGTCAAGTTTTGCCTCCACGGTATCCACACGATCAAATCGGGTGAAGGGATAGTTTAATAACAAGTTGCTAGACAAGTTCTTAAACCGGACAAGAAACACACTCGATTCTAAATCGAATAATCGCCGGAAATCACCACAACCCACTTCGGCTATGAAGAAGCCGAGAGAGCTTGGAGAGAGGCGGCCGTGTGTTGCCTTTTCTTTGTAGGTTGGAATGATATAAAGTATGTCTTACAATTAATCATAACCTTGTATTTATATTATAAGATTTAATTAAGGTTTAAGGCTTTCTTAAAGCCTCATGGGCTCAAACCCATGATTTAACTAAATCTTTATAATCTTTTAATTAAGACTCTTCTTAATTAATTAATTCATCCAATGAATTTAATTTCCCTTCTCGATTTAATCTTTTGTGCGACCCGATAGGATCTTGTAATGTTGGCAGTGACATAAAATCTTATTTTACGTTACAAGCAAGGAGCGGTGTCTAGCAAAACATCGAGGCTACCCAAATTACAAGAATGTCAATGACTCGACATAACCTTTAGAACTTGTGATAATATTAACCATGTAACTTAATCCCTTTGTCCTTTGTGTTTAGATTGAACACGAGTCATGGAATAGTCATACTAGTATATTCAATCTCTATTTCTTGATCCCCAAGTAGAACTAGAATAATTGAATAAGCTCGATATCTCATATCGACTCATTCGAGCATGGCCATGCATTTTAGTTCTCACTTGATCAAGGGCCAAACACATCTCCTGTTATATAGGAGGGACAAATCCTATCTCGATCAGTCAACATCCCTCTACATAATTCGTAGTGTATCCAATAGTCGCCTTTATAGATTACCCTGTTACGGGTAACGTTTGACAATATCAAGATACATAACTCCTTATGTTGGGATCTCTGATGATCACAAGTCGTAAGGATTACATACATTATTATCACTATGAGAGTTGCATATGACGATCATATAACTATCCATGTTGCATTCTCATGGTGGGTCTGTCCAGTACATCGTTCTCTAACATGTACCCATGTGTTGATTTGATATCTCATATCAATGAACAATTCATCAATCAACACATACTAGTCTCTACGTATTATCATTATCCCTATTCATGATAATACTCGACTAGGGACATCTTTAAGAATAATACAATATTATTCTAAGGACATTAACATATATATTAATTCATATTGCACAGTTAATCGAATAATATATAATAATGAATTACCATTCATAAAATCATATTACATTGTATGTCATAAACAATCATTTAATGATATGTCTTAGGGCATATCCCAACAGTATTGACCGATTTTTACAAAATCCGTTTCATTTCTCTATTAGAAACTTCTACTTGTCTGCATGTTTGTGGGTGGTAAGGTGTTGCAACCTTGTGGGTGACACCATATTTGCTCAAAAGTTTTCAAAGAGTTTATTGCAAAAGTGTGACCCACCGTCACTAATGATTGCTCGAGGAGTGCCAAATCGAGTAAAAATGTTCTTTTTCAAAAATTTTACCACCACTCTAGCATCATTAGTGCGTGAAGCTTCAGCCTCAACTCATTTTGAAACGTAGTCCACAGCGACAAGTATGTAATAATTAGAACATGAAACTGGAAATGGTCCCATAAAATCTATGCCCCAAACATCAAATAAATCAGATTCAAGCATATTGTTTAAAGGCATTTCATGTCTCCTAGAAATGTTGCCCGTTCTTTGGCATTTATCACAAGTGGACACATACCTGTATGCATCTTTAAACAAGGTAGGCCAGTAAAATCCCGATTCAAGTACCTTGGCAGCAGTTTTTGTTGGACCCATGTGTCCCCCTACCTCACGGTCATGACAGTGGCTCATAATAGATGTCATCTCCTCCTCTGGTACACACCTCCTGATCATGTTGTCTGCACAAACCTTAAACAACAATGGTTCCTCCCACATGTAGTGTTTAACATCAGATAAGAATTTCTTCTTCTGATAAAAGGTCATTTTTGGGAGGATACCACTAACCAGATAATTTGCAAAGTCGGCATACCACGGTAGTGCAAGAACCTGGAAAAGCTGTTCATCAGGAAATTTTTCATTGATTTCTTTCAGTTCATTATCATGTTTCTCCATCTCATTATCAATCCTAGATAAATGATCCGCTACTACATTCTCTACACCCTTTTATCTTTAACTTCTAAATCAAATTCTTGCAATAAGAGAATCCATTGGATTAAACGTGGTTTAGCGACTTTTTTAGCAAGAAGATATTTAAGTGCCGAGTGATCAGCGTACACAATTACTTTTGATAGACAGAGATAAGAGTGAAATTTATCAAACGCAAATACTACTGCTAGAAGTTCTTTCTCGGTGGTGGCATAGTTTTGTTGTGCCTCATTTAAAGTTCTACTAGCATAGTATATAGTATGAAATACCTTATTCCGTCTTTGTCCCAATACTGCTCCGACAGCTGTGTCACTAGCATCACACATCAATTCAAATGGCATATCCCAATTCGGTGCTACCAACACAGGTGCTGTTATTAACTTCTCCTTCAATGTCTCGAATGCCTACACACAATCAGGATTAAAATCAAAAAAGGTGTATCGTTAGTCAATAAATGAGAGAGTGGTTTTGAAATTTTTGAAAAGTCTTTAATAAAACTCCTATAAAAGCCTGCATGGCCTAGGAAGCTTCGAACCCCTTCACTGATACTGGTGGAGGTAGTTCCTGTATCACTTGGATCTTTGCTCGGTCCACTTCCATAACCCTTTGGGATATTTTGTGTCCCAAGACTACTCCCTCTTGTACCCTGAAGTGACATTTCTCCCAATTGAGTATCAAATTCGTCTCTTCACACCTTGTTAGTACTAAGTCAAGATTATTTAAGCAAGATCAAAAGAATCCCCAAAGACATAAAAGTCATCCATAAAGACCTCTAAGAATTTTTCAACCATATCATGAAAAATAGACATCATACATCTTTGAAAAGTTGCAGCCGCATTACACAATCCAAATGGCATTCTCCTAATGCAAACGTACCATAAGGACAAGTGAAGGTGGTCTTCTCTTGGTCCTCAGGTGCAATAGCTATTTGATTATAACCAGAATAGCCATCTAGAAAATAATAGAAATCATACCCTACCAGACGCTCTATCATTTGGTCAATGAATGGGAGGGAAAATGGTATTTATGGGTGGCATCATTTAACTTTCTATAATCAATGCAGACGCGCCAACCTGTGACTGTTCTAGTAGGGATCAATTCATTGTTCCCATTTTTAACTACAGTCATACCTCCTTTCTGGGGTACACATTGCACAGGACTGACCCATGCACTATCAGAAATGGGATAGTTAATACCTGCATCCATCAGTTTGATGATGTCAGCTTTTACCACTTCTTGCATCTTTGGGTTTAACCGGCGTTGTGGTTATACCACGGGTTTGTAAGCATCCTCCATCAAGATCTTATGCATACATGTTGATGGGCTTATCCCTCTTATGTCCGCTACTTTCCATCCGAATGCTTTCTTATGCTCCCTGAAAATCCTAAGTAGTTTGTCTTCGTTTATACATGTTAAAGATGAAGAAACAATTATAGGCAATGACTCATTAAAATCTAAATAAACATACTTGAGATGAGGAGGGAGGTTTTTGAGTTCAAGAGTTGGTGGTTCTTAAATGGAGGGCTTTTGTGGCTTCATGTCCCTCTCTCCCAATTCGCCTAATTTGTTCTTCACACGCATATTATGGGGAATATTGGGGTTTAAATAAACGACAGTCTATTTCAACTCGACGGTCTCGCCCAGATTTTCAATGTCCTCTACCAAGCATGCTTCCAATTCATCCTTGTGTGTTCCCTTAAACACATTAGCAGACAACACTTCAATAATATCAACATTAAACACATATGCTCATCATGTGGGTGTTTTAAAGCTTTAAAAATGTTGAAAGTGACTTGATCCTCCCCTACTCGGAGGATCAACTTCCTTTGTTGGACATCTATAAGTGCCTTTCCACTAGCGAGGAATGGTCTTCCCAAGATCAGTGGTGTGTCCGCATCTTCTTCCATATCCAACACAAGGAAGTCTGCCGGGAAGATGAATTTATCGACCTTCACTAGGACATCCTCTATGATTCCTCATGGGTAGGTCACAGACCTACCTGCCAATTGTAAAGAAACCGTGGTCGATTTTGGCTCACCAAGCCCCAACTTCCTGAAAATTGACAAAGGCATAGGATCAATACTTGCACCTACATCACATAAAGATTTTGTAAATGAAATAGACCCAATTGTGCAAGGTATAGAAAAACTCCCTGGATCTTTCAACTTAGGAGGCAGTTTGTTTTGGACAACTGCAGAACACTCCTCAGTTAACTTAATCGTCTCATGCTCACCCAATTTCCTCTTATTCGACAGAATATCTTTCAAAAACTTAGCGTAGCTAGGCATTTGAAGTAAAGCATCAGCAAATGGAATATTTATTTGTAATTTCCTAAAAATTTCTAAGAATTTAGCAAAACTAGCATCTACCTTTGCCCTTTTTAATGCAGCAGGAAATGGGGGAGGGATTTGTACCTTCTTGGGTGGTGCGATAGGTGTAGTGGTAGTAGTAGACTTACCATTTTCATGTGTCTGAATGTCATTCTCACCTTCCAACTCAACTTCGTGCTCATCGTCCCGATCTTCAGTCTGTGATCCAATTTCTTTTCCACTCCTCAATGAGATCGCCTTGGCTTTCTCTCGGGGGTTCTTTTCCGTATCACTCGGTAAGCTTCCTGGTGCTCTTCCCGCTAACATATTTGACATTTGCCCCATTTGAGTTTCCAAGTTCTTAATTGATGCATCTTGATTTTGCATCCTATTCTCCGTCATTGTCATGAACTTAGTTAGCAACTATTCCATACTCGGCTTTGGTGGATAACCCGGTGGAGGTTGTGGATTCAAGACATTCTTTTGGTTGGACCAAGAGAAGTTCGGATGATTCCTCCACGATTGGTTATAGTTGTTGGAGTACGAGTTACCCTGTGGTGGTCTATTTCCTACAAAATTTGCTTGTTCATTAGATTGCATAAAAGGATTACCTGCCTGACATTCAGTGCTTGGATGGTTGCTTGGATGGTTGCCTCCACATAAATCGCACGTGATCACTTGAGCTTGCATGGCTGTCATGCTCAAACAGTCCATCTTCTTGTTCAAAGCCTCCAATTGAGCTTGTATTGATGTCACTTCATCCACTTGATGCATCCCGCTTTGGCACATTCCTCTCAGAATGCCACAGGTAAATGTTGGATGCCATCTCTTCCAAGAGTGTGTAAGCTTCCTCAGGTGACTTTATCATAATGGTACCTCCTGCTGCTGCATCAATCATGGATCTATTAGCATAAAATAAACCATTGTAAAATGTTTGTACCTGAAGCCATATCGGAAGGCCATGATGTGGGCATCTTCGAAGTAGATCCTTGAAGCGCTCCCAAGCTTCGTACAGTGTCTCCGGATCATGTTGCATGAATGTTGTGATATCATTGCGCATCTTAGCTGTCTTGGAAGGGGGAAAGTATTTTGATAGGAAGGCTTGAGCCATCCCCTCCCAAGTAGTGATCGACCCTGCAGGCAATGAATTCAACCAGCTCTTAGCTTTATCGTTTAAAGAAAAGGGAAAGAGTCGTAACCTGATGGCATCATCAGTGACGCCATTGTACTTGAACTTGTCGCATATCTCCAAAAAGTTGGATATGAGCATTAGGATCATCAGTAGGCAATCCTCTGAATTGCACAGAATGTTGAATCATCTGAATTATGACAGGCTTGATCTCGAAATTATTAGCCTGAATCCTTGGTCTAGTGATGCTAGACATGGTGACTTGAAAAGATGGTTGTGCATAGTCCATCATGGATCTTGTAATTGGCACTTCATTGTTGTGTTGTTCACCATTCCCTCGATTATTCTCGCCATCTCCCTAGTTTCTTTTCGAAGTCTTCTGCAAGTTCGTTCAATCTCTAAGTCAAGTAGCTCTAATATAGGTTTGTCACTTCATAGCATGCATTACAAAGAAAACTCCCTGTAAAATTCAACACAACGAAGGAACAACTGTAGTGAAATCGTATAAACCATAATAAAAGTAAAAAAACAATTATGGCTAAATTATAGTCAACTAATCTCCTATGATATTACTTAAACTAGTCCCCAGCAACGGCGCCAAAAACTTGATCGCTTTTATTTTAAATAATTATTTCTCAGTGTAGCGATTCTTACCACAAGTGCACGGTGTCAAGTTTTAGTATAATGGTCTAAAAGTAAGGATTGTCGTACCCACAGGGACTAGTAGTAATTACCAAATTTAACTAGCGTTCTATATTTAACCTACGAAATTGTTTGAAAGATTAACTAATTTACGCAACTCCAAGATTCAACCACACCACAAAGAATTAAGATATTAAACAGTAGAGATAAATATCAAGACGTCGGTTCACCTATGTAATTCCCCAAAATTTGTCTATTAATTAAGATTCAAAATTCTATGTTCTAGGGTGACGAGTTTTCCTATTTCATTCGTTATACCTTGGTCCGGTTATACCAAGTCTAGCATTAATCTACAATAAACCACTCCCGTGTCTTTATTGAATGATTAATACCGAAAAACGCTTTGTGAAAACTACTAGCCTTCGATTTTGGTAAATCTATTGCTATCACAAGTGTGCCAGATTTTACTTGGCCCGTCTCAACCTAAAACCCACGGCCTAATTTACTACGTCGTATCATAATCTCCTATGGTCAATTCAATTACGATTACCAATATCATGCAAAAGGTAGCTAATCTTTTACAAGCATTAAAAACATAAATTATACGCAAAGATCATAGAAATCAAATCAAAACCGTTAATTAACTCAAGGGTTCAAACATGGGATCCCCTATGTCTTGATAAACAAACTTAGCCTAGCATATTAACGGAAAAACAACGTTTTATAAATCTAACAACATTATAAACATTGAAAATTGAAAATAAAACTAAAGTAAGGTTCAGAAATACTAATAAACACTCGATGTGAAATCGTGAGTCGATCCCATGTTTCCGTCTCTAGCTGCGTTGCTTTGAATCGTCTTGAAGGTGTTTTCTCTTCCAATGGTAGGCTGCCTCTTCAGAGCTGAAAGAACCCTCTTTTTAACCTAAAAACTCCAATTAATATGCTCCTTCACGAGCCCAAGATGTCTGGTACCAAAAATAGCCCAAAACTTAATTAAGGGATCTTTTAAGTTTGGGACTCTGCGTGCGATCGATCTCTTTGTTTGTGGCGATCGATCGCCTTCAACTTTTTCTCCTCGGCGATCGGTCTCTTGCGATAGGCGATCGATCGCCTATGTGTTCTGCCCCAAGGCGATCAATCGCTTGGTTTGTTGCGATCGATCGCTTATCGCTTCAAATTTCCGTCACCATTGCGATCAATCGCCTATAGCCTTCAACATTATTTTGAGCTTTATCACTTCTTTTCCCATGGCTTTCCTCGCCTTGTCACAGTTCCACCTTCTAGTCCATAAAACGGGGTTTTTCCAATATTTCTTGCACTTCTACTGGATTCCTGGAAATATAACAAAACACAACCAAAAGTATAAAATCTTCCAAGAATCACTATAAAAATCGCAAGAAATATATGCAAATATAAGTGTAAAAAAGACACTTATCACGGTGTAATGCCATATCCAAAATGTAATTTTGGGTTTTTACCGATCGATCGGTAGGTTGACCGATCATCGGTAGGTCGGGGATTTTGGTAAATTATTATGTGTTGTGATTTCAACGTATGCTTTGGCCGAGTCTTTTAATGGTTAATCGTCATGGATTGATGATATATTTGGAGGTCGTGAATGTGCTTGGGCACGTGGTTGCATACTTGTAATTAATTATGAGTTATTAATTGTGTTTAGCACGTAATTCACTGGGTCTCGGGCCTAAGGCAAGGACTGGTTTGGACTACGGATTTATAAGGTAGGTGTAACTTACGAGCATGGTCATTATATTATTGCCATATGCATGAATAATATATTGTAGTTGTAATTACTTTGATATGCGCTGAGGATTATGTGGTGCCACTATTGAGTGAGTAATGAGTATAACGATGTCGCTGTTGAGCGAGTATTGGATATGACACCGCCGCTGTTGAGCGTGTGAGAGGTTGTGACATAATGTGGTGAAACTGAGAAATCATTAATTGAGATATATGTGATTTCTGTAAATCATTAGTGTAATGATTTAACTATATCTGATATAAAATTGTCATAATAAGGATGAGTTTAGTTAATCAATGTTATGATTAACTTATTTTGGGAGTTTGATGGTTTTGACTATTGTGAGAACAGGAACAACACGGGGGATCCCTTATGATAATGATACTATACAGGGAGTATCTTTTACATTTACAGTTTTATATTCTGTAAAATATAAAATGTGATATTGCGGTTTTTGAGATGGTGTTATTGGTATGTTCACCTAGTGTGGGGGCTATTTCAGTCGAGACAGGTGAACAGGTACAGCATTGGCTCTGGAGTGGAGTTCGAACTGTTGATTTGGAAATGCTTCCAGAGCTGAGGTATCAATATTGGTATTGAGTAGCATGCTCTATACATTAGATACACATTCACTTATTTCATGCTTGTCTGTGAGCCTTTTGATGTGTATATGGGTTGTATAAAGGGCATGGACCTTTCTCTTTTCATTTATTGGTTGCATGCAATTAAATAAGGAATTGCTAAATGAATTGAGAATATGTTGCTGTATTATAAGTGTGCATGACATTTATGTGGACATGGTTGGGGGAAATTGGACATTATATGGAATAATGTGAGAAATTTTATTGTTGGTGTATTTTGCTATGGTAGCATGTGGTTTTTCCCCTGATTACATTATTGTATGCACTAAACACATCGGTTAATACATTGATAGAGGATTAAGGGCACGGGTAACGGATAAATTTTCAGAACATATGGTCTCTTATCTGAAAGGCTAAGGGTCGTTTTCATTTAAAATCGTAACTTTTTGACGATCCTGGGCAGTCATCATCCGCTAACTGTATCACTGAATCTTATCATTCGATTTTTGTATTATATCAGGTCCATTGAACTGGTTTCATCGATTTCTATCCAGAATAAAGGTGATCTACATTTTCTCCCTTCTGAGGCTTCAAAAGATGTCAAACCTTTGCTCGTTTGGTAGGTATCAATATACGAACTTCGATTAATGTCACGGTTTCATGCCCTCCCAAGTTAAAATCAATTGAGTCATATTCTTATAAGGATAGGTCCGCTCGCAAGGAAAGAAAGTGCAGACTTAGGAAATTGATCAGTAATGTTCAAAACAATATCATAATCTCTGGGTGATCGAGGAATACGGGTCACAAAATCCATAACCATATGTTCTCAATCCCATTGGGGATTTCAAAGCCATGAAGCAACCCTCCCAGTTTTATTCATTTGATTTAAACTTGTTGACAACCCCAACATTTGACAATCCATCAGTAATCGTCTTATCTCATACATCTCCATCAGAACTGATGTCTCAGAGTCATATGCATCTTTCGTCTTCAGAATGAATATTGTATTCATGGTTATGAACTCCTCAAATTCAGAGGTCAAATCAGAATTATCAGGAACAACTTATGAATCATTAAGTTGTAGAAACTATCAATAGATATCTGAAAGCAAGATGGATGTTTTGAAGATAAGAGTTCTTAAGATTTCTGAGTTTGAACATCAATTCGTTAGGCGTATCTGATGTTTAGAATAAATTTCGATTCAATTTGAAATGCTGAGACAACGATAGAATTTATGGTATGAGTGAAAAGCTCAGTCAGATGCAGAACTATCAGCATGCACTTGGTGATACAAACAAAAACTAGAACAGACTCGTGGATTTTGCGACTGAGGACAGCCACATCAGCATTCATTCGTCTAGGATGATATTGAGCTTCACCATCGTAATCCTTCAATAGTTTCATCAACCTGCATTGTTTATTATTTAGATTGGATTGAAAGACTAGATATTTTAAGTCCTTGTGGTCCGAAAAAAAAACGATTTCCCCCCTTATAAATATATGACGTCCAATTTTTAAAACAACACATTTGTTTCCAGTTCATTACTATATACAGGGTATCAAGAAACAAATTTCATACTCATCTGACTAAATACATTTTCAACTTTTCTGTGTCAGTTGAGTAATAGGTTTAGCCAATTTTCAAAAACAAAACATTTAATAATCGACATTTGGAAACCTGCTAAACCACAAAACATCGGGCCTCATGAACATTGGTAGGTCTTAGCCAGTTTAACACTACTTCGACCTTGGTTGAATCAACAGAAATGTTATGTCGAGAAATGACGTGGCCCAAGGAGTATCACTTCGATCATCCAAAATTTTCATTTGGATAGCTTGGCATACAGAATCATTTCCTGATAGGAAACTGAGATATCGGTTACAGATACGTCATATTTTCTTTCATGTCAGAAGAATGACAAACACAGATTCAGTGGTTAGTCAAAGGACCAAAATTACGCTCGTCTGATCAGAGAATTATCTGATTCGCTCGAGTTAATTGCATTAGAGATTTGATAATATTTTTATATCCTCACTATCGATGCGAAAGGTCAATAGAAGTATCCTGGTAAATAACATGATAGAAAGATTACCATCCTGTGCAATCCACATTCATGCTGGATGGATTGATCAAATATATTTCACGTAAGCAATCTGAGATATCTGTTTCGGATATGTAATACATCCCGTTTTCATTACAAAAGACCAAGATAATAAAAATATGAGTAATCACAGGTCGATTAGGAATTTTCAAAAGATTCGACTCATCGAGTTCAAGAAAATATCAAGAATTAGACTCGTATGACATAATCATATGTTGAGTACGCCAGATAGATTAAGGCAGGTTTGTTAGTAGACGTACAGAATGGTCCGAAAATATTGAATCAGGTAGATCCTTAACATAAGACAATCATTATTCAATTTGTCTAAATTCAATACCGAGTCATGATCTCTATACCGATATGCTTACAAATCTCAAAGGAATTATCTTCGAAAGTTTTACCAGTTTTAAAATTTTCTCAAAACTTACCACAAATGCACGGAATCTATAACGAGTTAATATTCATGTCCATGCCAAATTCTATTCTTTAATAGACCCAAAATTATCATTCCAGTTAACATGAGATTCGTAATAGTTCCGAGCATAGGTTCGTGTTCAACACTACAGCCCTGTGACCTCCAGGTCTGAGTCTGTACCACTAAATTTTCAGAAAAGCTAAGCTTTGCTTGAAAACAGATTCTATGGTACGTTTACACAAAGTTTGTATATAATCATTAATGGTTTTTTATATATATCAAACCATTTTTAGCAATTTTTTTTTGCGCATCGTTCAATTCATGTTTCGGATGTACCTATACATACTCTTATTATGTATGCTGATGAGTCGCAGTATTTTTTGCTTCATCTATGTTATTAACACATAATAACTTAAAGGCTCAATCCTTTATTACTTCATCTCAGTCAAATTATGAAGTATCCCAACACAGAAGGAATTTCGACTTAGACATCATGCCTTAAAACTCCATCTACTCATATTAATCAATTAATATCGAACTACTTAATGAAAATAATCTTCTATAGATTCGATCATATATCAAAATAGCCATCTCATCATTGAATGTTATTTCAAAATTTTGAGATACATGGGAATTCATCCTAAGGATAAAACTTCCCAAAAGTTCTCGATCTATATCTTACATAATCGTATTTTCCAACATGTCATGATGATTTTATATGTTTCATTGTTGGTATCAAAATCATAATTATACACCATCTAACTATGATTTCATAGAACAGATTCACCAGTTCATTCTTTTTACTTTTTGTAAAAATAAATTATACTAGAATCTCATTCCGATATAGTCATATCTCATTCTATCACAGCATCTCAATGCCGAAATCTAAATAGCTCAATGTCCTGGAGATATCTTGTGATGACCAAGGATTATAGATGTTAATCCCGTAGTGTTAATAATCCCTAAAGTGGTTTTACGTGGCGATTTGGAATTTAATCGAGGTATTGGGCCTTCTGGGCTCGTTTATTTGGGTAGTTGGGATCGTTGGATCCAGAGGTTGAGATTGTATTCACATTACGGTGTAAAACCTAAGAGTTGGGTTTTTGATGTGTCTCGGAATCTCGGGTGCTGTGTGAGCACCGGTAGGGGGTTTTGGAGTTAGAGAGAGAGTTTTTGAAAACAGATGATTTTTAAGGAATCATGATGTATTTGTGGGGCTATTAATTTTTCGGGGTATTTTTGCTATAAATACCAATTGAACCCAAAATTTTAAATGGAAATTTCATTTCAACCCTCACATTCTCTCTCTCTCTCCCGCGCGCCCCTTCCCGTCTGCCAGCCCCCTCCGCGCGTAAAAGCGCTTCGGCCGCCGCCGTCCCGCCGCCGATCGGCGCGTCCGACCTACCCACGGCTTCGTCTCGTCCAGGCGCTCATTTCCCCTCCGGCAATTGAAAGTTTCATCGCGATTTGAAGTCAAATTTTGAGAAAGACCGGCGATCCCCAATTTCTAGGGTTCATCGGATTTTGGTCGTTTTCTTCCGATTTCGTTTGGGTAACGTTCCTTACCCCCTTTTTCCATGTTTGTGATGTTCTTCCCTGCCTAATTGTGATTTTTGGTTCGAAATTATGTTCGAATTTTAGGGCTTGGAATTCGATTTTGGGGATTTTTGGCATGAGGATGATAATGCTTGTTAGGATTCGATTTATTCATGTTTAAATGAATTATGATGCTTAAGTGGAATCGAATTAAGATGTTATGGTTCGAATTTGCCCTAATTTGGTGAGGGTTTGATTTCGAATTTGGGGATTTTGGCTATGGGTTGATGATTCATGTTAGGGATCGTTCATTACATGTTTTAGATGATTTATGATGCTTGGTTGGGTTCAAATTGTGATGCTAAGGTTCGAATTATTGAAGGTGTTCTTGGGCAATTTTTCGATATATCGCATTCGTTTTCCCTCCCTGCATGTACCCTGCCCTGGGTCTTTTTAAAGGTTAATTGTCGTGTGTTGACGATATTTTGAGGGTTATGGATGTGCTTGAGCATGGGTTACATGTTCGTAAATAATTGTGAATTATTTATCGTTTTAGCACATCATTCCTCGGGGCATGGAACTCGAGCAAGGTTCGGCTCGGACTTCGAGGATTTAAGGTGCGTTTAGCGTACGAGCATAGTTTAAATGATGTTTTACAAGTATGATGCATGATCTAAAATACATGAAATGCTTTGCTATGATGGTATCGGGACTTGGTTACGATATGTTGTTTCACATGGTGGAATGCTCAGTGCCGCTATGAAGCGAGCCAATGATGAGGTGTGGTTGCTACGGAGCAAACACCCATAGTATGACGTTACCTTGAAGTAAGAAATGAAAATGTGGTATTTGATTAGATATCTAGGATATCTGTATTTTATTCCCTATTGGTAAGAATAGGAACAGAGACGTAGTTAATCAGAGAAGTGATTAACCAGTATCGGAAGTTAAGGAAATACCAACATGATATCTAGAATTATGATAATTGCTAGATTAAGTAAGATGTTATGAAACGATGTTATGAAAAGATGTTATGAAACGATGTTATGAAATGATGTTATGAAATGTTGCTAATCATTGCTAGATTAAGTAAGATGTTATGAAACGATGTTATGAAAAGATGTTATGAAACGATGTTATGAAAAGATGTTATGAAACGATGTTATGAAATGATGTTATGAAATGTTGCTAATCATTGCTAGATAAAGTAAGATGTTATGAAAGGTTGCCAATTTGAAACTGGCTAGGGTTAACCAATGTGATGATTAACTGCATATTCAGGATCTGATGATTTATCTGTTTTGAGAACAGGGTTATTACAGGGGTACGCTATGATGAGGATGATACCATCCAGGAAGTATCACATATGTTCCACAATATTTACATTTTCGTAAATTATGTACTATGTCATTATGATTATGAAATTGTGGAATTGGTATGCTCACCCCGTTGGGGGCTGTCTCTGTTGGGGCAGGTGAACAGGTACATCGATGGCTTTGGAGATGAGCTCGAGCTGTTGATTGGATGTACTCCCAGGATCGTGGTACCAGGGCTTGATGGAGCACGGTATCGTATAGAGTATCTATATACCCATGATGGTTTTATACATATTCATGATGCTCGCATGTGAGCACGATTATACTTGTATATGGGTTGTATGTAAAGGCATGAGCCTTTCTCTCTTTCATTCTATGTTGCATGCAATTAGAGGTAGAATTGTTAAATGATAAGAGAGTCATGGGTGTATTATGTGGGTGTTGAAACCCACTTTTGTCGTCATATGTGTGGTGTCTTCCCTGGCTGGGAATTTACTTGTATAACTGCTTTCTGATGAGTATTATGTGTTCCCTGGCCGGGAATTATGTTATGTGCTGTGCTCTCTTTTTTGGGATAGCTCTATTTATGGGGAGACTCTGCCCAAATTTTTATAAAAGTTCACAATGTGAAAAATGGCACCAAGAGGTTGGTAAAGGGCAATCATATGAGTCTTTTATTGTTAGGATGATGATCTTACAACATTGAGTATTAAAGGAAGTTTTGTAATTGACATTCAATGGTAAAGTATCATCTGAGCTTCCCGATTGACTTTTTATAGAAAGCATGTACCACACATAGTGGTTAATACACTAATCAAGGGTTAAGTATACGGGGTCCTTACATTAGTGGTATCAGAGCAGTGGTTGCTCATTGGGGCTGTTGAGGGCCTAGGAAGTTATTGATAGCACATATTTATGCATGATGACATTAATGTTATACGACATGACTAATTGTTTATGTGCTTATATGATATGAAAAGTGGTATTGCTAACCATTGTGGTTGCAGGAATCGTGTGGAACACGATAGGATGGCATTAATAGCGATGTCTAACACTCTATATGCTACGTGCCAAGGAATCTGATTTTGGAAGAAAATCAGGGAAAAGAAAGATATGATGTATTGTCTGAGGACAGACTGGGTAGACAACCGACAGTGGAATACTTCGGTATGGTCTCAATTATTATTGAATATACTAATGCGTTTGTTCATGTAATGTTCAAGCGAGGAAGGTACGTAAGACGCGTACGGGCATCGGACGGTAACACACATCCTTATACTACAACTGTGCTTTTATTGCATGAGTATTCACGATGAAATGATGATGTTTATATGATGATGATTATGATAAGTAAGTTTATGATGATGTTTACGATAAGTAAAGACGATATGATGTTTATGATGATGATAATGATAAGTAAGTTTATGATGATGTTTACGATGAGTAAATATGATATGATGTTTATGATGGTGATTACACGATGTTTATATGATGATGTTTATACGATGTTTTTATGACGATGATTACACGATGTTTATATGATGATGCTTACACGATGTTATTTGTGGTAAGATGCCACGGGGTAAGATGCCCCACATGGTAAGAGGCCATGCGATGTTATTGTGGTAAGATGCCACGGGGTAAGATGCCCCACATGGTAAGAGGCCATGCGATGTTATTGTGGTAAGATGCCACGGGTAAGATGCCCCACATGGTAAGAGGCCATGAGATGTTATTGTGGTAAGATGCCACGGGGTAAGATGCCCCACATGGTAAGTAGCCATGCGATGTTATTGTGGTAAGGTGCCACGGGGTAAGGTGCCCCATATGGTAAGAGGCCATACGATGTTATTATGTGGATTTACGATGACTCATTCTTTTATGATGATTGACGACGATTCTTTCCGCCAGATGTATGATAGCGATGCCTCATTCCGCTATATTGATTGGCGATGGTTTATTCCGCCAGATGTATGATAGCGATGCCTCATTCCGCTATATTGATTGGCGATGGTTCTTTCCGCCAGATGTATGATAGCGATGCCTCATTCCGCTATATTGATTGGCGATGGTTCTTTCCGCCAGATGTATGATAGCGATGCCTCATTCCGCTATATTGATGGGCGATGGTTCTTTCCGCCAGATGTATGATAGCGATGGCTCATTCCGCTATATTGATGGGCGATGGTTCTTTCCGCCAGATGTATGATAGCGATGCCTCATTCCGCTATATTGATGGGCGATGGTTCTTTCCGCCAGATGTATGATAGCGATGCCTCATTCCGCTATATTGATGGGCGATGGTTCTTTCCGCCAGATGTATGATAGCGATGCCTCATTCCGCTATATTGATGGGCGATGGTTCTTTCCGCCAGATGTATGATAGCGATGGCTCATTCCGCTATATTGATGGGCGATGGTTCTTTCCGCCAGATGTATGATAGCGATGCCTCATTCCGCTATATTGATTGGCGATGGTTCTTTCCGCCAGATGTATGATAGCGATGGCTCATTCCGCTATATTGATTGGCGATGGTTCTTTCCGCCAGATGTATTGATGACGATGCCTCTTTCCGCTATTATGTGGACGATGATTCATACTCAGGTGTATAGCGAGGTTTCATGCCACCTATTATATGACGAGGTATCATGCCGTCGATTCTATAGCGATGGACTGTACCGCTATATATTCAGCACAGGATTTTGGCCGCCTTCGAGCGATGGGTGCTGATTACGTATTATTATGGAGCGACGGAGATAGGTATGCCGCTATCTTGTTAGCGATGAGGTATGAGATATTGCTATTTTATTAGCATTATTATTGCTGGTATGCGTTGATATGCATGTTTTATTATGACTATTTACTAGCATGATGATGGATGACATATGTTGATGTACATGACCGTCACGAGTTGACTAGGTTATTTAGATGTCATTGTTGACTTGTATCGTCACTAGTTGACGATACCTTAGATGCCATGAGTGGGCATGTGTCGTCACGGGATGGCGATGACGATAGTGCAGGAGATGTCTTATTAGACATGCATCATCGTTACGATGAACAATGCGTTGAGTATACGTTTTCAGTTGTATGCCTTGGGTGCCAGTGTCGGGCACAAGGAGGCGTGTGCGTCACTGATTGACGTGACCCTTATACCGAGCGGGTTGCTCGAGGAATGGATGGATGCGCTGTACATGTGATTGTACCGCAGCTTATGTTTGGGGTAATCATATTACGAGTGGTGATACCCTTGGGGTATGCTCGTTGGATTGGCTTTTTGGCCATGTTTTTGACGACAGGAGTAATCGTGGAGGAATTACTCGCTTTCTATTGATATGACATGTGGTAGACATGGTCACACCACCCATGAGGATGTATGATGGGTCCTAAGGGAGTAGGATCAGGTTATGTTAAGTACATGGGGACATTGAAGTGTCCAGGGTATATCAGCATTGGAGGAATGTTGGGTAAAGACCCACTACTCTATTGATTTTCTTTTTCTTCCCTTGGTATGGTATGCCGTGCGGAAGCGTCCATCTGATTGGTAGGTTTGAGGTGAACCAAGTGAGACAGCGATTAGTTTGTCTGCCGCGTGTGTGCAGCACCATGATGGGCTTGCTAGAGCCGTTATACTGCTCGTTGGAACCAAGTTTGGCAAACCGTAAGGTGATACGAGGTGGATTGTGGTGGACTCTGGTAGTCACCACGTCATTTGAAGTTGAGGTGGAGTATGCCTCATTGAAACGTATATATGTTTATGTTTAAATCTTGGGGAGACTTGTCTGGGACAGCTCATGATGTGAAGTACCAACGAGAGAGTCGTCAAGTTGTCGTTGATTCGACCTGAGAATCCAAGTATTTGAGTTGCAATGATGCGACTGCTCCTTCGATAGAGGAGGTTTGAAAGTGGAAACCAGGTTTGGTATGTGTACACCGTGGAATACTAGTGTTTCCCTCGTAACGATGTATGTTGGACATCGTGAGTCATGATAAGAGATGTCAAGGAATGAAATCTACGATGGAATCAGGAGCGATTCGAATCCTTACAGTTTCAGTTGACTAACTGCTTTTGGATTATTAGCGTTGAGCTGTGCTGACGCTCTTTGACGTTATGATGGATTTGGAAGTCTGTTCCACTCCAGAGTTTGACACGAGGTCAACGTTCTCACGGTTGATGTGTCATTCAGGATGCGTTCTTACTGGTTGTATTAGAACGAAGGATGACTGTCCGATCTACAGTCGTAAGTATAGGTTGTTTTTCAGTCATGAGAGACTGACTTTTAGGATGACCCGCATCGAGGTACGTTTTGCCTCTTAAGTGATATGTTGGTTTTGGTAAGTCGCTCTGTTTCAGAGTTTGATGAGAGGTAAGTATCCTGGCGTTTATTAATACGATTCTGATATGGTCAAGAATCGAAGTTATGGCTTCATGTTGTCGTGTAGCCTGGGTGTTACGTGATACACCAGTGCTAATTTCGAGGACGAAATTCTTTTAGTGGGGGATATTGTGATGACCAAGTATTATAGATGTTAATCCCGTAGTGTTAATAATCCCTAAAGTGGTTTTACGTGGCGATTTGGAATTTAATCGAGGTATTGGGCCTTCTGGGCTCGTTTATTTGGGTAGTTGGGATCGTTGGATCCAGAGGTTGAGATTGTATTCACATTACGGTGTAAAACCTAAGAGTTGGGTTTTTGATGTGTCTCGGAATCTCGGGTGCTGTGTGAGCACCGGTAGGGGGTTTTGGAGTTAGAGAGAGAGTTTTTGAAAACAGATGATTTTTAAGGAATCATGATGTATTTGTGGGGCTATTAATTTTTCGGGGTATTTTTGCTATAAATACCAATTGAACCCAAAATTTTAAATGGAAATTTCATTTCAACCCTCACATTCTCTCTCTCTCTCCCGCGCGCCCCTTCCCGTCTGCCAGCCCCCTCCGCGCGTAAAAGCGCTTCGGCCGCCGCCGTCCCGCCGCCGATCGGCGCGTCCGACCTACCCACGGCTTCGTCTCGTCCAGGCGCTCATTTCCCCTCCGGCAATTGAAAGTTTCATCGCGATTTGAAGTCGAATTTTGAGAAAGAGCGGCGATCCCCAATTTCTAGGGTTCATCGGATTTTGGTCGTTTTCTTCCGATTTCGTTTGGGTAACGTTCCTTACCCCCTTTTTCCATGTTTGTGATGTTCTTCCCTGCCTAATTGTGATTTTTGGTTCGAAATTATGTTCGAATTTTAGGGCTTGGAATTCGATTTTGGGGATTTTTGGCATGAGGATGATAATGCTTGTTAGGATTCGATTTATTCATGTTTAAATGAATTATGATGCTTAAGTGGAATCGAATTAAGATGTTATGGTTCGAATTTGCCCTAATTTGGTGAGGGTTTGATTTCGAATTTGGGGATTTTGGCTATGGGTTGATGATTCATGTTAGGGATCGTTCATTACATGTTTTAGATGATTTATGATGCTTGGTTGGGTTCAAATTGTGATGCTAAGGTTCGAATTATTGAAGGTGTTCTTGGGCAATTTTTCGATATATCGCATTCGTTTTCCCTCCCTGCATGTACCCTGCCCCGGGTCTTTTTAAAGGTTAATTGTCGTGTGTTGACGATATTTTGAGGGTTATGGATGTGCTTGAGCATGGGTTACATGTTCGTAAATAATTGTGAATTATTTATCGTTTTAGCACATCATTCCTCGGGGCATGGAACTCGAGCAAGGTTCGGCTCGGACTTCGAGGATTTAAGGTACGTTTAGCGTACGAGCATAGTTTAAATGATGTTTTACAAGTATGATGCATGATCTAAAATACATGAAATGCTTTGCTATGATGGTATCGGGACTTGGTTACGATATGTTGTTTCACATGGTGGAATGCTCAGTGCCGCTATGAAGCGAGCCAATGATGAGGTGTGGTTGCTACGGAGCAAACACCCATAGTATGACGTTACCTTGAAGTAAGAAATGAAAATGTGGTATTTGATTAGATATCTAGGATATCTGTATTTTATTCCCTATTGGTAAGAATAGGAACAGAGACGTAGTTAATCAGAGAAGTGATTAACCAGTATCGGAAGTTAAGGAAATACCAACATGATATCTAGAATTATGATAATTGCTAGATTAAGTAAGATGTTATGAAACGATGTTATGAAAAGATGTTATGAAACGATGTTATGAAATGATGTTATGAAATGTTGCTAATCATTGCTAGATTAAGTAAGATGTTATGAAACGATGTTATGAAAAGATGTTATGAAACGATGTTATGAAAAGATGTTATGAAACGATGTTATGAAATGATGTTATGAAATGTTGCTAATCATTGCTAGATAAAGTAAGATGTTATGAAAGGTTGCCAATTTGAAACTGGCTAGGGTTAACCAATGTGATGATTAACTGCATATTCAGGATCTGATGATTTATCTGTTTTGAGAACAGGGTTATTACAGGGGTACGCTATGATGAGGATGATACCATCCAGGAAGTATCACATATGTTCCACAATATTTACATTTTCGTAAATTATGTACTATGTCATTATGATTATGAAATTGTGGAATTGGTATGCTCACCCCGTTGGGGGCTGTCTCTGTTGGGGCAGGTGAACAGGTACATCGATGGCTTTGGAGATGAGCTCGAGCTGTTGATTGGATGTACTCCCAGGATCGTGGTACCAGGGCTTGATGGAGCACGGTATCGTATAGAGTATCTATATACCCATGATGGTTTTATACATATTCATGATGCTCGCATGTGAGCACGATTATACTTGTATATGGGTTGTATGTAAAGGCATGAGCCTTTCTCTCTTTCATTCTATGTTGCATGCAATTAGAGGTAGAATTGTTAAATGATAAGAGAGTCATGGGTGTATTATGTGGGTGTTGAAACCCACTTTTGTCGTCATATGTGTGGTGTCTTCCCTGGCTGGGAATTTACTTGTATAACTGCTTTCTGATGAGTATTATGTGTTCCCTGGCCGGGAATTATGTTATGTGCTGTGCTCTCTTTTTTGGGATAGCTCTATTTATGGGGAGACTCTGCCCAAATTTTTATAAAAGTTCACAATGTGAAAAATGGCACCAAGAGGTTGGTAAAGGGCAATCATATGAGTCTTTTATTGTTAGGATGATGATCTTACAACATTGAGTATTAAAGGAAGTTTTGTAATTGACATTCAATGGTAAAGTATCATCTGAGCTTCCCGATTGACTTTTTATAGAAAGCATGTACCACACATAGTGGTTAATACACTAATCAAGGGTTAAGTATACGGGGTCCTTACATATATCAATCACATCCAAGGACTCTCATTTCAATTATCTCATAATTCGATCGATGATGTTATTCTCAACAGGTTCCAGAGCAACTTCATTGCTCAATGACCTCATACTCATTAAAATTTCATAAAAGAGTTTGAATGTCTCATTTGATATACATATTATTCATTTATTCAATCTAATGCAGTATTCTTTCAATAATAACAGGTTTTGTAGATATTCGAGTGTAAAATCTTTTCCTACTAAGTTTTATCAAGCATATAAAGTAATTTATCGATATTGTGGTCAATATCCATACGACACGACAAGCATACTCAAACATAAATCACATATCGACATCTATGTCACTCCAGATCATGTAGAGAAAATAGGTCAAATAAGTTTCAAACATAAACGCACATGTTCATTCGTGCCTATTCAAAGTGTACACAAGACTCAAGACTAGAGCATTCCCAGATTATGCTCTGATACCAACTGTGAGGACCCGTTCGTAATCAAATATTTAAGTATCACACAATGATTATTTTTTTGGTAAACAACGGAAGATTATTTAAAAACTCTGCCAACAAGTGGCTCTAAAAATTTCGGCATAACCTCCCCACACGAGGGACATACCAAAAGAAATGAAAACACAATAATAATAACCCCAGTACATAAAGTACATACATAATACCATAGCATGCATCATAAACATCCATCAAAGGAGTAGTTGCACCGCTTTGCCACACGGATCGGCAACTCACGGCCACCGATCATCACGAAATACATCTCCAAAGATGTCTACATCCGTATGTTCCAAGAAATCACATCTTGGTCCAAACACATCATCGAGACTCTACAAGGTCTCAAGGTTTCAAAAGGACATGCAAGAAAGTCAATTGCACTCCCGCCACACGTGTCAACCACGACACCTAACAAATCCGACACATGGCCATCCCTCGCTTACCCTAGGATTCAACAATCCTAACACATGAAGTTAGCAAATTAGTCAGAAATGACTTACCATGGCCTCAACACACGATAATCCCTCCTCAAGGGAGACAATCAGACCTCACGATCATTCTTTAGAATACATCGTGTCCTCGAGATTACCAATCTCAAGGTGCCAAAATCTCCCACCGGAGATTCATTCATCAAAGCATATTAATGCAATGCTCGACGAGTACCAAGAAAATGATGGCGTTCGTATACCCACACCGGCATACATGCCTAAGCACCAATACTATCTGCATATTCAATGCAATCAACTCGGGTATTACCAGTCATACCCAAAAGTCCCAATCTCAACTGTCAATCCTCAATTATTCTCACTCAACGGAGAATGATGGTTGACAAACCAAAAACCAAACGGTGTGATTCCAACATCAACACCACATAAACCAATTCAGTGAATCTTCCAAAGATTCCCAACCGGTAGGTATATTAATACTGCTTTCCTCATAAGGAAAGTGTCCATGACCCTCCAACCTCGAACCATCGTTTGGAAAACTGGATATATTTATACCAAAATATATATCCCGGAACCAACAAATACGCAACCGATTCAGAATAGTGCATCCTTGCAACTATTACCAAATCGAAATCCGTATACTCAACGTATACTCATTCTAACGATGCTCTGTACTAATGCCATAGTACTCCACAAACCTCGAGCATCTCCCCAGAGACGCTTCCTCATACGTCTCACCGAAAATATAAAGCCATTATTCAGTCCAACATTAGTAATACTTACCGTGGCTGATTTATAATCAACCCTAAACCAATACCAACTGTCTATATGACAGTAGGTTCCAAATCTCTCCAAGAGATACAATCAATATAGTAGTGCCACCCCAGTAACTATATCCCACAATTCCAATTGTGCCCCATTGCATTCCATATGCAAGAATGCTCAACCAGAGCTAACAACGACTTGTCGACACTCGCGTTGGTAATCCCAACAAAAATGAGATGTCCCAGTACAAGTCCCTTAAAACATAAAATGTATAAACGTCCCGTGAGGTATTCCCTGACCCAAACCTCATGCCACATAGTGACTACAAGAGTCCACTATAGACGCTCATTGTATCATCATACGATTTACCAAACTCGGTTCCAACGAGCAGTATAACGGCTATCACAAGCACACTATAGCACTGCAACAATACCAGGCTAGCAAATCGCTGCCTCCTTAGGTTTATACCAAACCTATCAACGTATTACACATTCCGCCCCGGTATACCATATCATATAATCAATTAGAGTAGTGGGTCATCACCCAATGTTTCTCTAATACCAATGAATAACAGACATCCCGGTGTCCTCATTCAACCACAAGGCAATCCTATCCATTAGGATTTTATTCCACACCCTCATGGGTGGGTGTGATCATGTCCACCACATGTCACCTCGGTATAAGTAAGTAGTTCCCCCAATAACTACTCCTACTACCAGTCACTTGGTCATAGACATTCCAACGAGTATACCCAAAGGTACTACCACTCTTAAAATATTTACCTCAAATATGTTCTGCGGTACACTTCCTGTACGGCACACCCAATAATTCTTTGAGCAACCTCCTCGGCATAATGGTCTCGTCAACTAGTGACCCAGACACTACCATGTGCTCACCATTGGCACTCAAACCATACGACTAAATACATATACATAAATTTATTATTCATCAAAACGACGCTACGCATCTACATTGAACATCCACTATGTCATCGTTATCCCGTGATGGTACAGGTCAACATATGACACCCAAAATAACATCGTCAACTCGTGATGGTCCATGTCGACACACGACATGCATAATCTCATCGTCAAACACGTGACGGTATATGTATATCAACGCATGACATCCACAATAATGCTAATAAAACAGTAATATACCATACAACTTCGCTAACAGGATAGTGGTAAACTTGTATCCATTGCTCAACAGTGGTACGCAAGCAGCACCAATCGCTCGAAGGCGGCATGATCTCGTGTTACGTACATAGCGTCATAACCCATCGCTATAGAATCAGCGGCATAAAACATCGTTATAGATATCCGACGGTATGAATCATCGCCATAGGATTAGTGGAATGTACCATCGCTATGTAGATGTCCGGCGGTATGAATCATCGCCATAGATGTAGCGGAATGACCCATCGCTATGAATACCCGGCGGCATAAGTCATCGCCAATAGAATAGCGGAATAACCATTGCTATGAATACCTGGCGGCATAAACCATCGCCAATAGAATATCAGAACCATCGTTATGAATATCCGGCGGCATAACCCATCGCCAATAGATTAGCGGAATGAATCATCGCTATGAATATCCGGCTGCATAAACCATCGCCAATAGAATAGCGGAATGAACCATCGCTATGAATATTCGGCGGCATAACCCATCGCCAATAGAATAGCTGAATGAACCATCGCTATGAATATCCGACGGCATAAACCATCGCCAATAGAATAGCTGAATGAACCATCGCTATGAATATCCGGCGGCATAACCCATCGCCAATATAATAGCGGAATGAACCATCGCTATGAATACACAGCGGCATAAACCATCGCCAATAGAATAGTCGATCCCTAGTCTTGTTATAGTAGTGTATTTTAATGCACCTCGCTTGTCATGACCACGGCACTAATACCCCTCGCTTCGACATATCAACGGCATTGAATAACCTCGCTCAAATGCGACATGCGGTAATACCCTCGCTTCAACATTTGGCGGCAAATATTCTTTCCTCACTACGATATGACAGCGGCAAGTATTCTATCATCGCATCAAGTGACGCGGCAAAGCATTTAAAATCATCACTCATCCATAACAACGAGTCATGGGATATTCATCAAGCATCCCATCTATACATGTAACACAATGCATAATCCATATCCCAATATACATCACTATGAGTGTATTTTAATGCACCTCGCTTCAAATGTGACATGCGGCAATACCTTTGCTTCAACATTTAGCCGCAAAGCATTAAAATCACCACTCCAATATATATGCAACCACAATTAGTGTATTTTTAATGCACCTTGCTTCAATGTGACATGCGGCAATACCCGCGCTTCAACATTTAGCGGCAAATCATTAAAATCATCACTTGAATATATATGCAACCACAATGCATAATCCATAATGTATATAAAATACATGTTACCGTTTGGTGCCCGTCAATCCTGGCCTTAGCCCTCCATGCCAAAGCGTCCCTATAGGAGCGATTCCAAACCATGAGCATATAATAATCCATGTTCACCACAACATGATTATAAAGGATAAATGCATAAATCATAATTGCAAAGTGCTTCCTGTATCCCAATGCATTTCAAAATTCTCCCTTTGGTTGTCCCTGTACCACAACTCACAATCATAATCAACAGATTATATTATTATTCCTTAGATGTCATGTGACAACCCGAAATAATTATATGCAATTTGGGCATTAATTATGTTTATATGATTAATTATGGTGATAATTGACTTATGTGTTGGAATTAATTATCTTGATGAAATGCTTAGTCACATGGTAGGCGTGACCCGGGGGTTGCATTTCAGGGTGCATGTTATGCATGTTGGGAAAAGAAGTGTTAACATGATTTAATTGTATTGGTTGCTAATTATGTGGAAATTATGGATTTAGTGGAAGTTTCTTGCATTTTCTGTAAAATGCTTTTAAAATACCATGTTAGGGTATTTTATACATCATGTTAATTTGGGGTACAAATTTTAATTAACCTTTATAACCCATTTACCCCACTATACCCACCTCACTTTACCCATCACTTTTAAATCCCCAATTCTCATCCCCAACCCTAACCCATTCCCATTTTCGAAATTGAGCAAGAGAGGAAGGAGGAATCTTCTCAAAATCTTTGTTTGTGAGATTCTTGATAGGATTTGGAGTCCTCAAGAGGTATGAAACCCTTCCTAAAGTTTTTATGGTGTTTGGTTTTGAAATGGGTTAGCATTTTGGGTTTTTATGTGGGTTTGATTTGAGTATGTGTTGAATGTGGTTGGGGTATGATTTTTGAAGTGTTTTATGTGGGTTTTAGTGAGTTATGATGATATTTGAGTTATTGGAATGTTTGGGATTGAAGGGTATATGTTAGAACTTGGAAAATGCTCAAAAATGGTGAAGGATCGTGCACACAGCAGGTGGCTATCGATCGCTACAAATGCAGCGATCGATCGCCGAAGGCCAGTGGCAAAAAATACTACAGGCAATCGATCGTCATATATGGCGCGATCGATCGCCACGAGGCAGAAGGGTCAGGCGATCGATCGCTGATCAATCGCTTCATTGCAGCGATCGATCGCCAGCTGCTTAAAAGTGGCAAATGATGTTTTTTGTTGAATTTTTGGTATTGGGACTATAATTGGCTTCTAATATTGATTTGTATGGTTGTGTAGAACCATCCCAGGTACCAACAACATCAAGGAGATAAAGTTCTTCAACTTCTCCACTTTTGAGATTAAGGTACGTAAGAGACGTACGGGCATCGGACGGTAAAACACACTCCTATACTATGACTACGCAATGATTGCATAAGTATTTATGATGTTTATGATGATGATTATGATAAGTAAAGTTACGGTGATGTCTGTGATGAGTAAAGATGATATGATGTTTATGATGATGATTATGATAAGTAAAGATACGATGATGTCTATGATGAGTAAAGATGCTATGACGTTTATGATGTATGTTAAACTATGTTACTAGAAATGGTAGAGTGTTCCGGTGGTTGTTATGGGCAAGCGAGGAATGTACTTACCGCTGACATAGCTAGCGAGGAGATATATCCGCTATCAAGGTGTAGCGAGGGATATCACAGTACCGCTATATGTCGAGCGAGGGGGCCAATTGTGCCGCTGTCATAGCAGGACCAGAACAGTCACATTTCTAATTAACATTGTTGATTTTGAGCATATAAGTGAAGTATGATTTTAATCATTTATGTCAAGAACTAATGATTATATGCATGAATATGAAACAGGGACAACAAAAGAGGGTTAATGCAATTACACAGGAAGTATATGTTAACGATTATTTCATGCATTTATTTATATGCCATTATCTTATGATGTACATGCTCATGATGGGTTGTTCCTGTAGGTACACTTTCGGACTGAAGGGCTAAGGGTCGGGTTGTGGCAGTGAGCTACGAGGATCATGAAAGAATATAGGATACAGGATTTTGGATAGTCTCTACTCTAGGAGTAGTGTAAATCTATAGCTTTAACATTCATTATCGAGAATGTAATTAATTAGCTCATGGAATTTTATTTTTGGCCTGTAATCCTATTAGCTCAAAGCTACAACCGGAACCCTAAGATGTTATTAAAGCATGTTTAGTCCATAATACGTTATTATAACCATGTTAAGGTAGGAAGACCCTACATTAGTGGTATCAGAGCAGTGGTTAGAGAACCCGGGAATGAGTGAAGGGTAACCTTAGCAATAGGTTGGCTAGGTGCTACTTTTTAAACATGTTTTGTGCATATGTTGCATATGAAGCATATGACTATTATACTAACATGTTATGGTTTTTAACGATGTATTATATGAACTGCTTTTGGGTATTGTTGTTAACCCTTGTCTTGCAGCATGGCAGCAAATGTGGAAGTGGGTGATGCAATTAGTGTTAATGCAAGTGCTGGGCGTACCAATCCCCTACCACCGCCAGCCTTAGGCGAAGAACCCTCTGAGCAACAGTTACTACCTGGGGAGCTAAGTTTGGCTCAGTTTCTGGCATTCCGACCCCCGATGTTCGAAGGAACTGAGACAGGGGAATTGCCGAGGAGTGGTTAGAAATGATGGAACAGATATTTGTGGCAGCTCCATGTGCGAAGTCAGCATGGATAAGGTTAGCGGAATTCCAACTAGCCAAGAAGGCATTGATGTGGTGGAAGACCACAGTAGTAGAGCAAGAGGCTCAGGGACAGGAAATAAATTGGAAGATGTTTCGAACTCGGTTTCTGACCCGCTATTTTTCAGCTGCTGCACGACAGGCTAAGGAGGATGAGTTTACTAACCTTAAGCAAGGTAACATGCCTGTGTCAGATTATGCTCTTCATTACTGTTCTTTGCTCAGATATGTACCTCATATCGCCGCAAGTACTCAAGCAAAGATGAGGACTTCATGAAAGGCTTGAGGTCTGAACTGTATGACAGGGTGGTCACTTATGGTCCAGCTTGCTTTGATGACGCCCTTTCACGGGCTGAGCTAGCCGAACTGGGAGTTGGTGCATATCCTGATGTCGTGCCACCTTCAGCACCCCCCTCAGAAATCTACTTCTGGTAATTTGAAGCCGAGGGGTGATCAGTTCAAGCCAAGGGGAACACATCAGCTTCGAGGTTCAGTGGTAAGAGGCCCGAGAATCGTTGGAAAGGAAACCGTAGGAATGACGCCCCGTCAGGAAGAGGACAGTCTCAGGGAGGCAGATTTGTGAAGGTCCAGTGCTCTCTTTGTGGGCAACAACATTCGACTAAAGACTGCGTAGATTGTTACGTATGCGGCAATAAGGGCCACTTTGCTCGGCAATGTCCCTATCGGGAGGGACAACAGAACTCTACGGGGAGTCCTGCGGACAGAGCAGTGCAACACAGGCCACCGTTTGTACCGAGGCAGTTTGGAGGTCATCCTATGGGGCCACCTCAGGGGCAAGTTTATGCATTGACAAGGGAGCAGGCTACGGCGGCTCCGGAGGAAGTGATAGCGGGTACGTGTCTTTTATTTACGCATCCTGTTTTTATATTGATAGACACAAGTGCGTCACACTCTTTTGTGTCGACAAGTTTTGTGGAAAGGCACCACATATGCACTTCTCCATCGCCCATGCCTCTTGTAGTCTCGTCACCCGCTGGAAGAAGTTTGATTACTGATCGGATTGTCTATGACAGCCTCATTTATTTTGAGGGTAACGAGCTAAGATCAGATTTGATTGTTCTGGGAATGTCAGACTTTGATTGCATTGTGGGCATTGATGTTCTGAACAGGTATCAGGCAGTTGTGAACTGCAGGCAGAGGACTGTCCGATTCAGGTCTGATATGGGAGTCCAGTGGACATTCTATGGGGATGGTTTTAGGGTCTTCCTACCTTAACATCATACTAATAACGTATTATGGACTAAACATGCATTCATAACATCTTAGGGTACCGGTTGTAGCTTTGAGCTAATAAGATTACAGGCCAAAAAAAAATATTTCAAAACTTAATAATTACATTCTCGATAATGAATGTTAAAGCTATAGATTTACACTACTCCTAGAGTAGAGACTATCAAAATCCTGTATCCTATATTCTTTCATACTCCTTTTAGCTCCCTGGCTCAACCCGACCCTTAGCCCTTCAGTCCAAAAGTGTACCTACAGGAACAACCCATCATGAGCATGTACATCATTACTTAACATCATAAGGTAATGGCATATAAACAAATGCATGAAAATAATCGTAACATATACTTCCTGGTTAATCGCATTAACCCACTTTGGTTGTCCCTGTTTCATAGTCATGCATATAATCATTAGTTCTTAACATAAATGATTAAAATCATACTTCACATATATGCTCATAATCAACAATGTTATTTAGAAATGGGGATGTTTCTGGTCTTGTTATGTCCGCGGAACAATTGGCCCCCCTCGCTTCGACATATAGCGGTACTGTGATACCCCTCGCTACACCTTGATAGCGGATGTATCTCCTCGCTAGCTATGTCAGCGGTAAGTACCTTCCTCGCTTTCCCATAACTACTACAAGAACACTCTACCATTCTCAATAACATAGTTAAACATACATCATCATCATCATATCATAAACATCATCATCTTGTAAACATCATCATCTTATCATAAACGTCCTCATAAACATCATATCATCTTTACTCATCATAAACATCATCATCATAAACTTACTCATCATAATCATCATCATAAACATCGTAAATACTTATGCAATCATTGCGTAGTCATAGTATAGGAATGTGTTTTACCGTCCGATGCCCGTACGTTTCTTACGTACCTTAATTCCAAAAGTGGAGAAGTTGGAGAACTTTATCTCCTTGAAGTTGTGGGTACCTGGGATGGTTCTACACAACCATACAAATCGATATTAGAAGCTAATTATAGTCCAATATCCAAAAATCCCACAAAATAATCAAAAACACCCATTTTTACATCTCGCGATCGATCGCCGCCCAGGCCCGATCGATCGTGAGATCATACTGGACGATACTGAAAATTTCAGCCCTTGGCGATCGATCGCCACTTTTGGCGCGATCGATCGCCAGCCTCGCCGATCGATCGCCCAAATGTGGCGATCGATCGCCAAATGTTACTGGCGCCTACTGGTTGCGCGCGATCGATCGCCAAAGATGGGCAATCGATCGCCGCTGCCTGTGCGCGGAAAAACACCATTTTTGCACTACATTTTCTTCCCCATCTTCACCAACACTTACACGAACAAACCAATAACATAAAAACACTTCCAACCTTCATTTTACATCATTAGACAACTAAAAATCCTACACCCATCCAAAAATCACACCAACCCAAAATAAACCCATTTCAAACAATCAAAAACCCATTTCAAAATCAAACCAAACATCATAAAAACTTTAGGAAGGATTCCATACCTCTTAAGGACTCCAAATCCTACAATAAATCTCACAAACAAAGGTTTTTTGAAGATTTCTCCTTCCACTTTATGCCAAAATCGAAAATAGCAAATGGGTTAGGGTTGGGGATGAATTTGGGGATTTAAAAGAGTGGAGGGTAAAGTGAATAAAGTGGGGGGTATAGTGGGGTATGGGTTTTAAAGGCTAATGAAATTGTACCCAAACAATTAACATGATGTATAAAATACCCCAACATGGTATTTTAAAAGCATTTTTCAAAATGCAACAAACTTCCACTAAATTCATATATTCCTCATAATTAACAACAATGCAATTAAATCATGTTAACACCCCATTTTTTTTAACATGCACCCTGAAATGCAACCCCCGGGTCACGCCTATCGTGTGACTAAGCATTTCAACATGATAATTAATTTCCAACACATAAATCAATTACCATAATTAATCACATAAACATCATTAATGCCTAAATTGCATATAATTAATTTCGGGACATCACAATACTCCCCTACTTATAAGATTTCGTCCTCGAAATCGCATGCACTTACCCAAAATGAAACTAAACATAAATCATATCAGAAAATAGTTCCAGGTAATGCTGCACCATATGCCGTTTCGTCTCCCACGTAGCCTCCTCGACACCTCGACAATCCCACTGAACTTTGACCATCGGTATAACCTTGCTTCGTAATCTGCGATCTTCACAATCCAGAATTCTGACCGGTCGTTCTACGTAGAATACATCTGAGTCCAACTGCACTTCAGTAGGCTGTAACACATGAGACGGGTATGGCTCATACTTCTGTAACATATAGACGTGAAAAACATCATGAATCCCTGATAAAGACGGCGGTAGAGCCAAACGGTAGGCCAATGTACCGATACGCTGCAATACTTCATACGGCCCAACATACCTCGGAGATAATTTCCCCCGCATACCAAAACGAACCACACCCCTGAAGGGTGAGATTTTCAAGAAGACCTTGTCTCCACTTGGAATTCCAGCGGTCGTCGTCGCTTATTGGCATAGGCTGCTTGCCTATCCTGGGCCGCTTTCATCTTTTGGCGTATCAACTTAATCTTTTCTTCCATATCCTTTATCATATCCGGTCCTCCGACCGATTTACTAGTCAAGTCCTCCCAATACAGCGGTGACCTACAACGTCGACTGTAAAGAGCTTCAAAAGGGGCCATTTGAATGCTCGCCTGATAGCTGTTATTATACGAGAACTCCACTAGTGGTAATGAATCTTGCCACGGAGTATCAAACTCCAATACACATGCCCTCAACATGTCTTCGAGCGTCTGAATAGTACGCTCCGTCTGGCCATTTGTCTGAGGGTGGTAAGTTGTACTCAGTCTCACCTCTGTGCCCAAAGCTGTCTGGAGACCCTCCCAGAAATGTGAAGTAAACCTTGGATCTCTGTCAGACACAATCGAGACTGGAACCGCATGCAACCTCACCACATCCCGTACATATAATTGGGCCATCTTTAGGTATGTAAAAGTCATACAGTAAGGGATGAAATGAGCCACCTTCGTCAGCCTATCCATGATCACCCAGATCGCATCAAATCCAGAGGCCGTCCTCGGCAAGTGGGTCACGAAGTCCATAGATATGTGCTCCCACTTCCATTCTGGTACTTCTAAACTCTTCAGTTCGCCACCAGGCCTCTGCCTCTCCGCTTTTACTTGCTGACAAATCAAGCACTTATTGACAAAGGTGATGACGTCTCTTTTCATCCGCCTCCACCAAAATTGGTGGCATAAATCCTTGTACATCTTTCTTCCACCTGGATGTATGCTAAACCTACTGCTATGAGCACGGTGCAAGATCCCTTGACGCAACTCTGGTGCCCTTGGCACTACCCAACGGTTACCAAGCCTCAAAGAACCATCTTCTGCCACTCTGAACTTTGATAACTGACCCTGAAGTACTATCGATGACCATCTCTGAACCTCATCATCCGACCTCTGGGCTTATAGCCTCAAATATGTCTGGCTCAGCCAATAAGGTTGACACTCGCATCGACGACGTGTCCACATCAAAATCATAGCCCAGATGGCAATAAGAAGTCATCATAGCTGATAAACTCATGGTATCCTCAGCAGTACTCTTCACCTTCCGACTTAAGGCGTCTGCTATCAAGTTTGCTTTACCAGGATGGTACTCAATTTCACAATCATAATCCTTGAGTAAATCCATCCATCTTCTTTGCCTCATATTCAGCTCCGCTTGGGTGAATAGGAACTTCAAGCTCTTTGGTCCGTATAAATGGTAAATGAAGTACCATATAGATAATGCCGCCAAATCTTCAAGGCGAAAATGATGGCCGCCAGTTCCAGATCATGAACTGGGTATCTGGTCTCATGAGGCTTCAACTGCCTCGAAGCATAAGCCACTACGTGCTTATCCTGCATCAATACACAACCCAAACCCTGCAATGATGCATCCGTGTACAAGGCAAACCTCTTATTCTCAGAAGGAATCACCAATATAGGTGCCGTAGTCAAACGACGCTTCAATTCTTGGAAGCTTTCCTCACAAGCTTCGGACCAATAGAACGGGACTGCTTTCTGAGTCAACTATGTCAACGGCTTAGCGATCTTAGAGAATCCCTTGACGAAACGTCGGTAATAACCCGCTAAGCCAAGGAAGCTCCGTATCTCAGGTACAAAAGTGGGTGCAGCCCACTCCATCACAGCTTCAACCTTCTTGGGATCTACAGATATCCCGCTGCTAGATATAACATGACCCAAGAACACCACACTGTTCAACCAGAACTCGTACTTGCTAAGCTTTGCATATAACTGATGATCCCTAAGGATCTGGAGTACTGTCCTCAAGTGCTTCACGTGTTCCTCTTCGGTCCGAGAATAAATGAGTATATCGTCAATGAAAACAATGACAAACTGATCCAAATATGGTTGAAATACTCTGTTCATCAGACTCATAAAAATAGCTGGGGCATTTGTCACCCCATAAGGCATGACTAAGAATTCATAGTGCCCATACCTAGTCCTGAAAGCTGTCTTCTGAATATCATCTTCCCTTACCCGAATATGATGATACCCCGACCTCAGATCGATCTTACTGTAGAGCTTCGAACCCTGCAACTGGTCAAACAAATCATCGATCCTCGGAAGTGGATACTTATTCTTCACGGTGGCTTTGTTCAGTTGTCTGTAATCGATGCACAGATGCATCGAACCATCTTTCTTCTTAACAAATAGGACTGGTGCACCTCAGGGCGATACGCTAGGGCGTATGTAACCCTTATCAAGGAGTTCTTGCAACTGAACCTTCAATTCCCTTAACTCCGCTGGTGCCATCCTATACGGGGCACGAGAAATGGCAGACGTCCCCGGTAGTAACTCAATTCCAAACTCGACCTCTCTCGTCGGTGGAAATCAGGGAATCTCTTCCGGAAAGACATCAGAAAACTCCGCCACTACGGGCACATCCTCGACCATTAATTCTTCCCTCTTTTCAGTAATATCAACAGCATAGATGAGGTATCCCGAATGGCCCCGTTCCAACAACTGTGACATCTTGATATCAGATATCAACGGGATCTTTGAATGAGAACCATCCCCATAAAATGTCCACTGGACTCCCATATCAGACCTGAATTGGACAGTCCTCTGCCTGCAGTTCACAACTGCCAGATACCTATTCAGAACATCAATGCCCACAATGCAGTCAAAGTCTGACATTCCCAGAATAATCAAATCTGACCTTAGCTCGTTACCCTCAAAATAAATGAGGCCGTCATAGACAATCCGATCAGTAATTAAACTTCTTCCTGCGGGTGTCGAGACTACAAGAGGCGTGGGCGAGGAGAAGTGCATATGTGGTGCCTTTCCACAAAACTTGTCGACACAAAAGAGTGTGACGCACCTGTGTCTATCAATATAAAAGCAGGGTGCATAAATAAAAGACACGTACCCGCTATCACTTCCTCCGGAGCTACTGTAGCCTGCTCCATTGTCAAAGCTTAAACTTGCCCCTGATGTGGCCCCATAGGCTGACCTCCATACTGCCTCGGTACAAACGGTGGCCTGTGCTGCACTGCTATGTCCGCAGGTCTCCCCGCAGAGTTCTGTTGTCCCTCCCGATTGGGACATTGCCGAGCAAAGTGGCCCTTATTGCCACATACATAACAGCCTACACAGTCTTTCGTCGAGTGTGGTTGCGCACAAAGAGAGCACCGAACCTTCCCAAATCTGTCTCCCTGAGAATGTCCTCTTCCTGACGGGGCATCATTCCTACGGCTTCCTTTCCAATGATTCTCGGGCCTCTTACCACTGAACCTCGAAGCTGATGTGTTCCCCCTTGGCTTGAACTGATCACCCCTCAGCTTCAAATTATCAGAAGTAGATTTCTGAGGGGGTGCTGGAGGTGGCACGGCATCAGGATATGCACCAACTCCCAGCTCGGCTAGCTCAGCCCGTGAAAGGGCGTCATCAAAGCAAGCAGGGCCATAAGTAATCACCCTGTCATACAGTTCCAGCCTCAAACCTTTCATGAAGTTCCTCATCTTTGCTTGAGTACTTGCGGCGATATGAGGTACATATCTGAGAAAAGAACAGTAATGAAGAGCATAATCTGACATAGGCATGTTACCTTGCTTGAGGTTAGTAAACTCATCTTCCTTAGCCTGGCGTGCAGCAGCTGAAAAGTAGCGGGTCAGAAACCGAGTTCTGAACAGTTTCCAATTTATTTCCTGACCCTGAGCCTCTTGCTCTATCACTGTGGTCTTCCACCACATCAGCACCTTCTTGGCCAATTGGAACTCCGCTAGTCTTATCCATGCTGACTTTGCACAAGGAGCTACCACAAATATCTGTTCTATCCTCTCTAACCATTCCTTGACCAGTTCCCCTGTCTCAGTTCCTTCGAACATCGGGGGTCGGTATGTCAGAAACTGAGCCAAACTTAGCTCCCCAGGTAGTAACTGTTGCTCAGAGGGTTCCTCGCCCAAGGCTGGCGGTGGTAGGGGATTGGTACGTTCAGCACTTGCATTAACACTAACTGCATCACCCACTTCCACATTTCTGCCATGCTGCAAGACAAGGGTTAACAACAATACCCAAAAGCAGCTCATACAATACATCGTTAGAAACCATAACATGTTAGTACAATAGTCATATTCTTCATATGCAACATATGCACAAAACATGTTTAAAAAGAAGCACCTAGCCAACTTATTGCTAAGGCTACCCTTCACTCATTCCCGGGTTTTCTAACCACTGCTCTGGTACCACTAATGTAGGGTCTTCCTACCTTAACATAATACTAATAACGTATTATGGACTAAACATGCATTCATAATATCTTAGGGTACCGGTTGTAGCTTTGAGCTAATAAGATTACAGGCCAAAAAAATAAAATTTTAAAACTAATAATTACATTCTCCATAATGAATGTTAAAGCTATAGATTTACACTACTTCTAGAGTAGAGACTATCAAAATCCTGTATCCTATATTCTTTCATACTCCTTTTAGCTCACTGCCTCAACCCGACCCTTAGCCCTTCAGTCCAAAAGTGTACCTACATGAACAACCCATCATGAGCATGTACATCATTACTTAACATCATAAGGTAATGGCATATAAATAAATGCATGAAAATAATCGTAACATATACTTCCTGGTTAATCGTATTAACCCACTTTGGTTGTCCCTATTTCATAGTCATGCATATAATCATTAGTTCTTAACATAAATGATTAAATCATACTTCACATATATGCTCATAATCAACAATGTTATTTAGAAATGGGGATGTTTCTGGACTGAAGGGCTAAGGGTCGGGTTGAGGCAGTGAGCTACGAGGAGCATGAAAGAATATAGGATACAGGATTTTGGATAGTCTCTACTCTAGGAGTAGTGTAAATCTATAGCTTTAACATTCATTATCGAGAATGTAATTAATTACCTCATGGAATTTTATTTTTGGCCTGTAATCCTATTAGCTCAAAGCTACAACTAGAACCCTAAGATGTTATTAATGCATGTTTAGTCCATAATACGTTATTATAACCATGTTAATGTAGGAAGAACCTACATGTCATGACATATAATTGTTCCATTATGATTACATATCATAAACACACATAAGCAAAATAGTTGTGTCACACAACACCAACTACCATCATGCGTATTGTGATATCCCCGAAATAATTATATGCAAAGTGGGCATTAATTAAGTTTATATGATTATTTATGGTGTTAATTAAATTATGTGTTGGAATTAATTATTATGGTGGAATGCTTAGTCACATGGTGGGCGTGACCCGGTGGTGCGTTTCAGGGTGCATGTTATGCATGTTGAAAAATTGGGTGCTATCATTGTTTAATTGTGGTGGTTGATAATTATTTGGCAAAGCATGTATTTAATTGAGGTTTTGGTGCATTTTTGGGAAAATGCTTTAAAATATCGAGTTGGGATATTTTATACATCATGCTATTTATTGGGGTACATATTTAATTAAAACCCCCCTTATACCCCACTCACCCCCATCACTCTTTACCAATCAATTTCACCGCCCAAACCCTATCCCCAAACCCATTTTCGATTTTGGCAAAAGGAGGAGGGAAAAATCTTTGCAAAAACTTGGTTTGTGAGATTCTTGGTGAGATTTAGAGTCCATAAGAGGTATGGATCCCTCCTTGATGTTTTTATGGTGTTTGGTTTGGATTTGAAATGGTATTTTGAGTTTTGAAATGGGTTTGTTTTGGGTTGGTGTTGTTTTTGGTTGGGTGTTAGATTTTTTGTTGTTTTAAGGTGTATATTGAAGGTTTATGGTGTTTTTATGTTATTGGTTTGATGGTATTTGTGTTGGTGTGGATTGGGAAGAATTTAAGGAGCAAAAATGGTGTTTTTCGAAGTGCAGACAGCGGCGATCGATCGCCCAAAACGAGCGATCGATCGCGCGCAGACATTGCGCTCCAGGAACGTTTGGCGATCGATCGCCATGTTTGGGCGATAGATCGGCAGGCCTCGCGATCGATCGTTCCAAATGTGGCAATTGATCGCCGAGTGTAGAAATTTTTGGGTTTGGGCAGTGTAATCTTGCGATCGATCGGGGCCTTGTGGCGATCGATCGCGAGTCACCAAAAAGTGTGATTTTGATTATTTTTTTGGGATTTTTGGTATTAGACTATTATTGGCTCCTAATATTGGTTTGTGTGAATGTGTAGAACCATCCCAGGTGGCCACACAGCCTAGGAGATAAAGTCCACAACACACCACATTTTGGTACAAAGGTACGTAGTGAGTCGTACGGGCATCGGACGGTAAAACGTACATTTACGCATTGAATTGGTTATGCATTATGGTTGCACACATGGAAATAATTATGCATTATGGTTGCATACATGGTCTTTGTGAGGGCCTGGACCTAATCAGAGTTTTAATTAACACACGATTGTTATATTAACGTAAACAGCGGAAGATTTAGTTAAAAACTTTCAAAAAGTGACCCTCAAAATTTTTCACAGTTTGTTTTTAAAACATTTCCGAATTGTGAAAATATGTATTTCCAGTTTTATATCTAACATGATATTCATCGCATAAGCATTACATATAACTTCTCAGTAAAGTAATACTTAAAAATACAGATACTCGGGACATACCCCGGTAATTTAAAACATAAGTAAAAATACTAAACAACTACTGGGACTCAAAACATAAACCATATACCTGAGCTCGCTCTCAAGGAGCTCTGGTATTTATCGATGCTTCCTCTCGAGCATCCACAATACGTCCACCTGTACCACCTATCATGTCCATACAACAAAGACATGACAGCCCCCCGCGAAGGGGGTCAGCAACCAGTACGAGAAACAGATAATATCACAGTGTATGACAAATAACATGTGATGCATACCGTGCATGAATGCTAATGCATATGAAGGGTATCAAATCTTGAATATCCATATCTCCGGAGTCCAAAGGAAGATCATCAATCAAATCATCATCATGCTCGAGCAGGATGTCGACACGCTCGTCGCTTCGATCTATCTCTCAGTCGAGCCATCGGCGGTCCATCATCCTCGTGTCTGGACGACGTCGGCACGCTCGTCGCTACGGCATCACTCAGCTCACTCTCTCTGTCGAGCCATCGGCGTGCCCATCATCCCCATACACACATCACAAATACCAAGGAAAAGATATAGGTACCAAGAAACGAATCGATAGGATCAACATGACATGCTCAATGTCCATGCGTGTCAATGCATCATGCAATATCATAATCTCATGTGATGCATCTCAAATCTCATGTCATCATATATTATGCAGTCAATGTACCATGTAATTCACATACTGCAGATCAACTTATCACATAGTCACATAAGGAGCAAGTAATGACAAGTAAATCATACCCGGGAACATCACATGTCTTTGCCAGACATTGTGATAAAACCGTTTTCTACGTACCTCGGACCAATGCTATATCTACCGAGTACTCCTCGAATAAATCTCGAGATCTGTTAACCTGATCATAATAGTTCCAAATACAACATAATGTCACATACTAGCCTTAAACTTATCAAAATAAAACTCAAACTTAGACCCAAAACCAATTCTCTAAATTTCATCCTGCGGAACCGTAGAGATCGGTTCATAACTTGTCCGATACTTAATAAAATCACATGGGTCCAATCTGCTGGAAAAACAGGCTGGAAAAACAGGACAATTCACCAAATTCCGCCTGACCCATTTTCGTATAAACATCGTAATATATTCATATGATGTCCAAATGACTTGAGGCTAGTGGGAAAATCACGAAAACTTAAAGTACTACAGTTCATATTTGAAGTCCAGAAGCTAGTTGGCTCGTCTAGAGGTACATGCAAAACAAAGTATGGCAATTATAGAAATACCTATACACTCTGTTTTGACAGAGTGAGCAGTTCTAGGAAAAAGTGCATATCTTGCACAAATAAACTACAAATCATGTGAGGCCAGTTTCTAGTGCAAGATAACTCAAAGTTGTACAACTGTTATTCAGACACCAAGGACAAAATCGTAGCACATTGTGCCCAGATTTACCAAGAACACACTGCATGTGCAACCCACCTACATGCATGTTCCAGATTGTGCACCTTGAGGTAAAAACATCGTAACGCATTCATTTTAATTCAAAATCGTCTCAAAGTTCGGTCACATAAAGAAAACTCAAATATCTATAACTTTTATTTGAATACAAACATCAAATTCGGAAAACAATTTACCCAGAAACTCAAAGAACAGAACATAAATGAACTCGCATGCACTAAATTTCCAGATTTTACACATATTGGTAAAATGACCATAACGTTTTCATCAGAACTCAAAATAGTCAAATTTACTATCAAATCGAAGGTATTCCAAACTTGTATTTGAACCTCAACCTCAAATTCGAAACTTGACTAGAACCAAAATTCGAAATGACAGATACATGCATGCTGAAATCTGTTGTACACTTTTTGACAGCAAGTTATCTCTACATTTCTTATGCAAAGACTCATAAAATTCGATCCTTAAACAACACAAAGGTATATAAAACTAAAGAAAAGTGTTATACCTTCACTCCTCTCGAAGATTTGATGCACAATCCATCATCCTAGCTCAAACCAAGCTTTCACCTCTCCAATTTGCTCCAAATTAGAAAATTCTTGATGGGTTCCTCTTCCCTAGCCTTGTAGCTTCTAACTCCTTAATTGCATGTAACATGCACTAAAGATTTCACAAGAATTTGGTAGGAAAAAGAGGTTGGAATTTCGAAAATAAGAGAGAAGGAGGAGAGAAGGTGGAGTGGTTTGGTGGGGAAAAATGAAGAGAGAGAAAAGGATTTGCTTGCTTAAATTTTACAAAATCAAATCTGAAAAATAAGGTGATAGGCGTGGCTTTCTATGCCACTTTCCCATGGTTTTTAATTTATTTGATGTATTGTGGAATCCATGTGTCAATACATCACTATCTTATAAGATTAAAGGTCCAAAATCATGTATTAAACATGAGTTAAATTAATTAGTGACATGTGTTCTCCAAGTGCCATGCATGCACATGCTCATGCACTAAAAACATGTTCCACTAGTTGCTTGACTCATCATAGTCCGGGACACCTTAATTCAAAGTCTATACTTTTATTATCCGGGTTCGCTTAATCATCGTTAATCCGGATTAATTAGCATCGGGGCCTTACATTTCTTCCCCTCTTAAAAAGATTTCGTCCTCGAAATCGCAAAACCGTGTATAACTCAATAAATTAAATCATATGAGATGTCTCAATCTCGTTCATAGATACATAAGAATCAGCATGTATCAGTAACAACTGATGTGGTAGTGTCAACGGTATACCACTGAACCAAACTTCCCTGGGACTCCACGAGGTTCAAAATATCGACGCAACATCATACCTTACTTATCGAATCATATTGATCATCGCAAAGGTAATATCTTCATGTTTACCTGATTCTCAACTCGAAGTCTAACGATATATTTCTCTTTGGCATAGCAAATCTACTCACCTTAAGCCAATTTCAATGTTTTCGCAGAAATTTTTATCGTTCCTGGCATATTTCTCAAAAATCTTAAGTTGTGCCAAAATTCCTTATCAATTTTCTATCATCATATCAGCTATCGGTAATTCTGGCTCTACAAAACCTGAACCGATACCATCCCAAAAGTTGTCTGAAACTTAAATTATAGAAAAATTCTACTGGTGAATAGTGATTTCTGTCAATTCCCACTAAATTCACCACTATTAATCGAGACATAACTTCCAAGGTCTGGATATTTTCTCAATGGATCCATCTGTATGAGTATGCTAAGCAATACTCATTGCTAACTTAGTACTCATGACATTCTGAAAATAGTTTTCGAATTCTGATACTATCATTGGATCTCAATCAGATACATCTGTTACAGAAACTCACTGTAATTAAACCACATTATCCATATCTTAAACATGTCCTCTTCTCATAGACATATAGACTATCATATGAAATCAATATCTTGTACCGAATAGCCCATCAATTCCGATTCAACTTGTTTCACAATCTCTGTTTGTTCTAAACAATTTGAGCTATAAAACTCAAAACTAGAAATTTCCCAAATTCATTGTGGTACTTACAAATTCTGTACTATCCCATTAGGTCTCGTATTTTTATCTTGACCTGCTGGCATGTCAAACAAGTTGCCACGAATTCCAAAATTTCTTTCTTTATACCATCTCATCATAAATAGGATCTCGAGAATGATACATCTCATCATTCCCAGAATAACACTATGTTCTCTATAGTGTGCTTTCTGCTGTAATACGTCTTTCAAATCAGTAAAATTCGATGCTATATACTTATTTTTCATTCGCAACCACCACTAAATGGCATACTAAATTTACTTGGTTGATAAGACAGAACCAATTTATTAACTCAATATCTGTATGGGTTTGTCCTTCGAGTCTTTCCGATCGTCGAAATCAGAGGTGACTCAACTCCAATGTGAGACCCCGTGATCTCAAACATAATCTTAGGTGCAATTTAGAGAACTAAACATTCATGTGAATATATCAGAGTAACGTGCCGTGTTGATTAACCTGAGCTTTAGAGATTACAGTACCCAAAATGTTTCAAAAGGAATAACACAAATTCCTACAAAGGTACTACATTATAGTCTTACTCTACTCAGTAGAAGCTATACAAAATTTTTCTCTAACATGCTAATCCTGTAGCACTCCTTACAGCTCAGCATATCAACCCCGACCCTGGTTCTCGTCAACTAAAGCACCTACAAAGACAACCCCCAACACATGAGCATACCATAATTCATATTCAACATAATATGAATGTAAAGCGTAAATGCACAAATCATAAATACAAAGCACTTCCTGTATTTCCAAGCATTTACAACGCCCATTGGTTGTCCCTGTACCATAATTCATAATAACACATTATATGAACATATGGTTTCATAAATAAATGTCATGACATATCCTTCCTTCTCAAATCCTTATTTCAATCCTGAGTCACTTATCAATAGTGCATTTCAATGCTTCTTACTTTTCCACGTAAGCAGAATTCTTCCTCGCTTCTTATGGAAATCCACGTAAGCGGAATTCTTCCTCGCTTCTTATGGACGTTAGCGTAAGCATTAAAATCGTCACTAGGATAACCTTGACTCGTGAAATACACCTCTTATATTTCACACGTGAAATACACCTCTTATATTTCACAACATACATATGCAAAAACGAAGCATATCAACATGTATCATATCATCATGCACTATCTTATGCATATCTTACTTTGCCTTGTGTTAAATAAATAAACACATAATACATGTTACCGTTGGGATGCCCGTACGTCGCTTACGTACCTTTCCAAAATGTAGTGTGTTGTGGGACTCTATCCCCTGCGCTGTGTAGCTGTCTGTGAAGGCTCTACACCAGTGTACAACACAATATTAGATGTCTCATTACAATCCAATATCAAAATTAAACAATTTCTACATTTTTTTAAAAAAAAAGGCACTACCGATCGATCGGCCCTAATCACCGATCGATCGGTGAACTGTTTGAATTAAGGAAAAAAAGCTACGGCTTTTGCCGATCGATCGGTGTTCTTCACCGATCGATCGGTCGATCATATTCAACCCAGATTTTCCATAATTCCCTAACACCGATATTCATACCCTTAAATCTAACATGTAAGACATACAACATGCCCAAAGAAACATGCTAGCAGTTATAACACACTACCCTGAGTGTATTCATATCAAATTTACACCTCAAACATAATCCCACATGCATAAACGTCGACCATTTACACAAGTACTCGATCAACATTTCCGGAAACAGGGCAACATATTTCATTTCCAGATTTTTGAGTACTTCATTTCATGCTATAAAAACTATAACATATCTCATATAACATGCTTGAACAAAAATGTTCTGGGCTTTACAAAACTACCATGCATGTACTCAAATCGAAGGTTCACCCTAAAACCCATCTAACATGCATAATATCACCTCCTCAATATCACTCCCAGTCCACATTTTCCAGAAAAACATGGCATACTCCTACCCAGATTTCCGAACACCCTACTTTACATGCTTAATTCCTCAACATAAAACATGTAATATACATAAGGAAAAATACTGAGAGCTTCATAACAACACCATGTAAGCATTTAAATCGAAGGTTTCAAGAAACCTAAGCTAACATGCCATTTTCACGCCACCTAAAAACATGAACTTAACAAGCTTATAAACAAAAACAGAGCATGGTTTCTCACCCTACTTTGCTCCGATTTTTCAAAGGCTTCCAGGCGATGAAAAAGGGAAAGCTCCTCAGAATTTTGCTTAGCAAGTGCTGGTGAAGAAATGGGGGAGAAGGACCGAGATTTGGGATGGCTGAGAGTGGTGAAATGATTGAGCCAAGTAGTGAGTAAAGTCAGCCTGTGTACAGTTTGATTGGCATGGGTTGGGGGGGTGGTTGGGTGTTGGGTGGTATGATGTGTTATGTTTTGGTCCCGATATTTAGCACGATGTATTAAAATATCCTCCCATGATATTTATAGTATTTTCTCAATAAAATACTTCAATTCCCATTAACATGCTTTATCAAAACAAACAACACACACCCCAAATAAACATGCCACAACCCCAAAATCCCAACATATATCACATGCACCCTGAAATGAATCTCCCCAATAATATTAATTCAATCCCATGAATTAACACCTAGATCATCATAATTTAAATTAAATGATTAAAATCACATAATTATTTCGGGGATATCACAATACTCCCCTACTTATAAGATTTCGTCCCCGAAATCAAACATGCTCACCAACATGAAGTGAAACAATAAATAAACGCATACCAAGAAAACAGCTCTGGGTAGTGTTGCACCATGTGTCGCTCTGTCTCCCAGGTAGCCTCCTCGACACCCCTACGATCCCACTGAACCTTGATCATAGGAATAACCTTGTTCCGAAGTCAGCGGTCTGCCCTATCCAGAATCCTGATAGGCCGCTCCACATAAGAAACATCGGACTCAATCTGCACCTCTGAAGGCTGCAACACATGTGAAGGATCCGGCTCATACTTCCTCAGCATAGACACATGGAATACATCGTGTATACCAGACAGAGAGGGCGGTAAGGCCAAACGGTACGCCAGAGTACCCACACGCTGTAAGATCTCATACGGCCCCACATATCTCGGAGACAACTTCCCCCGTATACCAAACCGTACTACACCTCTGAAAGGCGAGATTTTCAGAAAGACTCTGTCGCCTAACTGAAACTCCAACGGTCTACGCCGCTGATTGGCATATGCTGCCTGTCTGTCCTGAGCTGCCTTCATCTTTCTTCTGATAACCTTAACTTTCTCTTCCATTTCCTGAACCAAATCTGGTCCTCAACCGACTTACGGTCCATGTCATCCCAACACAAGGGTGACCTACAACGCCTACCATAGAGGGCCTCGAAAGGAGCCATCTGTATACTTGCCTGGTAGCTGTTGTTGTAAGAAAACTCCACCAAGGCTATCGAGTCCTGCCAGGAAGTGTCGAACTCTAGCACACAAGCTCTCAACATATCTTCGAGCGTCTGTATCGTACGCTCAGTTTGTCCGTCCGTCTGAGGGTGATAGGCTGTGCTCAGCCTCAACTCTGTACCTAGAGTTGTCTGCAGACCCTCCCAGAAGTGAGTGTGAACCGCGGATCTCGATCGGACACTATCGAAACAGGGATCCCGTGCAGTCTCACCACATCTCCGACATATAACTATGCCATCCTCAAGTGTGTATATGTCATACAGTAGGGAATGAAATGAGCCACTTTAGTCAATCTGTCCACGACTACCCGGATGGCATCAAAACCCGAAACAGTCATCGGTAAGTGGGTCACGAAATCCATAGACACGTGCTGCCACTTCCACTCGGGTATCTCCAAACTCCTTAGTTCACCTCCAGGCCTCTGCCTCTCGGCCTTTACCTGTTGACAAATCAAACAGCGCTTGACGAACGAAGTAACATCCCGTTTCATTCGCCTCCACCAGAACTGGCTGTATAAATCCTTATACATCTTCTTCCCGCCTGGGTGGATACTCATCCTGCTGCAATGAGCTCGCTGTAATAAACCCTGACGCAACTCGGGTGCATCTGGAACCGCCCATCTGTCGCCAAGTCTCAGAGAACCGTCCTCAGCCACTCTGAATCTCGATGGCTGATCTGAATGAACCACTGACATCCATCTCTGAATCTCTGCATCGGTCCCCTGAGCCTTTCTGATGTGATCAAAAATAACAGGTTCAGCTAACAAGGTCAAAACCTGTACCGGTGAAGCAGACACATCATAATCAAATCCCAAATGGTAGTAGGAGCCCAACATAGCTGATAGACACATGGCATCCTCTGCTGTGCTCCTCACCTTCCGACTCAAAGCGTCGGCTGTCAGATTTGCTTTCCCGGGATGGTATAGGATTTCACAATCATAATCCTTCAGCAGATCCATCCATCTCCTCTGCCTCATGTTCAGCTCAGCCTGTGTAAACAAGAACTTCAGGCTCTTGTGATCAGTGAAGATGGTAAATGAGGTACCGTATAAGTAGTGTCGCCATATCTTCAAGGCGAACACTATAGCTGCCAACTCCAGATCATGGACTGGATACCTCGTCTCGTGTGGCTTCAACTGTCTCGAAGCGTAAGCCACTACATGTCTGTCCTGCATCAGTACGCACCCTAAGCCCTGTAGCGATGCGTCGGTATAAAGACAAATCCTTTGTTCTCCTTGGGAATCACTAGAACTGGTGCAGTAGTCAGTCTGTGCTTCAATTCCCTGAAACTCTGCTCACAAGTCTCTGTCCAACAGAATGGGACTCCCTTCTGAGTCAGCTGTGTAAGTGGCTTGGCGATCTTTGAGAAACCCTCGACGAAACGTCGATAATAGCCAGCCAGACCAAGAAAACTTCGAATCTCACTGACTGAAGTATGGGCAGACCAATCCAAACTGCCTCTATCTTCCTCGGGTCTACTGATATCCCCTCTCGTGATATGATATGGCCCAAGAATGCAACATTGCTCAGCCAAAACTCACACTTGCTGAGTTTGGCGTACAACTGATGATCTCTGAGGATTTGGAGCACTATCCTCAGATGATCGGCATGATCCTCCTCACTCCTTGAATAGACCAGGATGTCATCAATGAACACGATCACAAACTGATCGAGGTACTCCTGAAATACTCTGTTCATCAGACTCATAAACACAGTTGGGGCATTCGTCACCCCGAATGGCATCACTAAGAACTCGTAGTGTCCATACCGAGTTCTAAAAGCCGTCTTTTGGACATCACCAGCTCTAACCCGCACTTGGTGATAGCCTGACCTTAAGTCTATCTTTGAGTACACCTCTGTACCCTGAAGCTGATCGAACAGATCATATATCCTTGGAAGTGGATATCTTTTCTTCAATGTGGCCTTGTTCAGTTGCCTGTAGTCAATGCACAGATGCATTGAACCATCCTTCTTTTTCATGAACAAGACTGGTGCACCCCAAGGCGATACACTAGGATGGATGTATCCCTTATCAAGGAGCTCCTGTAACTGTACTTTCAGCTCTCTCAGCTCTGCTGGTGCCATCCTGTATGGGGCACGGGAAATAGCAGGAGTCCCCGGCAGTAGTTCAATGGCAAACTCAACGTCTCTAACAGGCGGAAACCCTGGAATCTCATCTGGGAACACATCAATGAACTCTGCCACAACCGGTATGTCTTCGGATCTCACTTCCTTTTCCTCAGATATATCCACGGCATAAATGATGTAACCTGTGTGGCCGCGCTCCAATAATCGCGCCATCTTAACCGCTGATATTACCGGAATCTTTGGACGAGAGTCGTCCCCATAGAAAGTCCACTGGAACCCCTGATCAGACAGAAAACGTACTATCCTCTGCCGGCAGTCTACCACAGCTCGATATCTGCTCAACACATCAATGCCGATAATACAGTCAAAGTCTACCATCTCTAACTGAATCAGATCAGTCCTCAGATCATTGCCCTCAAAATAAATGAGGCAATCAGACAACAGCCGATCCGCAATCACATGCTTCCCCGTGGGTGTCGAGACCATGAGAGGCGTGGGTAACAGAGACGAGCACAAACGGTGTCTCTCCAAAAAAGCAGTAGATACAAAGGAATGGGAAGCACCTGTATCTATCAATATAAGTGCAGGGTACGTAAATAAATGGCACGTACCAGCAATGACCTCCTCCGGGGCTGCCTCAGCCTGCTTCCTAGTCAGTGCATACACTTGACCCTGCGGCGGTCCTGCCGTCTGACTTCCCGGTGGTCGTGGTGCAAACTGTTGTCTCTGTGGTGCCCTCCCAGCAACAAACCTTGGCCTATTCGGCCCAGAGTCTGTCTGACCTGCCCGATTGGGGCAACCTCGAGCCAAGTGGCCCATCTTGCCACAGACAAAGCAACCCTGGCAGTCACGTAACAAGTGTCATCCTCCACAGTTGTTACACCTGCTTCCCCCTGTCTTGCTCCCCTGAGTGGGTCCCCGATTGTTCTGCTTCTGACCCTGAGACTTCTTCCCAGCAAAGCTGGAAGATGATGAGGCCCCACGAGCCTTGAACAGATCCTCTCGTGGCCTCAAACTATCAGCAACAGGCCTCGGTGGTGGTACTGAAGGGGGTACATCATCCTTATACGCGCCCACCGCAATCTCCGCCAACTCTGCCCGTGTCAGGGCGTCATCAAATGAGCTGGGGTTATTGGAGATAACCCGATCAAATAGCTCTGGCCTCAATCCCTTCAGAAAGTTCCCCATCTTTGCATGGCTGCTCACAGCGATATGAGGTACATACCTCAGCAGTGAAGAATACTGCATAGCGTAGTCTGAAACTGACATGCTACCCTGCTTTAAAGCATTGAACTCGTCTTCCTTTAATTGTCTGGCAGCTGCAGAGAAATACCGGTTAAGGAACCGGGTCCGAAATACAGTCCAGTCAACTGCCATACCTAGAGCTCTCAGCTCCATCACGGTGGTCTTCCACCACATAGCAGGCTTCTTAGCCATCTGAAACTCGGCTAACCTCAGCCATGCCGTGCGTGCACAGGGTGCAGTCACAAGTATTTGCTCTATACACTCCAACCACTCCTCGGCTACTTCACCAGACTCAATCCCCTCAAACATGGGCGGATGGAAACTCAGAAACTGCTTCAAACTGAGCTCCCCTGGCAGTAACATCTGTACACTGGGCTCCACGCCCACAGCAGGTGGTGGTAAAGGATTCAGCTGAGCGATACTGGCATTCCTACTGTCCATATCCCCTACCTCTTCATTGAGGTTCTCCGGGTTAATAGCCGCCATGCTGCAACACAAGAGTTAACAACAATACCAAAAGCAGTTCATAATATAAGCCATTAGATAACAAGAGTATCTTATTCAAAATCATGTTAGTATAACACTTATACACAATATGCATCACATGCATAACATGCCCCACAATGAATACCTAGCCAACTTGTTTCTAAAGGCTACCCTTCACTCTTCCCTCGTTATCTAACCACTGTTCTGATACCACTAAATGTGAGACCCCGTGATCTCAAATATAATCTTAGGTGCAATTTAGAGAACTAAACATTCATGTGAATATATCAGAGTAACGTGCCGTGTTGATTAACCTGAGCTTTAGAGATTACAGTACCCAAAATGTTTCAAAAGGAATAACACAAATTCCTACAAAGGTACTACATTATAGTCTTACTATACTCAGTAGAAGCTATACAAAATTTTTCTCTAACATGCTAATCCTGTAGCACTCCTTACAGCTCAGCATATCAAACCCCGACCCTGGTTCTCGTCAACTAAAGCACCTACAAAGACAACCCCCAACACATGAGCATACCATAATTCATATTCAGCATAATATAAATGTAAAGCGTAAATGCACAAATCATAAATACAAAGCACTTCCTGTATTTCCAAGCATTTGCAACGCCCATTGGTTGTCCCTGTACCATAATTCATAATAACACATTATATGAACATATGGTTTCATAAATAAATGTCATGACATATCCTTCCTTCTCAAATCCTTATTTCAATCCTGAGTCACTTATCAATAGTGCATTTCAATGCTTCTTACTTTTCCACGTAAGCGGAATTCTTCCTCGCTTCTTATGGAAATCCACGTAAGCGGAATTCTTCCTCGCTTCTAATGGACGTTAGCGTAAGCATTAAAATCCTCACTAGGATAACCTTGACTCGTGAAATACACCTTTTATATTTCACACGTGAAATACACCTCTTATATTTCGCAACATACATATGCAAAAACGAAGCATATCAACATGTATCATATCATCATGCACTATCTTATGCATATCTTACTTTGCCTTGTGTTAAATAAATAAACACGTAATACATGTTACCGTTGGGATGCCCGTACGTCGCTTACGTACCTTTCCAAAATGTAGTGTGTTGTGGGACTCTATCCCCTGCGCTGTGTAGCTGTCTGTGAAGGCTCTACACTAGTGTACAACACAATATTAGATGTCTCATTACAATCCAATATCAAAATTAAACAATTTCTACATTTTTTAAAAAAAAAGGCACTACCGATCGATCGGCCCTAATCACCGATCGATCGGTGAACTGTTTGAATTAAGGAAAAAAAGCTACGGCTTTTGCCGATCGATCGGTGTTCTTCACCGATCGATCGGTCGATCATATTCAACCCAGATTTTCCAGAATTCCCTAACACCGATATTCATACCCTTAAATCTAACATGTAAGACATACAACATGCCCAAAGAAACATGCTAGCAGTTATAACACACTACCCTGAGTGTATTCATATCAAATTTACACCTCAAACATAAGCCCACATGCATAAACGTCGACCATTTACACAAGTACTCGATCAACATTTCCGGAAACAAGGCAACATATTTCATTTCCAGATTTTTGAGTACTTCATTTCATGCTATAAAAACTATAACATATCTCATAAAACATGCTTGAACAAAAATGTTCTGGGCTTTACAAAACTACCATGCATGTACTCAAATCGAAGGTTCACCCTAAAACCCATCTAACATGCATAATATCACCTCCTCAATATCACTCCCAGTCCACATTTTCCAGAAAAACAGGGCATACTCCTACCCAGATTTCCGAACACCCTACTTTACATGCTTAATTCCTCAACATAAAACATGTAATATACATAAGGAAAAATACTGAGAGCTTCATAACTACACCATGTAAGCATTTAAATCGAAGGTTTCAAGAAACCTAAGCTAACATGCCATTTTCACGCCACCTAAAAACATGAACTTAACAAGCTTAAAAACAAAAACAGAGCATGGTTTCTCACCCTATTTTGCTCCGATTTTTCAAAGGCTTCCAGGAGATGAAAAAGGGAAAGCTCCTCGGAATTTTGCTTAGCAAGTGCTGGTGAAGAAATGGGGGAGAAGGGCCGAGATTGGGATGGCTGAGAGTGGTGAAATGATTGAGCCAAGTGGTGAGTAAAGTCAGCCTGTGTACAGTTTGATTGGCATGGGTTGGGGGGGTGGTTGGGTGTTCGGTGGTATGATGTGTTATGTTTTTGTCCCGGTATATAGCACGATGTATTAAAATATCCTCCCATGATATTTATAGTATTTTCTCAATAAAATACTTCAATTCCCATTAACATGCTTTACCAAAACAAACAACACACACCCCAAATAAACATGCCACAACCCCAAAATCCCAACATATATCACATGCACCCTGAAATGAATCTCCCCAATAATATTAATTCAATCCCATGAAATAACACCTAAATCATCATAATTTAAATTAAATGATTAAAATCACATAATTATTTCGGGGATATCACATCCAAAGCATACATTGATGCTATCAGTGCACCTTGCACTTTTCGGTTCAGTGCATCCGCTACTATTTTTATTTTCCTTGATTTATATTGACTATCAAAGTCAAATTCTTTAATAAATCTAGTCATCGCTTCTATCTCAAGCTTAACTCTGATTGAATAATAGATATTTTAAACACATAAAATCAGAGTATATCATGAGTTGTTCGCCATACAGGTAACGTTGCCACATCTTCAAGGCAAAACTAATGGCTACATGCTCAATTTCATGAACAGGATATTATGATTCTTTCAGCTTCAACTATCTCAAGCATATGCAATCATCTCCTCATGATGCATCAACACATATCCCAAATCTTTAACCAACGTTTTTGCACAAATACATATCTCCCTGAACCAGTTAAACAAAATCAACATTGGGGTTGTAGTCCATTTCAGTTTCAGTTATGAAAACTGCTTTCTCATTCATCTGACCAAACGAATATCAAATTTCTTCTTGGTCAATTGGTTCATAAGTCAGGGTATCCTAGAATATCCTTCTGTAAAAGCCTGTAGTATCTGCCAAAATTCATAAAACTTTGTATCTTGAGTACAATGATTGGCCTTGGCCAAATAAGTATTATCTTTACTTTACTGGAATCAACAGGTATCCGGTGAACTGGTATCACTGATCCCGAAATAACACTCCATTCACCCAAGATTTACACTTCGATAACGTGGTATACACTTTGAGCTTCATGAAGCGTCTGATAATCAAATGTTCTGTGTGGTTCCTTCCGAATCTCGTATACACTAGTATACCACTGATGAATATGATTACAATTTCGCCCAAAATATACGGAATATTTTCTTCATCAAATTCATAACTCTACCGGTATAGCTGTCAGACCACACGACATTTCCGAAAATTCAAAATGTCTATATCTGGTTTGACCAATTGCCTAGAGAATATTTTCTCTTCTGACTCAAACTGATGGTAACCAGAGTAAAAATCGTTCTTGTTATACTTCAAGTTTCTTACAATTGATCATTTACTTCTCGATCTTAGGCAGTGTGTATTTATTCTCGACATTAGCCCGATTCAACTACCTTTAGTCGATACACGTCTTCATAATATCATCTTTCTTCTTCACAAACAATACTGATGTTTCCTCAAATGACATACTCAGACATTTATACTCGTATCAAGGAGATTCTGCAACTATTCTTCTGTATCTGTCAACTTTGCTGATGACATTCCATACAGTACTTTCGATATCAAATCTATTCCTTGGCATCAGCAAAGTTAAAATCGATTTCCTTCTCTAGTGGAAATTCTTTTATTTCTTCAGAAAAATCTTGGTAAGTTTTCTTACCACTAAGATATCAGTCAACATCGATTCTTCCTGATCAGCATTAACTGCTTATGATCAAATATCCTTCATTTTCTAAATATCGCAACAACAATATTTTCATAGCTGATACTATCAGTATCTTAGCTCGCTATTCGTGGCTATAAATATTTCATTTTGGGGCCACAAAACAGTCGAAAAATCATTATACCCTGAATATCATTAAACTGTCAGCTACAGTTCACTATTACAAGTGTGGATAGTATAATTAGCACTGCTGATTTATTTTCCAAATCATAATAACCAATGCATATTTGAGGCAATGTATGAATACAATGCTTTTTGTCTCAATAACACTTGTGCAGTGCGATCAAATACATGACATGTATCTGCGATCACTTGTACTGAAGTATCTCTAATCTTATCCTCTATCATGGTATACTCTCTGGTCTGCAGGTAATTAACTGCTGCTGGAACTGAGTGGTCTAAAAGAATAACCACTCTGGTAACTACCCTTAGCTCAGGGTATTTGTTGTTATGGATGCATATGTTCCTGAGCACGTAACGGACATGCTCTGACTAACCACAATCAATAACAGTTCCTTTTATTCTTTCACCAGGATCAGTAGATACTTATATCTACAATGACTTCAACGATCTCGAAAGATATGGTATTCTACAATCTCTTAGTACCTCCAGCATTACTAGAGCTGGATGAACTGGAATGATACTTCTGAAACTGTTCTAGGACTACTTGGATTATCCCAATGATATTCACTTCATTAATCTTTAATCCAGTTCTAACTACTTCGCACCACATCGGTGTCTTATTCTTCAGTCAAAACACTGCTAATATAAATCTCTTCGCTGGTGAATAGCTATCGAGATTAAGCACATACTTCCATTTCTCAAGTCCACGATAATCGTTTATCATTTTCCACGTAATCAACATGACTTTCTAGTAAACAAATTTCCCCGTACCGGAAAGAGGAAAAATCGTCATCCGTCACTACCAGTAGTCTAGATACTATCATCTAAAAGAGTTCATCTTGTAGTATTTATTAATAAGTTGGCATCTAAACTGAAACTGAATGACGACAGCCCAAATCCAAGTCCTCATTCAAACCAATAATCGTTGTTTCCTCACAACAACTAAACTTTATTCTTCAATTGAAATAACACTATTTTCAATATTCTCAAGTTCTAAATTATCATCTCAACGTGCGCAGGTTTTGATGTAACATGCGCAGGTTTTGATGTAAACTCATACGTATAACCTTGGTCTTTCAGACTTAAATTCCTGATGTCAATCGACGCAAAGCATTTTAATTAGTTCTAGATCATCCCACTAATCACAAGGATAAGTCCCAAAGTGATAAAAAATTTCAATAATTATCACTAAGTTATAATTCATCAACAGTTTACAATGCCTACATGTTCGCTAGATAGCCATTAAAGTTCATATAACTGCTACCCTGTCCACACACTAACTGTCCATCATAAAATCAAAACATCATATACAATCTCAAGTCAAAGATGTTCTCAGTACTTATTCTATATCATCATCCAGTCAGCAACTATTAGTGCTAACAAATAAATTTTTCAAAATCTCTAGAATATATGCAACTCGACATTCAAATTCTCTAGATTATATGCAACACAACATATTAAAATTTTCAGAGACATGACATCTAGTTATCCCTGCTTAGTAATCTATCACATGTCTAAAATCTCATTATCGAACATGTAAACATATCAGGCAAGAGCATATAAATCAGAGAGTCAGACACATGCGAAAAATAATTCATTTGTGTCTATACTCAGTGTCCTAACTCTAGTTCGAGCATATCCCAGATATAGGCTCTGCTACCAACTGTGAGGGCCTGGTCCTAATCAGAGTTTTAATTAACACACGATTGTTATATTAACGTAAACAGCGGAAGATTTAGTTAAAAACTTTCAAAAACTGACCCTCAAAATTTTTGCAGTTTGTTTTTAAAACATTTCCGAATAGTGAAAATATGTATTTCCAGTTTTATATCTAACATGATATTCATCGATAAACATTACATATAACTTCTCAGTAAAGTAATACTTAAAAATACAGATACTCGGGGCATACCCCGGTAATTTAAAACATAAGTAAAAATACTAAAAAACTACTGGGATTCAAAACATAAACCATATACCTGAGCTCGCTCTCAAGGAGCTCTGGTATTTATCGATGCTTCCTCTCGAGCATCCACAGTACGCCCACCTGTACCACCTGTCATGCCCATACAACAAAGACATGACAGCCCCCGCGAAGGGGGTCAACACCCAGTACGAGAAACATATAATATCACAGTGTATGACAAATAACATGCGATGCATGCCGTGCATGAATGCAAATGCATATGAAGGGTATCAAATCTCGAATATCCATATCTCCGGAGTCCAAAGGAAGATCATCAATCAAATCATCATCATGCTCGAGCAGGATGTCGACACGCTCGTCGCTTTGATCTATCTCTCAGTCGAGCCATCGGCGGTCCATCATCCTCGTGTCTGGGCGACGTCGGCACGCTCGTCGCTACGGCATCACTCAGCTCACTCTCTCCGCCGAACAATCGGCGTGCCCATCATCCCCAGACACGCATCACAGATACCAAGGAAAAGATATAGGTACCAAGAAATGAATCCATAGGATCAACATGACATGCTCAATGTCCATGCGTGTCAATGCATCATGCAATATCATAATCTCATGTGATGCATCTCAAATCTCATGTCATCATATATTATGCAGTCAATGTACCATGTAATTCACATACTGCAGATCAACTTATCACATAGTCACATAAGTAGCAAGTAATAACAAGTAAATCATACCCGGGAACATCACATGTCTTTGCCAGACATTGTGATAAAACCCGTTTTCTACGTACCTCGGACCAATGATATATCTACCGAGTACTCCTCGAATAAATCTCGAGATCTGTTAACCTGATCATAATAGTTCCAAATACAACATAATGTCACATACTAGCCTTAAACTTATCAAAATAAAACTCAAACTTAGACCCAAAACAAATTCTCTAAATTTCAGCCTGCGGAATCGTAGAGATCGGCTCATAACTTGTCCGATACATAATAAAATCACATGGGTCAATTTATTTTCAAAGACAACTCAAAAATGGACATTTCATCAGTTCAACTCATCTTCAAATTTGTTCATTTAGCCTAGGTAAAATGGCCACGAACAATCTGCTGGAAAAACAGGACAATTCACCAAATTCCAGCCTGACCCATTTTCGTATAAAAATCGTAATATATTCGTACAAATGACTTGAGGCGAGTGGGAAAATCACGAAAACTCAAAGTACTACAATTCATATTTGATGTCCAAAAGCTAGTTCGCTCATCTAGAGGTACATGCAAAACAAAGTATGGCAGTTTTAGAAATACCTATACACTCTGTTTTGACAGAGTGAGTAGTTCTAGGAAAAAGTGCATATCTTGCACAATAAACTTCAAATCATGTGAGGCCAGTTTCTAGTGCAAGATAACTCAAAGTTTTACAACTTTTATTCAGACACCAAGGTCAAAATTGTAGCACATTTTGCCCAGATTTACCAAGAACACACTGCATGTGCAACCCACCTACATGCATGTTCCAGATTGTGCACCTTGAGGTAAAAACATCGTAACTCATTCATTTTTAGTCCAAATCGTCTCAAATTTCGGTCACATAAAGAAAAATCAAATATCTATAACTTTTATTTGAATACCAACATCAAATTTGAAAACAATTTACCCAGAAACTCGAAGAACAGAACATAAATGAACTCGCATGCACTAAATTTCTAGATTTTACACATGTTGGTAAAATGACCATAACTTTTTCATCGGAACTCCAAATTAGTCGAATTTACTATCAAATCGAAGGTATTCCAAACTTGTATTTGAACCTCAACCTCAAATTCGAAACTTGACTAGACCCAAAATTCGAAATGACAGATACATGCATGTTGAAATCTGTTGCACACTTTTTGACAGCAAGTTATCTCTACATTTCTCATGCCAAGACTCATAAAATTCGATCCTTAAACAACACCAAGGTATATAAAACTAAAGAAAAGTGTTATACCTTCACTCCTCTTGAAGATTTGATGCACAATCCATCAACCTAGCTCAAACCAAGCTTTCACCTCTCCAATTTGCTCCAAATTAGAAAATTCTTGATGGGTTCCTCTTCCCTAGCCTTGTAGCTTCAAAATCCTTAATTTCATGTAACATGCACTAAAGATTTCACAAGAATTTGGTAGGAAAAAGAGGCTGGAATTTCGAAAATAAGAGAGAAGGAGGAGAGAAGGTGGAGTGGTTTGGTGGGGAAAACTGAAGAGAGAGAAAAGGATTTGCTTGCTTAAATTTTACAAAATCAAATCTGAAAATAAGGTGATAGGCGTGGCTTTCTATGCCACTTTCCCATGGTTTTTAATTTATTTGATGTATTGTGGAATCCATGTGTCAATACATCACTATCTTATAAGATTAAAGGTCCAAAATCATGTATTAAACATGAGTTAAATTAATTAGTGACATGTGTTCTCCAAGTGCCATGCATGCACATGCTCATGCACTAAAAACATGTTCCACTAGTTGCTTGACTCATCAGAGTCCGGGACACCTTAATTCAAAGTCTTTACTTTTAATTATCCGGGTTCGCTTAATCATCGTTAATCCGGATTAATTTGCATCGGGGCCTTACAGTCTTGGTTATGCATCATGGTTGCATACATGGGTTGAATATGCATTATGGTTGCATGTGTATATTGGATGCATTGATGCATGTGATTGTGAGTCGAGGTTATATTCCACTGATGAAGAATACTTGCCGCCTTCATGTCAAAGCGATGATAGAATACTTGCCGCTGTCATATTATAGCGATGAATAATATTTGCCGCAAATATGTCGAAGCGAAGGATAATTCCGCTGTCATATTACTATTGCGAGGGATATTATGCCGCTAATATGTCGAAGCGAGGGGTATTAATGCCGCTGTCATGTAAACGCGAGGGGTATTATGTCACTGATATAATAAGACTGGAAATGGCCATTGGTATACATGGAATGGATGCATGTCATGACACACATTATTGGCATTATAATCTATTGATTATGACTGTGGTACAGGGACGACCAAAGGGGGCATTAAATGTATTAAATACAGGAAGTGATTCGTATTACGATTTATGCATTTGTAAACTACAATCATATTATTGTGAATATGGTTTATTGCATGCTCATGGTTTTGGGGTTGATCCTGTAGGTACTTTTGGGCGGACGGGCTAAGGCGGGTTGATGCGGTTGTGAGGAGTGCTTTTGGTGTAGCAGGCATAATTCTTTTGTATAGTCTCTACTCTAGGTGTAGTGTAAAGCTATAGGATTAACATTCAATTGGTTGGGAATGTAAATAATCCCTTTTGGAAATTTTATTTTGGCACTGTAATCTTAACAGCTCAAGGCATCAACACGAACTTTATCTCTATAGATGTATGTTAGCTCTATTATGCCTTTAATCCGCACTTAAGGAACTAGGGTCCTTACATTAGTGGTATCAGAGTAGTGGTTAGAAAACCCGGGAACGAGTGAAGGGTAGCCTTAGCAAATGGTTGGCTAGGTGTTTATATTTGGGCATGTTTATGCATATTGGTGTATAAAATTGTTATACTAACATGATTATTATCGTTCATATTATCTAACTGTGTAATGTATGTATTGTTTTGGAATGGTTGTTAACCCTTCTATTACAGCATGTCGGCTATAAACTTGGGGAACCTCAATGAAGAGGTAGGTGATATAGGAAGTGTGAATGCAAGCATTGCTCAGACAAATCCTTTACCTCCATCGGTTGTGGGCGTGGAACCGGTAGCTCAGTTGTTATTACTTGGGGAGCTTAGTCTGACTCAATTTCTGATTTTCCATCCGCCAAGATTTGAGTGGACAGAGACAGGGGAAGAAGCTGAGGAATGGCTAGAGAGAATGGAGCAGATCTTTGTGTCTGCGCCTTGTGCTAGGACAGCATGGTTGGGCTGGCAGAGTTCCAACTAGCAAAGAAGTCTTCCATGTGGTGGAAGACGACAGTGATGGAATTGAGGGCTCATGGGATGTTGATTGATTGGACTCTCTTCAGGACCCGGTTTCTGAACCAATATTTTTCTACTGCTGCGAGACGGATGAAGGAGGATGAGTTCACTAATCTGAAGCAAGGGGGCATGATTGTATCGGACTATACCATGCATTATTCTTCACTGTTGAGGTATGTTGCTCATATCGCAACAAATGGGCATGCTAAAATGAGGCAATTTTTGAAGGGATTGCGATCGGAGCTGTTTGACAGGGTTATTACCAACAACCCAACGTCTTTTGATGATACTCTTACTAGAGCAGAACTAGCAGAGATAGGAGTGGGTGCTTATCCTGACGTCGTACCCCCACAAGTTCCATCTCAAAGATCTTCTTCTGATAATCTGAAGCCTCGGGGAGGATCTTTTAAGTCACGTGGGACTTCTTTCTCTTCCCGGTTGGGAAGCGACCGGATAGCCGAAAGCAAGGAGATCAGAGGGGTGGTGCATCCACCTTTGGAGGACCAACTCAAGCAAGTAGAGTTGGAGAAGTTAAGTGTCAGTTCTGTGGAGGGCCGCATTTGATGCATGACTGTTCTGCGTGCTATAGATGTGGCAAGCCGGACCACATTGCTCGGCGTTGTCCCAATCGTGAAGGACAAATGGATCTTAGGGAAGGTCGAGGGAGGTTCTCTAGTGGGACAGTGCAGCAGAGGAAATCGATGGTGCCTCGACAGATGGGAGGACAGGCGATGGGGCCACCTCAGGCACAGGTTTATGCACTAACTAGGGAGCAGGCCGATGCAGCTCCAGAGGAGGTGATAGCTGGTACGTGCCTTTTATTTACATATTCCGCCTTTATTTTGATAGACACAGGTGCTTCGCACTCCTTTGTGTCTGCGGACTTTGTGGAGAGACATCATATGTGCACGTCTCCGTTACCCACGTCTCTATTGGTCTCGACACCCACCGGAAGAAATGTCGTTGCTGATCAGTTTCTTACGGACTGCCTCATTTATTTTGAGGGCAATGAATTGAAGGCAGATTTGATTGTATTGGGTATGTCAGATTTCGATTGCATTGTGGGCATCGACATACTGAACAGATATCAGGCAGTAGTAGATTGTCGGCAGAGAACAGTTCGGTTCAGATCTGATATGGGGATTCAATGGACTTTCTATGGGAACGGTTCTCGTGCGAAGATTACGTTGATTTCGGCGATCAAAATGTCCCAATTATTGGAATGTGGACACACGGGCTATCTTATCTATGCCGTTGACACGACGGGAAAGCATAAAGAGTTGAGGGTTGAGGATGTACCTGTGGTAGCAAAATTTACTGATGTGTTTCCGGAGGAGATTCCAGGATTCCCAACGGCTAGAGAAGTCGAGTTTGGGATTGAGTTATTACCAGGGACGTCCGCTATTTCTCGTGCCCCTTATAGGATGGCACCAGTGGAGTTAAGGGAATTTAAGGAACTATTGCAGGAACTCCTTGACAAAGGATATATACGCCCTAGCGTATCGCCATGGGGCACACCGGTTCTCTTTGTGAAAAAAAGGATGGTTCGATGTGTTGTGCATCGATTACCGACAACTGAATAAGGCCACAGTGAAGAACAAGTATCCTCTCCCAAGGATTGAAGATTTGTTTGATCAGTTGCAGGGTACTAAGCTATATAGCAAGATTGATTTGAGGTCAGGGTACCACAAGATTCGGGTCAGAGAGGAGGATGTGCAGAAGATAGCATTTCGGACTCGGTATGGGCAAGATGAGTTCCTAGTTATGCCGTTCGGCGTGACAAACGCCCCGGCTGTCTTTATGAGCTTGATGAACAGAGTGTTCCAACCATATCTTGACTAGTTCGTCATAGTATTTATTGACGACATACTCATCTACTCTCGGAGTGAGGAAGAGCGTGAAATACTTGAGGACAGTGCTCTAGATCCTCAGAGATCATCAGTTGTTTGCCAAGCTCAGCAAGTGCAAGTTCTGGTTGAGCAGTGTGGTATTTCCGGGGCATGTTATATCTAACAGTGGGATATCGGTGGATCCCAGGAAGATTGAGGCTGTGATGGAGTGGTCTGCACCCACTTATGTGCCCGAAATACGGAGTTTTCTTGGTTTGTCAGGTTATTATCGATTCTTCGTCGAGGGATTTTCTAGGATTGCTAAGCCATTGACCCAGTTGACTCAAAAGGGAATACCGTTTTATTGGTCAGAGGCTTGTGAGCAAAGCTTCCAAGAGTCAAAGCATCGGTTGACGACGGGGCCTGTGTTAGTGATCCCCACAGAGAACAAGAGGTTTGTTCTATACACTGATGCATCACTGCAGGGCTTGGGATGTGTTCTGATGCAAGATAAGCATGTGGTAGCTTATGCATCGAGACAGTTGAAGCCGCATGAGACTAGATATCCAGTCCATGACTTGGAGTTGGCGGCTATCATATTTGCCTTGAAGATTTGGAGGCATTACTTGTATGGTACGTCATTTACCATATATACGGATCACAAGAGCTTGAAGTTCTTGTTTACTCAGGCGGAGTTGTATATGCGGCAGAGGAGATGGATGGATTTACTCAAGGACTATGACTGTGAGATAGAGTACCATTCTGGAAAAGCAAACTTGACAGCAGACGCCTTGAGTCGGAAGGTGAAGATTACTGCTGAGGACGCCATGTATTTGTCCGCTATGATGACTTCTTACTGCCATCTGGGCTATGATTTCGATGTGGATACATCACCGGTATGGGTATCAACTTTATTGGCAGAGCCAGACATTTATGAGAATATCAGGAGAGCCAAGAAAACGGATGATGAGGTTCAGATATGGTCATCATTGGCACTTCAGGGACAGCCATCAAAATTCAGAGTGGCTGAGGATGGTTCTTTGAGGCTCGGTAACCGTTGGGTAGTCCCGGGTACGCCGAAGTTGCGTAGAGGGATCTTAGAGCGAGCTCATAGTAGTAGGCTTAGTATCCACCCAGGCGGGAGGAAAATGTATAAGGATCTATGTGATCAGTTTTGGTGGAAAAGAATGAAGCGTGATATAATCGCTTTTGTTAAGAGGTGCTTGATCTGCCAGCAGGTTAAGACAGAGAGGCAGAGACATAGTGGCGAACTAAGGAGCTTAGAGATACCGGAATGGAAGTGGGAACACATATCCATGGACTTTGTGACCCACTTGCCGAGGACTACTTTGGGTTGTGATGCCATTTGGGTGATCATTGATAGGCTGATGAAGTTAGCTCACTTCATTCCCTATAGTATGACATACACATACTTGAGGATGGCTCAGTTGTATGTTCGGGATATAGTGAGACTACACGAGATTCCAGTGTCTATTGTATCTGGCAGAGATCCACGGTTTACATCTCATTTTTTGGGAGGTCTACAGTCAGCTTTGGGCACTGGGTGAGGTTGAGTACAGCATATCATCCCCAGACGGACAGTCAGACCGAGCGTACTATACAGACGCTCGAGGACATGCTAAGGGCTTGTGTATTAGAGTTTGATGCCTCATGGTAAGATTCATTGGCTTTAGTAGAGTTCTCTTACAACAATAGCTATCAGGCGAGTATCCAGATGGCTCCGTTTGAGGCTCTGTATGGTAGGCGTTGTAGGTCGCCATTATACTGGATGACTTGACCAGTAAAGCAGTGGGAGGACCCGAACTGATTTGGGAAATGGAGGATAAGATAAAGGTTATCCGGCAGAAAATGAAGGCGCCCAGGATAGACAGACAGCCTATGCAAATAAACGACGGAGACCGTTGGAGTTTCAGTTGGGAGACAGGGTCTTTTTGAAGATCTCACCTTTCAGAGGTGTTGTGCGGTTTGGTATGCGCGGGAAATTGTCTCCAAGGTATGTTGGACCGTATGAGATTTTACAGCGCATCGTTACCTTGGCTTACCGTTTGGCCTTGCCACCGTCGTTATCTGGTATTCACCACGTATTCCACGTATCTATGTTGCGGAAATATGAGCCGAATCTGTCACATGTGTTGCAGCCTTCTGAGGTGCAGTTAGATACTGATGTGTCCTATGAGGAATGGCCAGTCAGGATTCTGGTTAGAGCTGATCGCAGACTTCGGAACAAAGTGATACCGATGGTCAAGGTTCAGTGGGATCGCAGGGGTGTCGAGGAGGCCACGTGGGAGGCGGAGCAGCATATGGTGCAACAATACCCGAAACTATTTTTTGGTATATGATTTATGTTTAGTTTCGGATTGGTAAGTGCATGCGATTTCGAGGGCGAAATCTTATAAGTAGGAGAGTATTGTGATATCCCCGAAATAATTATATGCAAATTGGGCATTAATTATGTTTATATGATTATTTATGGTGTTAATTAAATTATGTGTTGGAAATAGTTATTATGGTGGAATGCTTAGTCACATGGTGGGCGTGACCCGGCGGTGTGTTTCAGGATGCATGTTATGCATGTTGGGAAATTGGGTGCTATCATGGTTTAATTGTGGTGGTTGATAATTATTTGGCAAAGCATGTATTTAATTGAGGTTTTGGTGCATTTTTGGGAAAATGCTTTTAAAATATCAAATTGAGATATTTTATACATCATGCTATTTATTGGGGTACATGTTTAATTAAAACCCTCCTTCTACCCCACTCACCCCCATCACTCTTTACCAATCAATTTCACCGCCCAAACCCTATCCCCAAACCCATTTTTGATTTTGGCAAAAGGAGGAGGGAAAAATCTTTGCAAAAACTTGGTTTGTGAGATTATTGGTGAGATTTAGAGTCCATAAGAGGTATGGATCCCTCCTTGATATTTTTATGGTGTTTGGTTTGGATTTGAAATGGTATTTTGAGTTTTGAAATGGTTTTGTTTTGGGTTGGTGTTGTTTTTGGTTGGGTGTTAGATTTTTGGTTGTTTTAAGGTGTATATTGAAGGTTTATGGTATTTTTATGATATTGGTTTGATGGTATTTGTGTTGGTGTGGATTGGGAAGAATTTAAGGAGCAAAAATGGTGTTTTTCGAAGTGCAGACAGCGGCGATCGATCGCTCGTTTCGATCGCCCAAAACGAGCGATCGATCGCGCGCAGACAGTGCGCTCCAGGGACATTTGGCGATCGATCGCCATGTTTGGGCGATCGATCGGCAGGCCTCACGATCGATCGCGCCAAATGTGGCGATCGATCGCCAAGTGCAGAATTTTTGGGTTTGGGCAGTGTGATCTCGCGATCGATCGAGGCCTTGTGGCGATCGATCGCGAGTCACCAATAAGTGTGATTTTTATTATTTTTGTGGGATTTTTGGTATTGGACTATTATTGGCTCCTAATATGTGTGAATGTGTAGAACCATCCCACGTGGCCACACAGCCTAGGAGATAAAGTCCACAACACACCATATTTTGGTACAAAAGTACGTAGTAAAGACGTACGGGCATTGGACGGTAAAACGTACTTTTACGCATTGAATTGCTTATGCATTATTGTTGCATACGTGGAATTAATTATGCATTATGGTTGCATACATGGTCTTGGTTATGCATCATGGTTGCATACATGGGTTGAATATGTATTATGGTTGCATGTGTATATTGAATGCATTGGTGCATGTGATTGTGAGTCGAGGTTATATTCCAGTGATGAAGAATACTTGACGCCTTCATGTCGAAGCGATGATAGAATACTTGCCGCTGTCATATTATAGCGATGAAGAATATTTGCCGCAAATATGTCGAAGCGAAGGATAATTCCGATATCATATTACTATTGCGAGGGATATTATGCTGCTAATATGTCGAAGCAAGGGGTATTAATGCCGCTCTCATGTAAACGCGAGGGGTATTATGCCACTGATATAATAAGACTGGAAATGATCATTGGTATACATGGAATGGATGCATGTCATGACATACATTATTGGCATTATAATCTATTAATTATGATTGTGGTACAGGGACGACCAAATGGAGCATTAATTGTATTAAATACAGGAAGTGATTCGTATTTACGATTTATGCATTTGTACATTACAATCATATTATTGTGAATATGGTTTGTTGCATGCTCATGGTTTTGGTGTTGTTCCTGTAGGTACTTTTGGGCAGACGGGCTAAGGCGAGTTGATGCGGTGAGCTTGTGAGGAGTGCTTTTGGTGTAGCAGACATATTTCTTTTGTATAGTCTCTACTCTAGGAGTAGTGTAAAGCTATAGGATTAACATTCAATTGGTTGGGAATGTAATTAATCCCTTTTGGAAATTTTATTTTGGCACTGTAATCTTAACAGCTCAAGGCATCAACACGAACTTTATACGCTATAGATGTATGTTAGCTCTATTACGCCTTTAATCTGCACTTAAGGAACTAGGGTCCTTTCAAATTATATGCTATTCATTTCCATCAATATATTCCTAGGCCCTCAACAACCCCAAAGGGCAAACCGCTGCTCTGATACCACTAATGTAAGGACCCCAAACCCTTAACCCATTATTGGTTTATTAAATCATGCATTCAGTGTATACAATCATATAACAAGGGAATTATATGACATGCAATCATGGCATCACTTACCATCTATAAAAATTTCTTGCATTTTCCATTCAATTTACCGGTTTTCCCCCAACCAAGTCCATGTACACAACATGCGTCCTTATAATACACTAACATGTCCTCAATTCATTTAGCAATTCCTAAATAATTGCATGCAACACATAAATGAAAAGAGGAAGGCCATTGCCTTCTTTATACAACTCATATACACATAACGGTGCTCACATGCGAACATCGAATAAGCGTGTGTATATCTAATGTATAAAATACCATGCAAGATATCAGCTTCGGTACATCGATCCTTGAAGTACCTCCAATCTACAGCTCGATCTCAACTCCGGAGCTACCCTTGTACCTGTTCCACCTGCCCCAACAGAGACAGTCCCCTACACGAGGTGAGCATGCCAATACTACCAAACCGATAATCACAATAATACAATTCATAATTTACAAAAAAAAATTAAATGTTATGAATTATAAAAGATTCTCCCTGGATGACATCATCCTCATCTGGGATTCCCTGTACTGTCCATGTTTTCAAAACAACCAAAACCATCATATTCCCAATAGCCAGTTAATCATTACATTGATTAACTAAGTCCGTGTTCTCAATTACCATTTTGCAATATTAATAGAATCCAAATCAAATACGAATGTCTAATAGATATCCCATGTATCTAAACATTAAAGCCATAGTTCAATTACCATGCACGCTCAACAACGGCGGCATCCTAATCGATGTTCGCTCCGTAGCGACGACATCCTAAATATTGCTCGCTCCATAGCAGCACCATACATTTCATAATGTCCATTGATTTGTCACAATCATATTATATCATGCACCACAATTGCAATAATATATTAAAGCTATGCTCGTACGTCATACATACCTTATGATTCTGTAGACCGAATCAAACCTTGCTTGAGTCCCGCGACCCGATGAATTACGCGCTAAACACATAAATAACTCGCAATTAAACACAAGCATGCAACCACGTGCTCAAGCACGTTCACACCAATCCTATCGTCAATTCATGACGATTAACCATTTTAAAAGACCCCGATTAAGCATGCGTAATACCTAAAATATTCCAATTTATGTGTTCAAAGTTTAGCTAATTACTAAATCGAGTAATTCCATATCTTAATACAATTTGGCTCCAACCACACCAATTTCATAGTATAGCATTCCCATTAGAATGAAAACAATGCCCTGGAAACCGGCTATTTAAACCCCAAGTCCAAAATTCCAAGTTATAAAATAAATTGTGGAAAACAAAACACTAAAAACTAAACTTTGAATTTTTTCCAAAAACCCAAATTTCCAAACCCAGCACTATATTCCACCAAAATGCACAATATTACTATCAAATCGAAGAAAAGGGCGAGGGGAAGGAGATTACCTGCTTTTCTTCAAGAAATCCGGCTCCTAAATCTAGCTTCCATTCATTTCTTCGAAAGAAGAAATGAGGGTTTGGGGAGAGGGGAGGGGAAACGGGAGAGAGGGAGGGAGAGAGAGGAAAGTCAATGCAATTGACGGAATACCGAGTCCACTTGGTATATATAGTACCAAGACTCCAAAAAATCAATTCCTCCACAAATACATCATGACTCGTTAAAAATCATCTGTTTTCAAAACTCTCTCTCTAATTCTCAAATCCCTATACCAGCCCCAGTACAAAGTACTCCGGACCCCAGATCCCAGATCCCACTAAAAATCAAATTCCAATGTTATCACCACGATGAGAATACAATCTCATCCATTAGATCCAACGACTCCAAATACCGGATTTAAAATCCCCGGGAGTCCCACTACCGCAATTACTTCAAAATTGCCATGATTAAAAATGCATAAAGGATTATTACCACACCGGGATTAGCACCATTAATTCCCGGGCATCACACACACTCATCGTTACGGCATCTCTCAGCTCACTCTCCCCGCCGAGCCATCGGCATGCCCATCATCCCCAGACACGCATCACAGATACCAACAAAAAGAAATAGGTATCAACGAAAGAATCGATAGGATCAATATGACATGCTCATTGTCCATGCGTGTCAATGCATAATGCAATATCATAATCTCGTGTGATGCATCTCAATATATATAAATATATCCAATGTGTATACCATATATCGATGTACATTTATCAAAAATGATGTTTGTTAACAAACTATTTATTTTCTTACATCGATATATCAATTATGAAAGCAATGAATATTCATAATTCAATTTAAATCACATAGCCAAGTAATTTCATGTAATTAGCGTAAGTTCAGCAAATCATGTATCCAATAATACATATACCTGTCGTATGTTACCGATCGCAACATAGATATTTCTTTCTTTTCTAAATGATGAATATCATCCTTGTAGTTCGTGGAGCTCTAGTGTCATATGTTAATCTATAAAATTCATACAATAGCATCATCTGTTTGCTAAACTCTTCTTTAGTTCACAATATAAGAAAGTGGCGAATATTTTAGCTTTCTTTTATGTATTGCTAGTAATCCTTATTTTTTCTATTGTTTCTTCTTGCTATCTTTAGCCAATTTGATAGTATGGTGCAGTGATAAACTTAAAATAATTCCAATCACCCAATTCAATAAAATATTGGCCTCAACATTTAGTTGTTATTCTAGTTTCTCAAATTTTATGCAAACCTTTCATGATTCCTGCAGTTACATCTACAGCGCCCATACATATCCAGTTATAGTGTAAATATTAACATCTAACCATTTTAGGTTCAAGTATTTATCCAGAATAAGACTTTTATTATATCTCCCACATAACGACTAAATCGAACCATTAAGCAAAGATCTTTGCAACAATATATCAGCAGATTTCCAAACATGCAACATATTTTCAAATATAAACATCATCATTTTGTTGATTTATTTCAGTAAGATTTTCATTTCGTTTCTGCATCTTAATTCAATTCATTTTTAGCATCATATTTTCCAACCCAAATACAACACCAAAACCGAACCAATCCAAAAGATGACATCATATTTACAATTAAGAACAGAATTAACAGTGAGAGCTATTGAGCTTCAAGGTGCTGACAAATTCTAAAAAAATATCTTCAACACAAGAGTAATTAAGTTAAAACATGCTTAGAATGGTTTAAACTCGATCAAATGATAGAACTAGGAACTTGTCACCCACATGCAGAATAACGATCGAAAATCACTGAACATGCATCGAAATTTCGAACAAAAAATACTCCAAATTGCAGGGAAAATAACGATTTTGGAACAAGAGGAGATTACCTAAACAAACCTAGAAGAAATCCCCCAAAAATCGGATGAACCCTAGTTTTCGAACTTTTTCGCTTCTGATCAGAATCCGATGGAATCAGCTACGTGAACCTCCAATCCTTGGTATGGAAATGCGTGCCGTTGAGTGAGGAAGGTGGTGGTGGGTCGAGCTCGGTGAATGGTGGTCGGACGGTGGCATGCTTGGCGCTTAAGCGGAGAATGGTCAAGCGCGACGGGAGAAAAACAAGGGATCGAAATCTGCGTGTGTTTTTACACTTTTAGTGTGTGCAGCGTAAATGAGCATACAAACACATTAATAGTTGTATTTCGGTCCAGTTATGTACATCGGAGTGTCACCGGTGTATTGTTATATATTATTTACAGTTAATACTTGAGATTTATATCCACTACTATAACACAAACTTAAATTCTTCATTTTAATAATTTATTTTAAAAATATTATCGGAGTTCATTTTACTATTCCAAAAATATGTCATGCCGATTAAATTGTCAGTTACATTCATATTGTCAATTTCTCTTTCAATTAATGAGTTCCAAATTAATTATTAATAAATTCTTAAATTATAATTAATTAATAGTAATTAAATCTTAGGACCTTACAAAAAAATAACATTAACGTGTTTTTCTATGATAAATTTAACACTCAAATGGGGAAATGAAAAGTACGGGGAAAAAGTCTATCTAAAAGAACAAAAGTATGTGTTGATAATGTTGCGGATAAACAAGCAAGAACAAGCAGGCACAGCAGAGAGAGAACATTCAAACTTTAAGTTGATCCCCCTTCACAAATGGCGGTTCTGCCTTCACGCTGCTATGCTTCGACGGCTTTGAGTTGCATGGATGAGATCTTCTCTTGCAGAAAAAGCTCCAACCTCTCTTTGCCTTAACCAGCTTGTGAAACTCCTCCCTCATGCTTTGGCACTCCTTCTCAAGATCAGAAACGCGTTCCTTCATATCTTCCGCACATGATACTCTGCCACGTGAGACAAACCTTTGGTGGCAACCTTCGTTCTTGGAGGCTGAACTCGGATTCTGAGAGTTTTCAAGATTGTCCGAAACAAAGAACCAGCCAGAAATTGATGTCCGTAACCTCAGTTGTTCGAAGAATAGGACTTGAACGATCACGCGAAGGGGTAGCCTCTCATTTTGAGCAGCGTGAGTGCTAGCCTCCAATGAAAGCTTTTGGCAATTCATGAGTCGAGAGATTTGCTCTCTTTCGGTGTCGCTTAGCCAAGGATGTGCCTAACATTATGTTCATGTGCCAAAAAAGTTACTGTACAGAATAAAATGTCAGACAGAAGCGATGTCAAAAATTTTACCTTGAGATATATGTCGATGGCACGATAAATGCCATCAGAAATCGGTCTGGCGTAATCAGGAACTGCAGCAGCCAGGGATTGAAACTTTGGGAGTTTCAAATTAACATCTGGCGCCACATCTGCCAAATATGCATCCACAAGATTAGCCACCATTGTTATCGATGCCAAAGAATTTGTACCGTCCATCATCTGACTTTCTTCAACGATACACGGAGAAGCCGAAGCCGAAGCCTGTTCCATTGAGATGAAATGACCAAGAATCCTACTAAAACAGTCCATATCATACATCGTTACCATGGAATAGCCCATATTAGGTATCAGTAGATCTTCAAGTGCCGCTTGGTCTAATTGCAAACCGACCCTTCTCTCCAAATTTTCTCGACACGATGGGCTCGACTGCAAGACCATAGCAGTGTGGAGCAGCCTAAGAAGGAACCTAGTATATACAACTCCTTTTTGGTTTGGAAGTAACTCCACTATCTCTTCAAGCAGTGTCCTTTGATCTGCCTCAGAAGGGACAGAAATGGTCGAGCCCGAGTTCAAGTTCTTGAAACTCGATTGCCTGTTCATCTGAGGAATATATTTTTTTGCATAGAACACAAGGGCTCCGGCTATGTTTTCGGCCCTCATTCCTCCGGCTTCAACAGCTTGGATCAACCGTTTATACAGAGGCAAACTTAGGAAAGAAACATCCTCGTACCACCAATCATCACTCATGGGCTGAGGCTTTGTACTAGTACATATCCCATTCCATAATACGGTACCCGTTGCTTTGCCAGCCTCATTACATCCAGCCACGGGCCAATTGAACAACTTTGGATCCGCACAAGTCTTCATAGCCAAAGAGTTTATGCATCTTGAGACAATGTGAAGCTCCTCTGCGTGAGGCAGAACTTCTTCACATGTTTCAAGAGTGTTTATCGTGTCGGTCCAACTACCAAAGACTTCCATAAGAAACGCCTCGGTCTGTGCTATGAGATTCCCTTCCCCATACTCTTCATTCATTTGAAGGTACTCAGCCGCACACCGAAGAGATGCCACATTCATCGACGTGAGTTCTATTTTAACACCGTAGCAAAATTTGGCGACTAGCTCGAAAGATTTAGCTCCTCCGGGTAGCTGAGTAAGTTGTAAGAGACAAGTATAACCATCGACACTCGTTAGCTCTCCAATAAGCTTCTCGAGTAGGGAACTTCGCGACAACAGAGGAAACTGTATTGAAGTATCAACAAAAGATTTTATAGCTAAAAGAAACTGAATTGGTGAAAAGCAAGCATACTAAAAAAATTCAGAGATGCACACCTTGTGAAGATGAAAGGACATCTCTCCAACTTCGATTGTAACATCGGTTTGGAGGCCAGATGTGCAATGCCTGCATTTTAAACACAGCAGTCATTGCAGAAACATATGAATCAGACAAAACTTTCATATTAAGATTAAAAACAGAAATCATCAATTTTAAGATGATAAAGGCATGTTTTGGAGTAGTAAAATTTAAATAATTCTTAAAGAAACATAGAAAATGCGTATTTAAACTGGTTCATATATTATCACCCATAATCTGGTGCTTAAATTATCAGCAAAAAGAGTTACGTCACCCAATTCTCGTGGAAAAAAGAACTCAAAACCAAGAATGGGATCATTCTTTTGCACTTAACAACTGAAAGATAATCTCAAAGAACACAAAAGTATTTTTTTTTCTTGATTACCAAGTTTGGCCATCGCGGTGAAATGCTTCAGATTTAGAGCCCAGCTGCTTCATGCACGCCATTGATTATGGGTCAATCTTTAAGAAACATGCCAAGAGAGTAAAATAAATATGCCAAAACAAGTGAAGAGGGTTTGGTTTTCTGGGGCTGGCCGAGTCTTTGGGATAAGTGAAGGAGATAGGCAGTTATCCAATTGTCTTCACTCTCCTTCATTTTCTCCATAGTGTAGATCCAGTCTTTTGTTACTGGACTAGGTTTAAGGCTATGTTTGGAACATGCAAAGTTGCATGGTAAAGAAAATCATAGAATGCATTGTGTGTATTTAGAGTATATTTTATAGTAAATATTTATATAATATTATATATTTAAATAATTTGTTCTTTTTATTTAATTTGATTGATAGTGTGTGTTCTTTATTTTCTTAAATAAAATTTTATTATATGTTTGCTTTGTATTTTTTCTATTTGTCTTTTGTTGTTCTAGAGGTCATGAATTTTCAAATAAGGATATTAAAAAAAAAAGGTTTTGGTGAAGCTTCTAAAAGAGCTTAATAAATAATATACATTATTATTATTATTAACATAGAGCTATATAACTAATGAACTAATTTTGTTTTGGCTTTGTAGTTTTTAAAAAATATCATAATTCCATAACTTATTATATTTGTGTACGAATATCTTGATATGTCTATTTGACATCTGGTTATTTTTTAGAAAAATATCACATTCAATAATGATATCAAATACTAAAATTTTGGGTTTTTTTAATTAAATAACTTGTATTTTAATAGTATTTTAAAAAATAACCCAAATTTTTTTTCTTAAACTAACCGATGTCGCCAACTCAGTTGGCGACAACACTAAAAATTATATTAATCGCTATCTCAGATGGTGAAAAAAATAAATAAATTATTTTTTTATTGTTGTCGCCGTCTCAGATGGCGACAACATTATTTTTTCAATAATATCGTCATCCTAGATGGCGACAACCATTAAACCCAAATTTTTTAATGTATGTCGCCATCTGAGATGGCTACATCAATAAAAATTATTGTTTATTGTTGTCGCCATCTCAGATGACGATAACAATGAAATCTGAGACCCTAGCTGCCCACCCAACTGAAGCCCTAGCATTCTTTATACTCTCGCCCGCCGCTCAAACCGCTCAAAAAACTCATTTTCATTCGAACGAACAGAGCAGGCGGCGAGAGAACTTCATTTTGTTTTGAAATTACAGAGCAAGGTAAGTTTTTTATTTTTGTTATTATTTGATTTTAGGTAAGTTTTTTATTTTTATTATTATTTGATTTTAGATAAATTATGATGTTGATATATATACTGGGAGTATATTTTTTGTTGGTGTATATTTCGGCGGCGATGTGGATGGTGAAAGGTTGGCTCCGGCTGGTGCGGCGGACGCGGCGTCGGTGGCGGTGGACGGCGGTCGGTGGCGGCGGACGGTGGACGACGACGGTGGCTTGTTGTCGGCGGTGGGTTGGCGGTGGTCGTGGACAGCCGGCGGGTAGTGGTTGTAATGTTTATATGCAAATTGGGCATTAATTATATTTATGTGATTATTTATGGTGATAATTAAATTATGTGTTGGAATTAATTATCTTCGTAAAATGCTTAGTCACATGGTGGACGTGACCTGGTAATGCATTTCAGGGTACATGTTATGCATGTGGGGAAATTGAGGGTTATCATGGTTTAATTGTGATGGTTAAATATATTTGGTAAAACATGTGTTTAATTGAGGTTTTGGTGCATTTTGGTAAAATGCTTTTAAAATATCATGTTGGGGTATTTTATACATCATGTTAATTAATGGGGTACATGTTTAATTATAACCCCTTTATACCCCACTAATCCCACATTACCTTCTCACTTTACCAATTCCCAAATCACTCTTCCAAACCCTATCCCCAACCCATTTTCGTTTTTGGCTAAAGGAGGAAGGATAAATCTTTACAAAAGCTTGGTTTGTGAGATTCTTGTGGAGATTTAGAGTCCAAAAGAGGTATGGATACCTCATTGATGTTTTAATGGTGTTTGGTTTGGATTTGAAATGGTATTTGTTGTTTTGAAATGGGTTTGTGTTGGGTTGGTATTGGTTTTGGTTGGGTGTTAGATTTTTGGTTGTTTTAAGGTGTATGTTGAAGGTTTATAGGTGTTTTTATGTTATTGGTTTGATGGAATATGTGTTGGTGTGGTTGGGGAAGAAAATATGGTGCAAAAATGGAGATTTTCGAAGTCCAGGCAGCGGCGATCGATCGCCCGAAGCGAGCGATCAATCCCGCGAAACCAGTGCGCTCCAGAAGCGCTTGGCGATCGATCGCCACATTTGGGCGATCGATCACCAAGTGCAGAAAATTTTATACTCGGGCAGTGTGATCTCGCGATCGATCGGGGCCTTGCGGCGATCGATCGCGAGACACAAAAAAGTGTGTTTTTTGTTATTTTGTGGGATTTTTAATATTGGACTATTATTGGCTCCTAATATTGATTTGTGTGAATGTGTAGAACCATCCCAGGTGGCCACACAGCCTAAGAGATAAAATCCACGACACAACACATTTTGGAACTAAGGTACGGAGTGAGACGTACGGGCATCGGACGGTAAAACGTATTTTACGCATTGAATTGGTTATGCATTATGGTTGCACACATGGGATTGATTATGCATTATGGTTGCATACATGGTCTTGGTTATGCATCATGGTTGCATACATGGGTTGAATATGCATTATGGTTGTATGTGTATATTGGATGCATTAGTGCATGTGATTGTGTGATATCCACGAAATAATTAATTGCAATTTGGGCATTAATTATGTTTAGGTGATTTTATGGTGATAATTAATATATGTGTTGGAATTAATTATCTTGGTAAAATGCTTAGTCACGTGGTATGCGTGACCCAGTGGTGCATTTCGGGGTGTATGTTATGCATGTTGGGAAATTAGGGGTTATTTATGGTTTGTTTATGGTAATTGATAATTATTTGGTCAAGCATGTATTTAAAGGTTTTGGTGCATTTTGGTAAAATGCTTTTAAAATATCATGTTGGGGTGTCTTATACACCATGGCAATTGTGGGAGTGGAATTTAATTAAAACAATTCCACTTAATACCCCCCAACCCCCACTATACCCATCACTTTCTATTTTTCCCCAACTTCTCTCCCAACCCTAACCATTCTTCTATTTTCGTTTTTGGCTAAAAAGTGGAGGGGAAATTCTTGCAAAAAGCTTGTTTGTGGAAATTTTTGTGAGATTTGGAGTCCCCAAGAGGTATGGATACATCCTTATTGTTTTTATAGTGTTTGGTTTAGTTTTGAAATGGTTTTGAAATGGGTTTGTTTTAGGTTGGTATTGTTTTGGTTGGGTGTTGGATTTATGGTTGTTTTAAGGTGTATTTTGGAGGTTTATGATGTTATTTATGTTGTTGGTTTGGTGGTATAAGTGTTGGTATGATTTGGGTTGAAAATGGTGTGCAAAAATGGTGGAAATCGATGTACGGGGGTCAGCGATCGATCTCCCGTTCTTGGCTCATCGATCGCGAGCCTACAGTAGGCTCCAGGGGCAATTGGCGATCGATCGCCACATCTTGGCGATCGATCGTTGAGGCTGGCGATCGATCGCGCCAAATGTGGCGATCGATCGCCGAAGGGTGAAAATTTTGGTATCGGGCAGTATGATCTCGCGATCGATGGCCCTTCGCGGCGATCGATCGCGAGTTGCAAAATATGGTATTTTTGGACATTTTTGTGGAATTTTTGATATTGGACTATTATTGGCTCCTAATAATGATTTGTGTGAATGTGTAGAACCATCCCAGGTGGCCACACAACTTAGGAGATAAAGTCCACGATATCTCCACTTTTGGAACTAAGGTACGTAGTGAGACGTACGGGCATCGGACGGTAAAACGTATTTATTACGCTTTGAATTGGTTATGCATTATGGTTGCATACATGGTCTTAGTCATGCATTATGGTTGCATACATGGTTTGGATATGCATTGTGGTTGCATGTAATTGTGAGTCGAGATTATATTCCAGTGATGAAGAATACTTGCCGCCTTCATGTCGAAGCGAAGATAGAATACTTGCCGCTGTCATATTATAGCGATGAAGAATATTTGCCGCAAACATGTCGAACCGAAGGATAATGCCGCTGTCATGTTGATGCGAGGGATATTATGCCACTAATATGTCGAAGCTAGGGGTATTAATGCCGCTGTCATGTAAACGCGAGGGGTATTATGCCATTGATATAATAAGACTGGAACTGGCCATTGGTATACATGGAATGAGTGCATGTCATGACACAAATTACTGGTTTTATAATCCATTGATTATGATTGTGGTTCAGGGACAACCAAATGGAGCTTTTAAATGTATTAAATACAGGAAGTGAATCGTATTTACGGTTTATGCAGTTGATTTGCTATCATATTATTGTGAATATGATTTATATACATGCTCATGGTTTTGGGGTTGTTCCTGTAGGTACTTTTGGGTGGACGGGCTAAGGCAGGTTGATGCGGTGAGCTAGTGAGGAGTGCTTTTGGTAGCAGGCACATTCTTTTGTATAGTATCTACTCTAGGAGTAGTGTAAAGCTATAGGATTAACATTCATTGGTTTGGAATGTAATTAATCCCTTTTGAAACTTTATTTTGGCACTGTAATCTAATAACTCAAGGGATCAACACTACTTTTATACTCCGTTTATGCATGAAAATTTTATTTACGCCTTGTGAGACCCCGTTATCACATCAAGATATTAAGGTGCAATTTAGAGAACTAAACATACATGTGATTATATCAGAGTAAAGTGCCGTGTTGATTAACCTGAGCTTTAGAGATTACAGTACCAAAATGTTCCAAAAGGAAAGACGTACTTCCTACAAAGGTACTACACCATAGCCTTACTCTACTCAGTAGAAGCTATACAAAAACTCTATCATGCTAATCCTGTAGCACTCCTTACAGCTCAGCATATCAACCCCGGCCCTGGTTCTCGTCAACAAAAGCACCTACAAAGACAACCCCCAACACATGAGCATAACACAATTCATATTTAACATAATATGAAAGTAAGGCATAAATGCAAATCTTAAACACAAGTCCTTCCTGTATTTCCAGCATTTATATCGCCCATTGGTTGTCCCTGTACCATAATTCATAATAGAAACACATTATATGAATGTATGGATATGCAATGTCATGACATTCCTTTTCCCTTAAATCCTTATTTCATCCTGAGCCCTTATCATTAGTACATTTTAATGCTTCTTGCTACTCCATGTAAGCGGAATTCTTCATCGCTTCCAATGGACTTTAGCGTTGCTACTCCATGTAAGCGGAATTCTTCATCGCTTCCAATGGACTTTAGCGTAAGCCATTAAAATCCTTACTAAGATAACTTTGACTCGTGAAATACACCTCTTATATTTCACAACATACATATGCAAAAACAATGCATAAAACATGTATCATAACCATAATGCACCACATTGCATTCATCATGTGTCATAAAGACAAACATAAAGTACATGTTACCGTTGGGATGCCCGTACGTCGCTTACGTACCTTTCCAAAAGATAGAGGAGTCAATCGACTTTATCTCCTCGGTGGTGCTGGCACCTGGGATGGTTCTACATAGCCACACAACACAATATTAGGCACCTCATAATAATCCGGAAGCAAAACCAAATTAAAAACCAAATTAATCCTACAATATCATCTCGCGATCGATCGCCCATGAGCCCCGATCGATCGCGAGATGCTACTGCCTCGCATACCAAAAAAAAACATTCAGCGATCGATCGCCCCAATATTGGCGATCGATCGCCAAAACCCACTGGAACGTCGCGATCGATCGCGCCTCCTTGGCGATCGATCGCCAACCTTGTTCCTTCGGCGATTTTCCAGAATTGCTTAACACCGATATTTATACCCTTAAATCTAACATGTAGGACATAATACATACTAAGATCATCATGCTAGCATTAGAACTACACTACCCTGAGTGTATTCAAACCAAATATACACCCTTAGCATAAACCTACATGCATAAACATCGATCATTTAAACAAGTACTGGATCAACTTTTTCTGGAAACAGGGCACATTTTCATTTCCAGAATTCTTGAGCACCTCTTTACATGCTATTAAAACTAACACATATATCATAAACCGTGCTCAACTAAACATGCCATGGGTTTCACAAAACTACCAAGCATATTTTTACATCAAAGTTTTTCCAAAACTTAAGTTTATCATGCATGATAACACCTTCAAAAAAGTACTCTCCGCACATATATTTCCAGAAAACAGGGCACTTGAACCTTGCCCAGAATTTTCGAACACTACCTTTCACATGATTAAATCTTTCACATAACACATGCAACATGCTCAAGGAAATATACTGGTACCTTCAACAAGTTACCATACATAAAAACACATCAAAGGTTCAACCAAAACCTAAGTTAGCATGCTTCGAAACATCATGGTAAAACCCTTCCTAACTTGGAAAACAGAGTACTTCTCTGCTCGGGTGTTCGAGGAGCCCTTTTCTCTAGCACAAATCTAGCACATAAAGCATGCAAGTTTCTTAACTAAACATGCTAAGGGCTTCACAAACATCACATAAAGGTATTCATAACAAGATAACATCAAACCCTAAACTAGCATGCCAAATCTGCTACAAAGAACAAGCATGCCAGGAAACTTGAAAACTGGGAAAAAATGTGACTCCTCACCACTTTTGCCCTTCGATTTTCTATATGAAAAGAAGCATGAAACCCGATCACTTTTCTCCTGGAACTCGACCAAGTTGCAGAGAAAATAAGGGAAAAAGGAAGGAAGCTTTTGGAAGAGGCAAGACCCAAAATATCTAAGTCCAAACATGCCTACAAGTCAAACTGCTTTCCCAGAAAACAGGGGTGGGCGTGGGTTTGGTTGCAAGTGGGGGTTGGGTGGTTGCATGTGGGGTGGTTTGTGGTGTTTAATTGTGTCCCGGTATTTCATACGATGTATAAAAATATCCCTCCTCGATATTTTATTATTCTACCACATCAACACAACAATTAAAAACACCTAACATGCTTCCTAAACCACATCATCAAATTAAATAAATTAATCCCACATACAAACGCTTTAAACATATAGGTTCATAATTAACCACCCTTAAATGCATGATTACCCACATAATCATTTCGGGGATATCACAATACTCCCCTACTTATAAGATTTCGTCCCGAAATCAAACATGCTGCTAACTAGAAATAAAACAATACATAAACGCATACCAGAAAACAGTTCTGGATAGTACTGCACCATGTGTCGCTCTGTCTCCCACGTGGCCTCCTCGACACCCCTACGATCCCACTGAACCTTGATCATAGGAATAACCTTGTTCCGAAGTCTGCGGTCTGCTCTATCCAAAATCCTGATAGGCCGCTCCACATAAGAAACATCGGACTCAATCTGCACCTCTGAAGGCTGCAACACATGTGAGGGATCTGGCTCATACTTCCTCAGCATAGACACATGAAAAACGTCGTGTATGCCAGACAGAGAGGGCGGTAAAGCCAACCGGTACGCCAGAGTACCAATACGCTGTAAGATCTCATACGGCCCTACGTACCTCGGGGATAACTTCCCTCGCATCCCAAACCGTACTACGCCTCTGAAGGGTGAGATCTTTAAAAACACTCTGTCGCCTAACTGAAACTCCAACGGTCTACGCCGCTGATTGGCATATGCTGCCTGTCTATCCTGAGCTGCCTTCATCTTTGTTCTGATAACCTTAACTTTCTCTTCCATTTCCTGAATCAACTCAGGTCCTCCTACCGACTTACGGTCCATGTCATCCCAACACAAGGGTGACCTACAACGCCTACCATAGAGGGCCTCGAAAGGAGCCATCTGAATACTTGCCTGGTAGCTGTTGTTGTAAGAAAATTCCACCAAGGCTATCGAGTCCTGCCATGAAGTGTCGAACTCCAGCACACAAGCCCTCAACATATCTTCGAGCGTCTGTATCGTACGCTCGGTCTGTCCGTCCGTCTGGGGATGATAGGCTGTGCTCAACCTCAACTCTGTACCTAGAGCTGTCTGCAGACCCTCCCAAAAGTGAGATGTAAACCGCGGATCTCGATCTGACACAATCGAAACAGGGATCCCGTGCAATCTCACCACATCTCTGACATATAACTGCGCCATTCTTAAGTGCGTGAAGGTCATACAGTAGGGAATGAAATGAGCACTCTTAGTCAATCTGTCCACGACTACCCAGATGGCATCAAAACCCGAAACAGTCCTCGGCAAGTGGGTCACGAAATCCATAGATACGTGCTGCCATTTCCACTCGGGTACCTCTAAACTTCTTAGTTCACCTCCAGGCCTTTGTCTCTCAGCTTTCACTTGCTGACAAATCAAACAACGCTTGACAAAAGAGGTGACATCCTGTTTCATACGCCTCCACCAGAACTGGCTGCGTAGATCCTTATACATCTTCTTCCCACCTGGATGGATACTCATCCTGCTGCAATGAGCTCGCTGTAATATACCTTGGCGTAACTCGGGTGTGTCTGGAACCACCCATCTGTCTCCGAGCCTCAGAGAACCGTCATCAGCCACTCTGAATCTCGATGGCTGTCCTGAATGAACCACTAACATCCATCTCTGAACCTCTACATCGGTCCCCTGAGCCTTCCTGATGTGATCAAATATAACAGGCTCAGCTAGCAAGGTCAAAACCTGTACTGGTGAAGAAGATACATCATAATCGAATCCCAAATGGCAGTAGGAGCCAAACATAGCTGACAGAGACATAGCATCCTCTGCTGTGCTCCTCACCTTCCGACTCAAAGCGTCGGCTGTCAAATTTGCTTTTCCCGGGTGATATTCGATTTCACAATCGTAGTCCTTCAGCAGGTCCATCCATCTCCTCTGCCTCATGTTCAGCTCAGCCTGTGTAAACAAGAATTTCAGGCTCTTGTGATCAGTGAAGATGGTAAATGAGGTACCGTATAAGTAGTGTCGCCATATCTTCAAGGCGAACACTATAGCTGCCAACTCCAGATCATGGACTGGATACCTCGTCTCATGTGGCTTCAACTGTCTCGAAGCGTAAGCCACTACATGTCTGTCCTGCATCAGCACGCACCCTAATCCCTGTAGAGATGCATCGGTATAAAGAACAAATCCTTTGTTCTCCTTGGGTATCACTAGAACTGGCGCAGTAGTCAGTCTGTGCTTTAATTCCCGGAAGCTCTGCTCACAAGCCTCTGACCAACAAAATGGGACTCCCTTCTGAGTCAGCTGTGTAAGTGGCTTGGCGATCTTTGAGAAACCCTCGACGAAACGTCGATAATAGCCAGCCAGACCAAGAAAACTTCGAATCTCACTGACTGAAGTAGGGGTAGACCAATCCATAACTGCCTCTATCTTCCTCGGGTCTACTGATATCCCCTCTCGTGATATGATATGGCCCAAAAATGCAACACTGTTCAGCCAAAACTCACACTTGCTGAGTTTGGCGTACAACTGATGATCTCTGAGGATCTGGAGTACTATCCTCAGATGATCGGCATGATCCTCCTCATTCCTCGAATAGACCAGGATGTCATCAATGAACACGATCACAAACTGATCGAGGTACTCCTGAAATACTCTGTTCATCAGGCTCATAAAGACTGCAGGTGCATTTGTCACACCGAACGGCATCACCAAGAACTCATAGTGCCCATACCGAGTTCTAAAAGCCGTCTTTTGGACATCACCAGCTCTAACCCGTACCTGGTGATAGCCTGACCTCAAATCTATCTTGGAGTACACCTCCGTACCCTGAAGCTGGTCGAACAGATCATCAATCCTCGGAAGCGGATATCTGTTCTTCACTGTAGCCTTGTTCAGTTGCCTGTAGTCAATGCACAGACGCATTGATCCATCCTTCTTTTTCACGAACAAAACTGGCGCACCCCAAGGCGATACACTAGGACGGATGTATCCCTTGTCGAGGAGCTCCTGTAACTGTACCTTCAGCTCCCTCAGTTCTGCCGGTGCCATCCTGTATGGGGCACGGGAAATGGCTGATGTCCCTGGCAGCAGCTCAATAGCAAACTCCACATCCCTGACTGGCGGAAATCCCGGAATCTCATCTGGAAACACATCACTGAACTCTGCCACAACTGGAATGTCCTCGGCTCTCACTTCCTTCTCCTCTGAAGCATCCATAGCATAAATAAGGTACCCAGTATGGCCACGTTCCAATAACTGCGACATCTTAACCGCCGAGATTACTGGTATCTTTGGACGAGAGCCGTCCCCATAAAAAGTCCACTGGAACCCCTGATCAGACAGAAAGCGAACCATCCTCTTTTGGCAATCTACCATAGCTCGGTATCTGCTCAACACATCAATGCCGATAATGCAGTCAAAGTCTGCCATCTCTAACTGAATCAAATCGGCCCTCAGATCATTGCCCTCAAAATAAATGAGGCAATCAGATAACTGTCGATCTGCAATCACATGCTTCCCCGTGGGTGTCGAGACCATGAGAGGCGTGGGTAACAGAGACGAGCACAAATGGTGTCCTTCCACAAAGGCAGTAGATACAAAGGAATGGGAAGCACCTGTATCTATCAATATAAGTGCAGGGTACGTAAGTAAATGACACGTACCAGCAATGACCTCCTCTGGGGCTGCCTCGGCCTGCTCCCTGGTCAGTGCATACACCTGTCCCTGCGGCGGTCCTGTCGTCTGACCTCCCAGGGGTCGTGGTGCAAACTGCTGCCTCTGTGGTGCCCTCCCAGCATCAAACCTTGGCCTATTCGGCCCTGAATCCGTCTGAACTGCCCGATTGGGGCAACCCCGAGCTATGTGGCCCATCTTGCCACAGATATAGCAACCTCGACAGTCACGTAACAAATGCCATCCTCCGCAGTTGGTACACCTGGTTACCTCTGTCCTGTTTCCTTGTGTGTGCCCCCGGGTGTTCTGCTTCTGTCCATGAGACTTCTTCCCACTAAACCTGGAAGATGATGAGGCCCCACGAGCCTTAAACTGATCCCCTCGTGGCCTCAGACTATCAGTAGTAGGCCTCTGTGATGGTACAAAAGGGGGTACAACATCCTTGTATGCGTCTACGGCAATCTCTGCCAACTCTGCCCGTGTCAGGGCGTCGTCAAACGAGCTGGGGTTGTTAGAGATAACCCTATCGAATAGCTCCGGCCTCAGACCTTTCAGAAAGTTCCTCATCTTGGCATGGCTGCTGACAGCAATATGAGGTACATACCTCAGCAGTGAGGAATACTGCATAGCGTAGTCTGCTACGGACATGCTACCCTGCTTCAAACTGTTGAACTCATCCTTCTTTAATTGTCTGGCAGCTGCAGAGAAATACCGGTTAAGGAACCGGGTCCGGAATACAGTCCAGTCAACTGCCATACCTAGAGCTCTCAGCTCCATCACGGTGGTCTTCCACCACATAGCAGGCTTCTTAGCCAGCTGAAACTCTGCTAACCTCAGCCATGCCGTGAGTGCACAAGGTGCAGTCACAAGTATCTGCTCTATACGTTCCAACCACTCCTCAGCTACTTCACCAGACTCAGTCCCCTCAAACATGGGCGGATGGAAACTCAGAAACTGCTTCAAACTGAGCTCCCCTGGCAGTAATATCTGTACACTGGGCTCCACGCCCACAGCAGGTGGTGGTAAAGGGTTCGGCTGAGCAATACTTGCATTTCTACTGTCCACATCTCCTACCTCTTCATTGAGGTTCGCCATGCTGCAACACAATAGTTAACAACAATACCAAAAGCAGTTCATAATATAAGCCGTTAGATAACAAGAGTAAAATATTCAAAGCATGTTAGTATATCACGTATACAACCATATGCATCACATGCATAAGCATGCCTAAATGAATACCTAGCCAACTTGTCTCTAAGGCTACCCTTCACTCTTCCCTGGTTATCTAACCACTGCTCTGATACCACTAAATGTGAGACCCCGTTATCACATCAAGATATTAAGGTGCAATTTAGAGAACTAAACATACATGTGATTATATCAGAGTAAAGTGCCGTGTTGATTAACCTGAGCTTTAGAGATTACAGTACCAAAATGTTCCAAAAGGAAAGACGTACTTCCTACAAAGGTACTACACCATAGCCTTACTCTACTCAGTAGAAGCTATACAAAAACTCTATCATGCTAATCCTGTAGCACTCCTTACAGCTCAGCATATCAACCCCGGCCCTGGTTCTCGTCAACAAAAGCACCTACAAAGACAACCCCCAACACATGAGCATAACACAATTCATATTTAACATAATATGAAAGTAAGGCATAAATGCAAATCTTAAACACAAGTCCTTCCTGTATTTCCAGCATTTATATCGCCCATTGGTTGTCCCTGTACCATAATTCATAATAGAAACACATTATATGAATGTATGGATATGCAATGTCATGACATTCCTTTTCCCTTAAATCCTTATTTCATCCTGAGCCCTTATCATTAGTACATTTTAATGCTTCTTGCTACTCCATGTAAGCGGAATTCTTCATCGCTTCCAATGGACTTTAGCGTTGCTACTCCATGTAAGCGGAATTCTTCATCGCTTCCAATGGACTTTAGCGTAAGCCATTAAAATCCTTACTAAGATAACTTTGACTCGTGAAATATACCTCTTATATTTCACAACATACATATGCAAAAACAATGCATAAAACATGTATCATAACCATAATGCACCACATTGCATTCATCATGTGTCATAAAGACAAACATAAAGTACATGTTACCGTTGGGATGCCCGTACGTCGCTTACGTACCTTTCCAAAAGATAGAGGAGTCAATCGACTTTATCTCCTCGGTGGTGCTGGCACCTGGGATGGTTCTACATAGCCACACAACACAATATTAGGCACCTCATAATAATCCGGAAGCAAAACCAAATTAAAAACCAAATTAATCCTACAATATCATCTCGCGATCGATCGCCCATGAGCCCCGATCGATCGCGAGATGCTACTGCCTCGCATACCAAAAAAAAACATTCAGCGATCGATCGCCCCAATATTGGCGATCGATCGCCAAAACCCACTGGAACGTCGCGATCGATCGCGCCTCCTTGGCGATCGATCGCCAACCTTGTTCCTTCGGCGATTTTCCAGAATTGCTTAACACCGATATTTATACCCTTAAATCTAACATGTAGGACATAATACATACTAAGATCATCATGCTAGCATTAGAACTACACTACCCTGAGTGTATTCAAACCAAATATACACCCTTAGCATAAACCTACATGCATAAACATCGATCATTTAAACAAGTACTGGATCAACTTTTTCTGGAAACAGGGCACATTTTCATTTCCAGAATTCTTGAGCACCTCTTTACATGCTATTAAAACTAACACATATATCATAAACCGTGCTCAACTAAACATGCCATGGGTTTCACAAAACTACCAAGCATATTTTTACATCAAAGTTTTTCCAAAACTTAAGTTTATCATGCATGATAACACCTTCAAAAAAGTACTCTCCGCACATATATTTCCAGAAAACAGGGCACTTGAACCTTGCCCAGAATTTTCGAACACTACCTTTCACATGATTAAATCTTTCACATAACACATGCAACATGCTCAAGGAAATATACTGGTACCTTCAACAAGTTACCATACATAAAAACACATCAAAGGTTCAACCAAAACCTAAGTTAGCATGCTTCGAAACATCATGGTAAAACCCTTCCTAACTTGGAAAACAGAGTACTTCTCTGCTCGGGTGTTCGAGGAGCCCTTTTCTCTAGCACAAATCTAGCACATAAAGCATGCAAGTTTCTTAACTAAACATGCTAAGGGCTTCACAAACATCACATAAAGGTATTCATAACAAGATAACATCAAACCCTAAACTAGCATGCCAAATCTGCTACAAAGAACAAGCATGCCAGGAAACTTGAAAACTGGGAAAAAATGTGACTCCTCACCACTTTTGCCCTTCGATTTTCTATATGAAAAGAAGCATGAAACCCGATCACTTTTCTCCTGGAACTCGACCAAGTTGCAGAGAAAATAAGGGAAAAAGGAAGGAAGCTTTTGGAAGAGGCAAGACCCAAAATATCTAAGTCCAAACATGCCTACAAGTCAAACTGCTTTCCCAGAAAACAGGGGTGGGCGTGGGTTTGGTTGCAAGTGGGGGTTGGGTGGTTGCATGTGGGGTGGTTTGTGGTGTTTAATTGTGTCCCGGTATTTCATACGATGTATAAAAATATCCCTCCTCGATATTTTATTATTCTACCACATCAACACAACAATTAAAAACACCTAACATGCTTCCTAAACCACATCATCAAATTAAATAAATTAATCCCACATACAAACGCTTTAAACATATAGGTTCATAATTAACCACCCTTAAATGCATGATTACCCACATAATCATTTCGGGGATATCACACGCCTTTAATCCGCATTTAAGGAACTAGGGTCCTTACATTAGTGGTATCAGAGCAGTGGTTAGAGAACCCGGGAATGAGTGAAGGGTAGCCTTAGCATGGTTGGCTAGGTGTTTACATTTGGGCATGTTTATGCATGTGATGCATATTGGTGTATAAATTGTTATACTAACATGCTTATTATCATTCATGTTATCTAACGTCATAACATATATATTGTTGGAATTGTTGTTAATCTTTGTATTACAGCATGGCGGCTATGAATGTGGGGAACCTCAATGAAGAGGTGGGTGATGTTGGGAGCGTGAATGTTAGCATTGGACAGGCGAATCCTTTACCTCCACCTGCTGTGGGCATGGAGCTGGTTGCTCAGTTACTATTACTAGGGGAGCTTAGTCTGACTCAGTTTCTGACCTTTCACCCGCCCATGTTTGAGGGAACAGAAACAGGGGAAGAGGCCGAATAGTGGCTAGAGAGATTAGAACATATATTTGTGTCTGCGCCGTGTGCTAGGACGGCTTGGTTAAGATTGGCGGAATTTCAACTGGTAAAGAAATCTTCTATGTGGTGGAAGACGACCGTGATGGAGTTGAGGGCCCAAGGTATGGTAATTGACTGGACTTTATTTCTGACTCGGTTTCTAAACCGATACTTCTCTGCTGCGGCTAGGCAAACTAAGGAGGATGAATTTACCAACTTGAAACAAGGGAGCATGACAGTCTCGGACTATGCTATGCACTACTCATCACTATTGAGGTATGTGCCACACATCGCTACAAACGGGCATGCCAAGATTAGGCACTTTCTGAAGGGACTACGACCGGAATTATTTGATCGGGTTATTTCTAACAACCCAACATCTTTTGATGATGCACTTGTTAGAGCGGAGTTAGCAGAGATAGGGTGAGCGCTTATCCTGAGGTCATACCCTCACCCGTTCCATCACAAAGGTCTACATCTGAGAATCTGAGGCCCTGGGGAGGATCTTTCAAGTCAAGAGGGACTTCTTCTGTTTCCCGGTTTAGTGGAAGGCGGCCGGATGGCCGGAAGCAAGGGGACCAGAAAAGTGGTGCATCTTGATAGGCTTAGATTTTGAGTGTTTTTAACTATAAATTCTTCCTATTTTCCGTTATTTTTCCTGGATGATATTATGTTTTTTGGTGTTTATTCGTTTGTTTCAGGAAAATAGATCGGAAGTGGAAGAAATGAGCCAATATGAAGATAACGGGCGAAATCGAGGCGAAAAAGAAATGAATTTAAGGAAATGAAATTTTCGGAATCTCGATCGATCGAGATTTACTCTCGATCGATCGAGCCAGGCAGAAAGTGAGAATCAGAATTTTTGAAGGCTCGATCGATCGGTGGAAATCTCGATCGATCGAGCGAGGCAGTAACTTCGGAGCTGATTTTTTCAAATTCTCGATCGATTGGTGGAAAATCTCGATCGATCGAGCGAGACAGTGAGATTCAAAAGCTGGCATGAACAGTGCACCGATCGATCGAGAAAACCTTCCGATCGATCGAGACGCAAAATCCTGAAGATTTTATTTTCCTTTTTTATCGTGATTTTGGAGGGCTTTTAAGCGGGAATCTTGATTCATTTCAAGGAGAGATCAGATCAGACCATTTTCAGACGATTTTTAGGTCAAGGAGAGCCGCCCGAGCCGCCGCCCAACGCCGGAAAAGGAGATCCAATCTTCGTTCTTCGTCCAAGGTCGAGCCAATCTATTCCGGAGTGCAAGGAAGGAACAAGAGGAGAAACCACGGTGCAACGCACGGATTCATCCATCGTTTATCGTATTTCTGAACTTTAATTTATTTGATTTTCAATTTCATTTGATGTTTTAGAGGTCGAGAGACAATAAAACTCTTATGTATTTGATTTGAATTAAATTTAGTTTATATTATTGAGTTTTAGTTTCGTTGTGTTTGATTATTGATTCATTGGTATTTGAGTGCATTGATTGTTATTGTTCATAAATTAATTGCATGTGTAGATCAAAGTCTAGCTAGCTTTGATTGAATTTGAGGGTTACAGCCGAGATCGAGAGATAACGTTGTAACACGCTCCATTAATTTATGATGTATGTCACGATTGAGATCGAGAGATGATATCGCATATGTGAGAACTTGGAATCGAGAGATTTAGAGTTATAAGGTTTTGATAATTTATGCAACTTTGAATTAGTAAATAGGTGCACGAGAGTGACTTGTTCTAATTTATTGTTAGTTTCGTTGCAGCTCGAGAGAGTGTATCGAATAAGTGAAAATCTTTCACCTTTAAAATCAATTGGTTGATAATTTGAGAATTCCATTGAATCATTAGAGATAACATAATTGAACGACGAGCTCGGTAATTTTCTCGAGTAACTTACCTTTGCATTTCCGGAACCATTCTTTTCATTATTTCTAGTTTAATCTTTATTCTTTATGTTGGGAAAACGATTTCTAAGTTTTGGTGATTACAAACACCTACTGGATATTAAAGATCAACCGGATGCTAAAGACCTACTGGATATTAAAGATCAACCGGATGCTAAAGATCTACCGGATATTAAAGTCTCACCGGATAAAGTCATCAACCGGATGAAGACATCAACTGGATAAAGACATCAACTGGATAGAGACATCAACCGGATAAAGTCATCAACCGGATGAAGGCATCAACTGGATAGAGACATCAACCGGATAAAGTCATCAACCGGATGAAGGCATCAACTGGATAGATACCAACCGGACAAGCTATCAACTGAATAAAGTCATCAACCGGATAAAGTCATCAACCGGATGAAGACATCAACTGGATAAAGACATCAACTGGATAGACACCAACCGGACAAGTTATCAACTGGTAAAGACATCAACCGGATGAAGACATCAACCGGGTGAAGATATAAACTGGATAAATATCAACTGCAAAGTCTCTCACTGAACAAGGACATCAACTGGTCTTAAGAGGATGAACGACCAGTTGAACAAAGAAACCAGCAGAAGTCTAAGCAACAAGACAAAGTAAGTACAACATTCTCTGACAAAGGTACAACAGAGCGGCGCACCCTGCTATATCTCCGCCACCATTACCGTCAGAGTGAAAAGAGCCGTTGTTTTCCAAAATAGGAAAGAAGACAACAGGTATTTGGAAAGCCAATCCATTCCATATACAAAAAGGCTACCGTTGGACAACAAAAACCTATAAATACGTCCAAACAGAGAATGAAGAAGTGCTGAGCAACTTTCAAACTAAGAGAAATACTTCAAAGCAAGAAAGCTATACGACTGATATTTCAAACGTTCAGCAAAGAGCAGACAAACCGCAAAACTGAATCTGTGAAAGATTATTTTCAATTGAAGTCTGCCGCTCAGAAACTCTCAAAGCTAGAAAGTTTTATTCTGTAGAGAGTGTTGTAAAATCACTTGTATCCAAAAGATAAGAAGAGTGTGATTGCTAGGAGTTTAGGCCAAGTGTGTTAGTGCCTAAGGAGGTTGTATACTGTAAAGTGTAAACCAAGTCTTCTAGTGAATCCTTCCTGCAAAGGAAGAAGGGGAGACGTAGAAGCGTTGTGCTTCGAACTTCCAGAAACAATTCTCGTGTTATTCGTTTACTGCTTTATTACTTCAGTTTTATTCCTCACAAGTTTTGTAGACGTCTTCCGCACTATAATAAGTGTCTACTGACTTGCCTGATATTGAGAAGCAACTGTAACACTTAACAGTTTACAGTTAACCAGAAAAAGAAATCGAAATTATATCTAGTGTTTATTCAACCCCCCCCTTCTAAACACTACCCCGATCCTAACAAGTGGTATCAGAGCCAGGTTTTCTCAATCTTGAGAAATTACCATTCACCAAAACTGATGGCCTCATTCAGCAAAATTCCAATGTTCAAGAAAGACGAATATGATGACTGGAGGATCCGCATGCAAGCACATCTAAGTGCTCAAGATGATGATATGTGGTATGTGATCACCGAAGGACCGTTGAAAATCATGAAAGTCAATACAGCTGCTTCTATCACAAGTGGTGATCCACAAATGGTAGAAAAGGAAAGATCTCAATGGTCAAATGAAGACAAGAAAAAAGCAAATCTAGACAATGTTGCTAAAGATATTTTGTTCAAAACTTTGGACAAAAATATGTTTAACAAAATCAAAATGTGCCCAACAGCCAAAGAAATCTGGGAGAAGATTGCTCAACTCTGTGAAGGAAATGATCAAACCAAAGAGAACAAGCTTACTGTGGCTTTGCAGAAGTTTGAGCATATCAAAATGATAAATGGAGAAACTCTCAATGAGTACGATGAAAGAGTGACTGGAATAGTAAATGAACTAAGCAGTCTGGGTAAGGAGTTACCCAACAGAGAAGTCACTCTCAAAGTGATGAGAGGTCTACCAAGAGAATGGGATGTCAAGACCATTGCTATGAGAGAATCGAAGGATATCAACAAGATAGATCTACATGATTTGTTTGCTGATTTAAAAGCCTATGAATTCGAATTAGGCATTCGGGTTGAAGATGAACCAAGTTCAAGTCAACCAACAAAAGCTCTCACTGCATCTGAGTCTCTGCCTACTCCTACTGAAATGACTCCAGAGAAGATGTGTAACGATGCGATGGCAATGTTCGTAAAGAAATTTGGAAAATTCATGAAGAAGAACCAGAGACCTTATCAATCATATCCTCGAAGGCAAAGCTCCAAAGGAAATTCAGAAGAAGAAGAGCGAGTATGCTTCAACTGTCTCAAACCAGGGCACTTTATCGCAGACTGTCCTAAACCCAAAAAGGATGATCACAAAAGAGGATCCAAGGATTACAGAAAATCCAAGGAAACCAGAAGAACATCCAAACGGGACAGAGATCAAAAGGTTTTAGTGGCAGAAGATAGTAAGAGCAAATGGGCTGATTCTGAATCAGAATCAGAGGAGTCAAATAGCTCATCCAGCGAGAGTGAAGACGAAGAAGTCCACTGCTTAATGGCGAATGATGAAAATGAGGTACATGAAACCAACCTATCTGAATTTACACATCATGAACTCACCAATGCATTGCAGGACATGATAAATGAGTATCAGACGCTATACGAATCTTTTGAAAGCTATAAGACTGAGCACTCAATTCCAACTAAAATGCTTGAAAACAAACTTGATTGTGAACAATCAAGGGAGTTGAATTGCTTAAGGGAAGCAGCCAGTCGCCTAGTGAAAGAAAGAGATGAAGCCAAGTGTGCGTACCAGAAACTCAGCAAACTGGTTAGCACTTGGAATGCGTCGACTACCAGAAAGGATGAAATGCTTGAGTCTATAAGGCTTGCTGGTGATTTAACTGGCATAGGCTTTAATAGCAATGACAGCAGATCATCTGGTAATGAGCCTCAACTGTGTCTAACAAAAGGCAAGGTTCAATCAATGAACTTTGTAAGATCTAGCACAGTATATGACCCATATGAACTGGTCAAAGAACCTGTTAAAGCAACACTCATCAAAGAACAGGTACAGCACAGAGGTATCGGTTATGTAGAACCACTCAAAGAAGCTAAACCAAGGCAAAAGTTCAGAAATGAACTTAAAACCACTGGTCGAGCAGCTAGAGAGGTTAAACCCAACTGGTACTACAACTGTAAACCTGTTCAGAAGAGGTATATGCTAAATAATAGGAACTACAAACCAAAAGCGCATGCATACACATATTATCACACTCCAAAGCTAAAATCATCACCTACATGTATAAATGCACACACATTTCAGAACACACACCGACCTAAGTCATTCAGGGTCATACAAGTGTGGGTTCCGAAAGGACTAATCCTACCAGGACCCAAGTAGGATTGGGTACCAATCAGTCTATCGCGTTAATTGCAGGAAACTAGAATGCATCCAGTTCGGAGCTCAGAATGGTTCCTAGACAGCGGGTGCTCTAGACATATGACAGGGAATGCAAGCTTATTGTCTGAACTAGTGGACTCCACTGGACCCAGAATAACGTTTGGAGATAACGCGAAAGGTAGAACCGTAGGTAAGGGTAAGATTATCTACGGTAACCTCATCATTAAAGATATTCTCTTAGTTGAAAATCTATGCTATAATTTGATTAGCATAAGTCAATTATGTGACAATGGTCATTCCGTAGAATTCAATCAGCATTCATGCATAATTAAATCTACTGATGGCAATGTATTACTTATAGGAAGAAGGCATGATAACACATATAAAATTGATTGGAATCTTAATCAGCCTACTTCCTTTACTTGCTTAGCTGCTCAGAATTCTTCCAAAAATTGGCTTTGGCACAAACGGTTGAGTCACTTAAATTTTAAAACTATTGCTAGTCTGCGTAAACTTGATCTAGTTGTTGGACTGCCCCAAATTGAGTTCTCAAAGGACAAGATCTGTGCAGCATGCCAACTCGGTAAGCAAATCAGATCCTCCTTTAAGAACAAAGGGAGTAAATCTTCTTCTCGGTGCCTAGAGTTGCTGCATATGGATCTGTTTGGTCCTATACCAGTAACAAGTCTAGGGGGAATGAAGTACACCCTAGTGTTAATAGACGATTACACTCGTTTCACGTGGGTCTTGTTCCTAAGTGGTAAAGATCAGGCTACTCCAAAGCTGATCAAATTACTGAAAAGACTCCAAAATGAGAAATCGTGTGGGATAGATAGAATTCGCAGTGATAAAGGTACTGAGTTCACCAATCAATCACTCGAATCATATCTAGATGACCTTGGCATTAAACACGAATACTCTGCAGCTAGAACTCCTCAACAAAATGGAGTTGCTGAGCGTAGGAACCGCACTTTGAAAGAAGCTGCGCGAACTATGCTCGCGGAATCAGAAATATCGCAGAAATTTTGGGCAGAAGCTGTCAACACAGCATGTTATACGCAGAACAGATCGATGATTAATAAGCGAGCAAATAAAACCCCTTATGAGATCTGGAATGGCAGTAAGCCAAATATTTCTTATTTCCATGTGTTTGGTTGCAAATGTTTTATTCACAACAATGGAAAGACTCATCTCACCGCCTTTGATGCCAAATCTGATGCTGGAATATTTCTTGGCTATTCTACAGTTAGTAAGGCATTCAGAGTATTTAATAATAGAACTCTTAATGTAGAAGAATCAGTGCATGTAAAATTTGATGAACCTACTGACTGTACACTATCCGATATACAAATAAACAACTTGAGTAATCGACTGGAAAGCACTTATATTGACGAAAATGTTGATGATGAGATTGATTACAGAAGCAGGGCTGACTGCTCCTTAGAACCAGAAATCCCTGAAGCTCAAGCAGAGGAGTCTGCAGGCCAACAAGCACTGCAGCCAGCCATCAATGAAACAGTGGCATCCACCTCTACTGCAGTTGAAGGAACCAATGAGAAAGATGGGTCAATCAGAATCTCTGATTTACCTACCCACATCCAGTCAACTGAAGAACTCAACCCACTAGGACCTTCGCTCCGGTGGAAGAAGGATCATCCACCCGAGCAGGTCATCGGTAACCCTCTTGCTCCTCTACGCACCAGAGGACAAATGATTAACGAATTTCTTCATGCTGCATTCATATCTCATATAGAACCTAAGAAGATTGATGAAGCTATATTAGACCCAAGTTGGGTAGAAGCAATGCAGGAAGAACTAAACCAGTTTGAGCGAAACAGAGTATGGTATCTAGTACCACGACCACAGCATCACACTGTAATTGGCACCAAATGGGTATTTAGAAATAAATTAGACGAAAATGGAACAGTAATTAGAAATAAAGCAAGATTAGTTGCACAGGGCTACAGACAGGAAGAAGGCATTGATTTCGATGAAACCTTTGCCCCTGTAGCACGATTAGAAGCAATTCGCATATTTCTTGCATTTGCTGCATTTAAAGACTTTAAAGTCTATCAGATGGATGTTAAGAGTGCATTTCTTAACGGCAAACTCCAGGAAGAAGTTTATGTTGAACAACCTCCTGGATTTGAAAACCATCAGCAGCCATCTCATGTTTTCCGACTGAATAAAGCTCTGTATGGTCTAAAGCAAGCTCCCCGTGCCTGGTATGAAACTTTATCAAAATATTTGACAGAGCACAACTTTGTTATTGGCACGGTGGACAAGACCCTTTTTAAATTTACAAAGGGAGATCATACGTTGCTAGTTCAAATATATGTTGATGATATTATCTTCGGGAGTACTAACCCAAAACTGTGCGAAAGATTTTCTAAAATCATGCAGGAACAATTCGAGATGAGCATGATGGGAGAGTTATCATTTTTCTTAGGATTGCAAGTCAAGCAATCTAGTGAAGGAATTCTGATAAATCAGTCCAAGTACACCAAAGAGCTACTGAAGAAATATGGAATGAGTACCAGCTCAGCTGCTGCTACACCAATGAGCTCATCTGCCAAACTCGACTTGGATAATTCAGGAATACCAGTCGAAGTTACAATGTATCGAGGCATGATCGGATCTTTACTATACTTGACAGCCAGCCGACCCGATATTATGTTTGCAGTATGTATGTGCGCCCGGTTTCAAGCAAATCCCAAGCAGTCGCACTTCACTGCTGTCAAGAGGATCCTAAAATACTTAAAAGGAACCGAGAATGTTGGTCTATGGTATCCAAGAGACTCAACTTTTAATCTCATTGGATACTCAGATGCTGACTATGCTGGATGTAAAATTGACAGGAAAAGCACCAGTGGATATTGTCAATTTCTTGGTGATCGGTTAATATCATGGGGATGCAAGAAACAGACATCCATCGCAACCTCCACCGCAGAGGCAGAGTACCTTGCTGCTGGAAGCTGCTGTGCCCAACTGCTCTGGATTCAGCAACAACTCAGAGACTATGGAATTGAGTCCACAGAGGCTCCTATTTTCTGTGACAATACGTCTGCCATTGCCATTACATACAATCCAGTTCTTCATACTCGTACTAAACATATTGACATTCGTCATCATTTCATCAGAGATCATGTTATGAAGAAGGAAATACGGCTGGAGTACATTTCCACAGAACAACAGGCAGCAGACATCTTCACAAAACCCCTACCGGACGCTAAGTTTTCTTACTTTCGAAATATTCTTGGTTTAATTGAAATTACTTCTTGATTATTTTGATTGGGTAATGGATTCAGGGGGAATTTGTTAGTTTAATTGCATTTATTTAGGGGGAATTTCTGTTTTAATTTTATCATGGTTATTTAAGCTAAGCTGGTAATACAATGGTCAACTGCAGTGGGAGTATTCGTACCAGTAGGACTCTGCATCCAGTAGATGTTTTCCTACCAGTCGAACCCCACATACCAGTTGATGTTACCAAATAAGCTTTGACAAAAATAACCCTCGATACTAATTAACCTAATGAACGTCGGAATTCAAAATTACTTTTGTGTAAAATAAATTATTTCACTCCCGCCTAAATCCTGTCCTTTTATTTTTTGGTTAAAATCTTTCTAATCGTTAGATGATTGCCACGTATACATGTGTCCGCTCATCTACAGTACGACGTTACATATACTTCCTTTTTCACCGCCTTTAGTTTTTCTCCTCTTCATCTTCTCCAAACATCTTACTGCTACAATCGTTTCTTTCAGAAAATTTCCTTTAACAGATTGCTGCTGCTTCTTCACCTAAATCATTCAAAATGACGAAGACTGTTCAACCAAGTTTTATCACAAATGCTGTTCACGTCGACTTTAACTCCATATACACTTCATCTGATGAGGAAACAAAGGATTTGATTCAAAAGCTGGATTCCTCAGGGCTATTAGTGATCCTAAGCCAGGCTCCCTCATTTTACCAGGATGAACTACAAGAATTCTTTGCCACAGCAACTGTTGTGGATGACACCGTTGTGGCATCCATCTCTGGGCAGTCAGTCACCATCACTCAACCAGAGTTTGCCACTCATCTGTGCCTACCCTCCACTGGACTCTCTGACTTTTCGACTATTCCGGCAGACCTGAGAGAAGAGATGCGGCTCACAGTGTCGGACTCTGACCATCGTATTCAACGACCTCCCTTCAGGAAGGTATTAATGAAGAGCCACTATCGACAACTGGCAGACATCATCTCAAAGGGGATCCTCTGTAAGGCAGGATCATTTGATATAATTACCCCTGAGAAGTTTGACGTCATGAGCGCCATATGCAAAGGGTTGGAGATCAACTGGTCAGCTGTACTATTTCAAATACTGACTAGTCTCGTCGTATCTGGTAAAGGTCAATCCGGTTTTGCTCTCCCTCTAAGCAGTCTATTTGAGAGCAAACACATCAAGACAGGAGCTCTCTCTCATCTTCATCCAGGGAGACTCATCACTCACAAGTACCTTCAGCTTCATCGCCAACGAAGTGGCAGAGAAGGTGGAGCCACAAAGCGCCGTTTGACTCAAGTCATTAGTGACTCGGAACAGACTGTCTCTGAATCCGCTGAGTCTCCTCCTCCCCCCTCCTCCTCCTAAGAAGCCAAGGACCAGAAAAATTGCTCCTCTAGTTGCCCGTCAGAGAGACACTGCCACATCTGACACTATCTCCTCTGCCGGACCTACAGGTGTTCTTTCTGACAGAGAACCCAGCCCTGTCATCCCTTCAACTGGGGAACCCACTGCTGTATTAGCCATGGTGTCTGCTCCATTAATAGACACTCCTTCAGCTCAGGTGAGCTCTCAGCAGGCTCCAGGCTCCATCAGCTTCAGGACACCCAAGTCTACGTGTCCTTACTGTCATCCCAAGGCCACTCCAGCTGACAAAGGAAAATCTCTTATTGCTCCAGTGTCCACTCCTGTTGCATTCGAGATTCAAATGGTCATGGATGCCGTTAACGCCCAACTGGAATCCCAACTGGAGATTTTTGATCGTTGGGTAAAGGCTCGAGTACAGGTTCGCTTTGATGATATCGACCCAATTCTGGCTCAGGCAAAGCAAGATGAAAACAAAATCCTGACCTATCTTCAAATCCCCGAACCTGAGAAAAGTTTGAAGCTGCGTGATGTCTTTAGGATTATGAACTATGTGGGCGGACTCCAAGATCTTGTTACATCCCGCGTTCAAATGTTTGATGGCCATTCAAGAACAGCGAATCATGATCGAGCAGTTCTAAACGCTCTAGGCCTCAAGCTGGAAATGGCTGAGCTTGCTCTTCATGATCTTCGCATATCCACTGGGATTCATTCATGCTCCTCTTCTGAAATTATTGCAAGCCCTGATCAGCCAGATCTACAAATGGCTGTTGCAAATTTAGAGGTTGTCCCTCCTACTGTGGAGCTTACTTCTACTGCTTTGGAGACCTCTCCTACTGGAGCAGACGCCACACCAACAACTTTGGAGGCAGCATCCTCTGCTCCCAGCTCTCCACATGATCAACAGCCCCACCAAATGATTGTTGATCACACCAATGTCGATTCAGTTATTCAGAATGTGGTTCAGCTGGTCACCATCTCCTCTGCAAATAATGAACCAAGTGAATCCTCTCATTCCAATGATCATACTCAAGCGTCTGCTGCTGAGATTGATCAAGACAATGCTGAACTGGATGCTCAGCATGTGGAAGAAACTGGAACTATGGATATAGCTATCTCCGCTTCAACTGCGGCCCCTCATGTTGACGCTACTATTTTGCCATCCACTGCAGTCGTCATTGCTCCTCCAAATGCGTTTGCCCCTGCTGCTGATATCCCGATGCTTGCCGGCGATCCGTCCATGGATCAGGAACTATCCGAGGGTTTCTTTGTCTTCACAAACCCTCTGGACGAGCCACCAAACATCGCTGCCCAGCTAGCTCATCTCTCCACCGCTATTACAGCACTGACCCATGATGTTCATAAGCTTAAGCAGGAAGAGAGGGCTGCAACACTTGTTTTAGGAACTCTTCAGCAGCAAACGGACTCTAAATTTCAGCAAGTCTACGCTGACCTAAGTAGTTTAACTACTACTGTCAGTAGACTTCAAACCTTTGCTGAGAATGCGGTTGCAGAAGCAGTTTCTCATATTGGCCAGGCGCGTCTTCAGATCAATCAGAACAATGAATCTCTTCATACTGCCACCTCAATGGCTCTTGGAGAAAAGATTGACGACACCAAAAAGATTTTAACTGATCAATTGGCCACCATGCAAGCAGCGTTTGCATCTCAAATTCAAGATATCTGCAACAGTCTGCCTGCTGCTCCTAAAATTATCCGCAGGCTGCCTGAACCCAGTCGAACTGCTCCCTCTTCTCAGAGAGCGTCAAGTTCAGCTGCTCATTCATCCCCTGCAACTGGAGCACTCCCTCAGTCCAGACCCACTGCTCAACAAAGATCTCGAAGTCCGCGCCAACCGCCTACCGAAAAACGCGACTATACCAAACATTGGTTAGGGCGCAAATAGTATCACTTTCTGACTCACTCTTACTTACTCCTATTTACTTACTGTGTTAAATTGACTGTCTCTCTGTATTCACTATTTAACATAAATGCATTCACATTTATTGCTACCTTGTTTTTCCTATAAATAGAGGTTCTTGTTTGATCACATAACACACATTCACTCATCATGCTTACTTTTAAGTTATTTCTCATTCCCTGGTTTTCTGTTAGATCCTTTCCTGCTTCATGGGTTTATTACTTATCTAAATCAACCCCTCATGGGTTGATTACTTATCTAACCCAGCTCTGATAAGCTTCAGCGCTTTGATCCTGTTCTGGTGCTCCTCATCAGTCAGGAACTACTAACAGCAGATGCTTGGGTGCTGATGACAAAAAGGGGGAAGATAGAGATAGAGTATTCTCAACAGAGATAGAATATTTTTATTAGGTGATTCCATAAAAACTAAAGGAGCTGCCTGATGAATATTCATATGACTCTTCCTCTTCCCGACATTCTCTCTGAAACAAGGTGGATCGAGCTCTTCCTCTCCGCAACTAAGTGAATCGAAGCCCTCCGGTCTACTTTGTTTAATTAAAGAGAAATTTGTCATGTATCATCTATTTTATGTAAAACTAGACTTGTCTTAGACCCTATTCAAAGTGTAAGAATTCATCTTATATAAAGATGAATTTCTCTCAATTGTCCAGTTTGATTACAACTTGTAATCTGCTTATATTTAATGAAAATTTCTTTTTCATGATGTCTTCAAGCATTTTCAGGACTTTTATCTTATTTACTCTAGTAGGAAATCGATTACTGCTTAGTTTTGTCATCACCAAAAAGGGGGAAATTGTTGGGAAAACGATTTCTAAGTTTTGGTGATTACAAACACCTACTGGATATTAAAGATCAACCGGATGCTAAAGACCTACTGGATATTAAAGATCAACCGGATGCTAAAGATCTACCGGATATTAAAGTCTCACCGGATAAAGTCATCAACCGGATGAAGACATCAACTGGATAAAGACATCAACTGGATAGAGACATCAACCGGATAAAGTCATCAACCGGATGAAGGCATCAACTGGATAGAGACATCAACCGGATAAAGTCATCAACCGGATGAAGGCATCAACTGGATAGATACCAACCGGACAAGCTATCAACTGAATAAAGTCATCAACCGGATAAAGTCATCAACCGGATGAAGACATCAACTGGATAAAGACATCAACTGGATAGACACCAACCGGACAAGTTATCAACTGGTAAAGACATCAACCGGATGAAGACATCAACCGGGTGAAGATATAAACTGGATAAATATCAACTGCAAAGTCTCTCACTGAACAAGGACATCAACTGGTCTTAAGAGGATGAACGACCAGTTGAACAAAGAAACCAGCAGAAGTCTAAGCAACAAGACAAAGTAAGTACAACATTCTCTGACAAAGGTACAACAGAGCGGCGCACCCTGCTATATCTCCGCCACCATTACCGTCAGAGTGAAAAGAGCCGTTGTTTTCCAAAATAGGAAAGAAGACAACAGGTATTTGGAAAGCCAATCCATTCCATATACAAAAAGGTTACCGTTGGACAACAAAAACCTATAAATACGTCCAAACAGAGAATGAAGAAGTGCTGAGCAACTTTCAAACTAAGAGAAATACTTCAAAGCAAGAAAGCTATACGACTGATATTTCAAACGTTCAGCAAAGAGCAGACAAACCGCAAAACTGAATCTGTGAAAGATTATTTTCAATTGAAGTCTGCCGCTCAGAAACTCTCAAAGCTAGAAAGTTTTATTCTGTAGAGAGTGTTGTAAAATCACTTGTATCCAAAAGATAAGAAGAGTGTGATTGCTAGGAGTTTAGGCCAAGTGTGTTAGTGCCTAAGGAGGTTGTATACTGTAAAGTGTAAACCAAGTCTTCTAGTGAATCCTTCCTGCAAAGGAAGAAGGGGAGACGTAGAAGCGTTGTGCTTCGAACTTCCAGAAACAATTCTCGTGTTATTCGTTTACTGCTTTATTACTTCAATTTTATTCCTCACAAGTTTTGTAGACGTCTTCCGCACTATAATAAGTGTCTACTGACTTGCCTGATATTGAGAAGCAACTGTAACACTTAACAGTTTACAGTTAACCAGAAAAAGAAATCGAAATTATATCTAGTGTTTATTCAACCCCCCCCTTCTAAACACTACCCCGATCCTAACACTTTAGTTTAATTTAGCTTTAGTTAATCAAACTTCTTTTATCGTAGGCTAAATATAATTTTATTAATCTTTTTGGTACTTATACGTTAGTCCCTGTGGATTCGACAACCTGTACTTAATTTTCACTATACTAAAACTTGACAACCGTGCACTTGCGGTAGAATCGCTTCAAACCATTCGTTGAAATATCTTTTGTTTAAAAATAAAGCGGTCAAGTTTTTGGCGCCGTTGCCGGGGACTAATCTGTATAATATCATACGAGATTAGTTAATTGTAATTTAGCCAATTCTTTTATTATTGCGTTTTTGTTTTTATTTTCTTTGTTTTCTTTTGTTGATCTTTGTTAATAACTTTGTGTATTTTGTTGTCTCCTTTTGTCTATTTTGTACAGGAATCATTTCTCTAGTGCATGCTCAGAAGAGAGGAGCCCATTCTCGAGCCTTTCGATCCGGAGATAGAAAGAACTTTACTTAGGCGATTACGAGAAGCTCGAGCAATGGCTGATAATAACGAAGCACAGCACCCTAGATCGATGATGGACTTTGCGCAACCGGAATTTCATGGATCGTTGTCGAGTATTACGAGGCCGACGATTCAAGCAAACAATTTTGAGATCAAGCCGGCAATCATACAAATGATTCAGCACTCGGTTTTGTTCGGGGGAGCAGCTACGGATGATCCGAATAATCACATCTCCAACTTTTTGGAGATTTGTGATACATTCAAACACAATGGCGTCTCTGACGACGCCATCAGGTTAAGACTTTTCCCCTTTTCATTACGAGACAAAGCTAAGGCATGGTTGAATTCTCTACCTGCAGGTTCTATAACAACATGGGAGGGGATGACAAAGGCGTTTTTGTCAAAGTACTTTCCCCCTTCCAAGACGGCAAAGATGCGGAACGATATCACGACTTTTGGGCAGTTTGACCCCGAGACTTTATACGAAGCGTGGGATCGTTTTAAGGAGTTGTTGAGGAGATGCCCACACCATGGTCTACCCATATGGCTGCAGGTACAAACGTTCTATAACGGTTTATTTTCTGCTAACCGTTCCATGATTGATGCAGCATCTGGGGGATCCATAATGAGAAAGACGCCGGAAGAGGATATAGCTTGTTGGAGGAAATGGCGTGCAACAGTTACCAGTGGCAATCTGAGAGGAGAACGCCACAGAAACCAATGGGAGTCCATCAAGTGGACGAGATCGCTGCTCTTGCGGTTCAATTAGAAGCCATGACCCGGAAGATAGACAGCATGGGAGCAGCAGCAATGCAAGCTCAAGCGATCTTCTGTGAGCTGTGTGGAGGCGGTCATCCTAGCATCGAGTGCCAGGCAGGTAATCAATTTAACCAATCTGTTGAGGCTGTTAATTTTGTAGGTAACAGGCCGCCCAATAATTCCTACTCGAATTATAACCAACCATGGAGGAACCACCCGAATTTGAGGTGGTCGAATCAAGAAAATGTGTTGAACCATCAACCGCAGTCCGGGTTCACACAAAAGCCGAGTATGGAGGAATTGATGGCAAAGCTGATTTCATCAACGGAGGTGAGGATGCAGAATCAGGATGCATCTATTAAAAATTTGGAAGTGCAGATAGGGCAGTTGGCCACGTTGATATCTGGGAGGACGCAAGGTACGCTCCCGAGTGATTCTGTAAAGAATCCGAAGGAGCCATCAAATTGAGAAGACGAGGAGGTGACAGTCCAGCTTGGGACTATAAATTAAGAACTTCCGTTTTTCCTTCCTTGAGTTTTGTTTTTGATTTCTTGTTTTGATGTGTTTTTGTTAGTTTGTTTGTTTTGAGTTTATCTGGGAATGAATTCGTGTATTTTTTATTTGCAGGTGTGAAAGCAAGAGCAAGTTGGTTGTAGGCGAGGCAATCTGAGAGGAAGATGTTGAGAAAAAAATTTTAAATTCTGTTGGCTGCTGCTGGCGATCGATCGAGACAAAATCTTGATCGATCGCCTGATTTTTTAAAAGACTTTGAGCCTACTGCCTCGCTCGATCGATCGAGAATTTTTCCGATCGATCGAGCGAGAGAAAACTTTGAAAAAATAATAGGGCACAGACGCAGCAGCTTTCACTCTCCAACTCAATTTTTCTCCTCTCCACAATAGAACCCTAGCCGCCTCTTTCAAATTCCTTCATCTAATCTCATCATTTTTTCATAGACTTTCAAGTTACTTCAAATCTGGGAAGTATTATTTGTTTTTCATTGCAGATTTGAAGGATTGCAAGGAAAATTGGGTAGAAGTACATCAAAAAGGGAATTCCAAGCAAAGTGCCAAATCTTTCCAAGATCAGATTTTTAAGCGGTAATTGGTTTCCAATTCTTAAAGATTTTATCTTTTGGTGAAACTCCTTGAATTGTAGTAGAATTGGGTTAGGAAGGAGTTAAATTTGGAGAAAGTTTTGTGGTGTTGAAAGGGTGGAAGATTTACAGTGTTGTGGGGTGTTAGTTGAATTTAACTGAATTAGTTGGGAATCGTTTAGTAAGAAAATGTCATCCAGAAAGAGGTCAAAGCAGGCGGAAGCTTCCCAAAAGCAAAAGCAGGCGGAGGCCACTGTTTCTGAGCCAGGATATGATGAAAATAAATTTCTCAATGCCACAATTGCTGAATTATACCCCATCTACCATAAGAAACCCCTGAGCCGTGAAAGGGGAATGAGCATAGATAAGTTGGAATGCCCTGTCATTAGGACAGTTCGGCGAAAAGGGTGGTTTCAATTCGTTCAGACACCAATTGATGCTGTGGTGCCGCTGGTAAGGGAGTTTTACACAAATCTTCGAGCTGTTAGACCAGGGCACCAAGTAAGTGTTTATGTTCGAGGGAAGGATGTGTTGGTGGATCGAGCCGCAATCAACAATATTCACGGATGCCTTTACTTCAAAACTGTGCATACCAATCTTTCAAGAGTAGCAGGATTGACTACGATGAGGTATTGACAGTTATTGGCAAGCCGGGAGTGGATTGGCAAAGGAATGATAAAGCAGAGCCACAGTTGGTTCTAAAGAAACATTTGAAGCCAGAGGCCCAAGCATGGTTTTCATTTGTCGCCTCGCGGGTCATGCCTTCGACCCACACTTCTGAGGTGACAAAAGACAGAGCGGTCCTGGTATATGCCATCCTCTCAGGGAAGGAAGTGGACTTCGGCGAGATCATTGCTGATCACATTGCTGAAATTGGGAGCAGCTCACCGACCTCCGCACTACCGTTTCCATCCACGATCACTGCTTTATGTCAGCGGTACGGAGTGACATGGGGGGAAGACGAGGAGCTACTTCCACCGAAGACACCGATCATTGTGGACACTCCACCACCTCCTACGGGCCGACGAAGACCTTCGGACACGACACAAGCTGGAGCATCATCCTCTGCTGCAGAACATACACGTGTTACTTTGGACTCTCTTCATAGGGATCTCCAAGATATTCGCCTGGAGCAGCAGAGCATTCACAGTATGCAGCGGGACATTCATAGCATGCAGAGAGCATTGCAGATGGACCATGAGCAGGTAGCTCAGCGTCAGATGTAGTTCATGCACTATCAGAGTGCATGGAACACTGCCATGGCCCAGGGCTTTCCAGGTTTCCAGTTCCCGCCGGAGCCATATTTTGCACCTTATCAGCCGCATGCACCTCCACCTTCTGAGTACCCACCATTTCCGCCATATCAGGGCGAGGAGCACCACTACCCAGTACCCACCATTTCCGCCATATCAGGGCGAGGAGCACCACTCATCAGCCGCATGCACCTCCACCTTCTGTGTCTTTGCCTTTGCATTTATTTTTCTTGTTCATTGAGGGCAATTCACATGCTAAGTTTGGGGGGGGGGTTTTGAGTATTTGTATATATCTTGCTTTTGCACATATTGCTACTTTTCTTGTTTCTTCTCCTAGCATGACTGCATGATGTTGAGACTAATTCGTCCTTGAGCATTACCAACAAAATTTTTTTTTTTTATTGATTGAGTTATTCTTGAGAATTGATGAGTTGGAATTGCAACGGTAATACATGATGAAATTAATCCTCATCTAGATAGGAGTCATGGAAATGCTTAACTTGTTTGTATATATCCTTTGTTAACTACATGTCAAAACTGAGGAATAATTTGAGCACTTATTGAGTCATGATTGAGTGAAGTATGTATTGATTAAATTGAAAACTTGTGTTAACTATGATGAGTCTTGAGTATCTTAGATAACTCTACAGTTTAGTGAAAGCACTTTGAGGCGAAATTTATAATTAAGAACTAGACTTGGAGATGATTTAGGCGATCTTTGGACCGTTTGTGCCTTTCAAGCCTACCTTGTATACATTATTCTTTATTGTCCCCTTTTGAGCTTTATTGAAAAAGAATGGTATATGCATGGCATATGATTAGACCCCCATTCGGCATTCTTGGCAAACTCATTATACCCACATTGGTTTGAGCCTACAAGAAAAATGTCATACATCCCTAGGAGAGTATAATGAATCTCATTCATTGCATTAAATTGTTATATGTTGAGAAGTTCATTGTGAAAGAAATGAAATGAACAAAAGAATGAGCAAAGAAAAAGTAAAGATGTAGAGAAAAAAGCCTTGAAAAGAAAAGTTAAATAAGACCCAAAGTGGCCAAGGCTAGAAAATGTGAAGAGAAGCTCAATGATTATGTGAGAAGATTTTGAACTGATTCTGTTATACTCTCTTCTTTGCTTCTATCCTACCTTTTCTTTGGAACCGACACCAAAAGGCCTAACATTAAAAGCTTTTAAAGTCCTGTTGATCCAAGTCTAGGAAATAATTACATTAGTGGAGAAGTGCTGGATAGTAAATATGTAGAGTAATTCAAAGTAATCTTGACTAGGAGTTGATATGGCACATGTTGATTTTAAAGATATGTATGTAACTCATGTTTGACAATAGCACACACGCACGTTCCAATGTTGCGATGTATTGTTTAACTTAGGAGAAATTGCTTCTTGTTAAGTGTTGAAGGACTTCTATTGATGTGTCAGTAGGATTTCTGAGATTTTACGTATGTTGTAATGATGATTCATGCTTAGTATCGAGTTTAACTTTTCTTTTTGAGCTTATTGCTTGCTCGAGGACGATCAAGTCTAAGTTTGGGGGAGTTGATAGGCTTAGATTTTGAGTGTTTTTAACTATAAATTCTTCCTATTTTCCGTTATTTTTCCTGGATGATATTATGCTTTTTGGTGTTTATTCGTTTGTTTCAGGAAAATAGATCGGAAGTGGAAGAAATGAGCCAATATGAAGATAACGGGCGAAATCGAGGCGAAAAAGAAATGAATTTTAGGAAATGAAATTTTCGGAATCTCGATCGATCGAGATTTACTCTCGATCGATCGAGCCAGGCAGAAAGTGAGAATCAGAATTTTTGAAGGCTCGATCGATCGGTGGAAATCTCGATCGATCGAGCGAGGCAGTAACTTCGGATCTGATTTTTTCAAATTCTCGATCGATCGGTGGAAAATCTCGATCGATCGAGCGAGACAGTGAGATTCAAAAGCTGGCATGAACAGTGCGCCGATCGATCGAGAAAACCTTCCGATCGATCGAGACGCAAAATCCTGAAGATTTTATTTTCCTTTTTTATCGTGATTTTGGAGGGCTTTTAAGCGGGAATCTTGATTCATTTCAAGGAGAGATCAGATCAGACCATTTTCAGACGATTTTTCGGTCAAGGAGAGCCGCCCGAGCCGCCACCCAACGCCGGAAAAGGAGATCCAATCTCCGTTCTTCGTCCAAGGTCGAGCCAATCTATTCCGCAGTGCAAGGAAGGAACAAGAGGAGAAACCACGGTGCAACGCACGGATTCATCCACCGTTTATCGTATTTCTGAACTTTAATTTATTTGATTTTCAATTTCATTTGATGTTTTAGAGGTCGAGAGACAATAAAACTCTTATGTATTTGATTTGAATTAAATTTAGTTTATATTATTGAGTTTTAGTTTCGTTGTGTTTGATTATTGATTCATTGGTATTTGAGTGCATTGATTGTTATTGTTCATAAATTAATTGCATTGTAGATCAAAGTCTAGCTAGCTTTGATTGAATTTGAGGGTTACAGCCGAGATCGAGAGATAACGTTGTAACACGCTCCATTAATTTATGATGTATGTCACGATTGAGATCGAGAGATGATATCGCATATGTGAGAACTTGGAATCGAGAGATTTAGAGTTATAAGGTTTTGATAATTTATGCAACTTTGAATTAGTAAATAGGTGCACGAGAGTGACTTGTTCTAATTTATTGTTAGTTTCGTTGCAGCTCGAGAGAGTGTATCGAATAATAGTGAAAACCTTTCACCTTTAAAATCAATTGGTTGATAATTTGAGAATTCCATTGAATCATTAGAGATAACATAATTGAACGACGAGCTCGGTAATTTCTCGAGTAACTTACCTTTGCATTTCCGGAACCATTCTTTTCATTATTTCTAGTTTAATCTTTATTCTTTAGTTTAATTTAGCTTTAGTTAATCAAACTTCTTTTATCGTAGGCTAAATATAATTTTATTAATCTTTTTGGTACTTATACGTTAGTCCCTGTGGATTCGACAACCTGTACTTAATTTTCACTATACTAAAACTTGACAACCCTGCACTTGCGGTAGAATCGCTTCAAACCATTCTTTGAAATATCTTTTGTTTAAAAATAAAGCGTCACATCTACTTATGGGGGACCAACTCAAGCTAGTAGAGTTGGAGATATTAAGTGCCACTTTTGCGGAGGGCCGCATTTGATGCGTGACTGTTCTGCGTGCTACATATGTGGCAGGTCGGGCCACATTGCTCGACGTTGTCCCAATCGGGAAGGACAGACGGATCTTAGGGAAGGTCGAGGGAGGTTTTCTAGTGGTACAGTTCAGCAAAGGCAGCCGATGGTGCCTCGGCAGATGGGAGGACAGGCGATGGGACCACCTCAGGGACATGTCTATGCATTGACCAGGGAGCAGGCCGATGCAGCTCCAGAGGAGGTGATAACTGGTACGTGCCTTCTATTTACATATTCCGCCTTTATTTTGATAGACACAGGTGCTTCGCACTCCTTTGTGTCTGCGGACTTTGTGGCGAGACATCATATGTGCACGTCTCCGTTACCCACGTCTCTATTGGTCTCGACACCCACCGGAAAGAGAGTTGTTGCTGATCAGTTTCTGATGGACTGCCTCATTTATTTTAAGGGCAATGAGATAAAGGCAGATTTGATTGTATTGGGGATGTCAGACTTTGACAGCATTGTGGGTATTGACATTCTGAACAGATATCAGGCAGTGGTAGATTGTCAGCAGAGGACAGTTCGGTTCAGATCTCATTTGGGAGTTCAGTGGACTTTTTATGGCAACGGGTCTCGTGCGAAGATTCCGTTGATTTCGGCAATCAAAATGTCCCAATTGTTGGAACGTGGACACAATGGCTACCTCATCTATGCCGTGGACACGTCGGGAAAGGGTAAAGAATTGAGGATTGAGGATGTACCAGTGGTGGTGGAGTTTGCTGATGTATTCCCGGAGGAGATTTCCGGATTCCCACCGGCAAGGGAAGTTGAGTTTGGGATTGAGTTATTACCGGGGACATCCGCTATTTCTCGTGCCCCTTACCTGATGGCACCGGCAGAGTTAAGAGAACTAAAAGAGCAGTTGCAGGAGCTCCTTGATAAAGGATATATATGCCCTAGCGTATCGCCTTGGGGCGCACCGGTTCTCTTTGTGAAGAAGAAAGACGGTTCGATGCGCTTGTGCATCGATTACCGGCAACTGAACAAGGCCACGGTGAAGAACAAGTATCCTCTCCCAAGGATTGATGACTTGTTTGATCAGTTGCAAGGCACGAAGCTGTATAGCAAGATTGATTTGAGATCCGGGTACCACAAGATACGGATCAGGGAGGAGGATGTACAGAAGATAGCATTTCGGACTCGGTATGGGCACTACGAGTTCTTAGTGATGACGTTCGGTGTGACGAACGCCCCGGCTGTCTTTATGAGCTTGATGAACCGGGTGTTCCAACCCTATCTGGATCAGTTCGTCATTGTGTTTATTGACGATATACTCATCTACTCCCGGAGCGAGGAAGCGCACGTGAGACACTTGAGGACAGTGCTCCAGATCCTCAGAGATCACCATTTATATGCCAAGCTCAGCAAGTGTGAGTTTTGGTTGAGCAGTGTAGTATTTCTGGGGCATGTCATATCTAGCAGTGGGATTTCAGTGGACCCTAGGAAGATTGAGGCTGTGATGGAGTGGGCTGCACCCACTTCTGTGCCCGAGATTCGGAGTTTTCTTGGTTTGGCTGGTTATTATTGACGCTTCGTCGAGGGTTTTTCTAAGATTGCTAAGCCACTGACGCAGTTGACTCAAAAGGGAGTACCCTTCTTTTGGTCAGAGGCTTGCGAGGAGAGCTTCCAAGAGTTGAAGCACCGATTAACGACGGCGCCGGTATTGGTGATTCCTACGGAGAACAAGAGGTTTGTCCTTTATACTGACGCATCACTGCAGGGCTTGGGTTATGTACTGATGCAAGATAAGCATGTGGTAGCTTATGCATCGAGGCAGTGGAAGCCGCATGAGACTAGGTACCCAGTCCATGATTTGGAATTGGCGGCTATTATCTTTGCCCTGAAAATTTGGAGGCATTATCTGTATTGTACATCTTTTACTATATATACGGATCATAAGAGCCTGAAATTCTTGTTCACTCAGGCGGAGTTGAATATGCGTCAGAGGAGATGGATGGACCTACTCAAGGACTATGACTGTGAGATTGAGTACCATCCGGGAAAAGCAAACTTGATAGCAGACGCCTTGAGTCGGAAGGTGAAGAGTACTGCTGAAGATGTTATACATTTGTCAGCTATGATGACTTCTTGTTGCCATCTAGGCTATGACTTCGATGTGGACGCATCGCCAGTTTGGGTATCGACTGTAAACTCCCCTAGCCCTTAACCGTTGATTAGCGTATTAACCACGATATGTGGCACATGCTTTCAATAAAAATCGGGAAACTCACATGATACTTTGCCGTTGAATGGCGATTACAAAATTTCTTTAAACATTTCATTTCATATCGTGCTTAGTTTCCCCCAACATAACCCTTTAATGAAGCATGCACCGTTATAATACACCAATGGCTCTCATATCATTTAGCAATTCTACCACTAATTGCATGCAACATAGAATGAAAGAGAGAAAGGCTCATGCCTTTATATACAACCCATATACAAGTATAATCGTGCTCACATGCGAGCATCAAGAATGTGTATATATCCCTCAGGTGTATATAAAATACCCTATACGATAGCGTGCTCCATCCAGCCCTGGTACCTTGATCCTACAAGTGTCTCCAATCAACAGCTCGAGCTCATCTCCAAAGCCATCGATGTACCTGTTCCACCTGTCCCAACAGAGACAGCCCCCACACGGGGTGAGCATACCAATTCCACAATTTCATAATCATAATGACATAATACATAATTTACAAAAATGTAAATGTTGTGGAATATATGTGACACTTCCTGGATGGCATCATCCTCATCCTGGCTTACCCCTGTAATATCCATGTTCTCAAAACAGATAAATCATCAAATCTCCAATATGCAGTTAATCATTACATTGGTTAACCCTGGCCAATTTCAAATTAACAACATCTCATTACATCTTCTTTATCTATTAATTATCGTAATTCTAGATATCATATTGAGATTTCCTTAACTTCCAATACCAGTTAATCACCTCTTTGATTAACTTACGTCTCTGTTCCTATTCATAATAATAGGGAATAAAATATAGATATCTTAGATATCTAGTCAAATGCCACATTTTTCCTTTCTTACTTCAAGGTAGCGTCATACTAACGGTACTAGTTTCGCAGCGACCACACCTCATCATTTGCTCGCTTCATAGCGACACCATGCATTTCATCACGTGAATCAAATAACTTAATCAAGTTTCATTCCCATATCTTATAGGTCATCGCATATATATATTATATCATGCATCACACTTGCAAAAATATAATTTAAAGACATGCTCGTACGCGACCACACCTCATCATTTGCTCGCTTCATAGCGGCACCATGCATTTCATCACGTGAATCAAATAACTTAATCAAGTTTCATTCCCATATCTTATAGGTCGTCGCATATATATATTATATCATGCATCACACTTGCAAAAATATAATTTAAAGACATGCTCGTACGCTAAACGTACCTTAAATCTCCGTAGTCCGAGCCAAACCTTGCTTGGGTTCCATGCCCCGAGGAATGATGTGCTAATACGATAAATAATTCAAAATTATTTACTAACATGCAAACCCATGCCCAAGCACATCCATGACCCTCAAAAATATTGTCAACACGTGACAATTGACCATTTAAAGGACCCGGGGCAGAGCACACACCATACCAAAAAAATAGCAACACTTTCGAACAAACAGCAGAAAAAATGTTCCAAACATTGACCCCAAACATTCCAAGAATTGAGCACATGCAGGGAGGGAAATCGAATGAGACATCAACGAAAATTGTTCAAGAACCACCCCTCATTTTCGAACCATTAACATCATAAATTGGAACCCATAACAGCATGATAACAGCAAGATTTTCGGACCAAAATATCACAGCTTCCCCCCCCCCCCCCCCCTCAAACAGCAACCACAATCGAGCCCAATACAAAAACATGCAGCAATGAAAATCGAACCCAAACCAAGCACCAAAAATTCATCCAAAACAAGTAATAATCGATCAAAAATCATGAACAACCGCCCCTCCTGCCAAAACCCCAAAATCGAACGCTACACCCACACATGCAGTGAACAATTCGAACAAAACTACACCAAAAATGAAGGGGATTCCAGGAGAAGAACTAATAAGGGGTAAGGAAGATTACCCAATCGAAAAATCTGAAGAAAAACTCTTGAAATCAGATGAACCCTAGAATTTGAACTTCTGCGCTTTTTTGGTAAATCCGAACGCAATCCTGACAAAACTTCAGGTTCTTTGTGTGGAAAGTTGCGCCTGGAAGAGACGAAGACAATGGTGGGTCGGACACGCCGGATGGTGGCCGGACGGCGGTGGAGGTTGAGGGAAAACGAGAAGAGGCAGAGGAGGAAGAGAGAGACAGACGGGGCGTGAAAAATGATTTCCATCCTTAAAATCTCGAGTTCATCTGGTATATATATCAAAATTGCCCGAAATACCAATAGCCTCACAAATACATCATGATTCATTAAAAATCATCTGTTTTCAAAAACTGTATCTCTAACCTCAAAAACCCATACCAGTGCCCACCCAAAGCACCCCAGATCCGGAGTCACACCAAAAACCCAACTCATAGGTTTTTCACCGAAATGAGAATATATTCTCAACCTCGGGATCCAACGATCCCAACTACCCCAAATAGACGAGCTCGGGAGGCCCAACACCGCGATTAAACTCCAAATCGCCACGTAAAAAAAAACTTTAGGGGTTATTAATACTCCGGGATTAACATCTATAATCCCAGGTCATCACATCGACCTTATTGGCTGAGCCAGATATCTATGAGAATATCAGGAGAGCTCAGAGGACAGATGATGAGGTTCAGAGATGGTCATCATTGGCACTTCAGGGTCAGCCATCCAAGTTTAGAGTGGCTGAGGATGGTTCTCTGAGACTTGGTAACCGATGGGTAGTTCCATGTACGCCGGAGTTGCGTAGAGGAATCTTGGAGCGAGCTCATAGTAGCCGATTCAGTATCCACCCAGGAGGGAGGAAGATGTATAAGGACTTATGTGATCAGTTCTGGTGGAAACGGATGAAGCGTGATGTGATCGCTTTTGTCAAGAGGTGTTTGATCTATCAACAGGTCAAGGCAGAGACCCGGTGGCGAAATAAGGAGCTTAGAGATACCGGAGTGGAATTGGGAGCACATATCTATGGACTTTGTGACCCATTTGCCGAGGACTACTTTGGGTTGTGATGCCATTTGGGTGATCATTGACAGGCTGACAAAGGTAGCTCACTTCATTCCCTACAGTATGACGTACACATACTTGAGGATGGCTCAGCTGTATGTCCGGGACATAGTGAGACTACATGGGATTCCAGTATCTATTGTGTCGGACAGAGACCCGCGGTTCACATCTCATTTCTGGCGAGGTCTTCAGTCAGCATTGGGTACTGAGGTGAGATTGAGTACGGCATATCATCCCCAGACGGACGGTCAGACTGGTCGTACTATACAGATGCTCGAGGACCAGCTACGAGCTTGTGTGTTGGAGTTTGATGCCTCATGGCAAGATTCTTTGGCCTTGGTAGATTTTTCATACAACAACAGTTATCAGGCGAGTATTCAAATGGTGCCGTTTGAGGCGTTGTGTGGTAGGCGTTGTAGGTCACCATTATACTGGGATGACTTGACCAGTAAAGCAGTGGGAGGACCCGAACTGATTCGGGAGATGGAGGATAAGGTAAAGGTTATCCGTCAGAAAATGAAGGCAGCCCAGGACAGGCAGGCAGCCTATGCGAATAAACGGCGGAGACCGTTGGAGTTTCAGTTGGGAGACAGAGTCTTTTTGAAGATCTCACCTTTCAGGGGTGTGGTTCGGTTTGGTATGCGTGGTAAATTGTCTCCGAGGTATGTGAGACCGTATGAGATTTTATAACGCATCGGTACCTTGGCTTACCGTTTGGCACTGCCACCGTCGTTGTCTGGTATTCACGACGTGTTTCGTGTATCTATGCTGCGAAAGTATGAGCCGGATCCGTCGCATGTTTTGCAGCCTTCTGAGGTTCAGTTGGATTCTGATGTATCATATGAGGAACGGCCAGTCAGGATCTTGGATAGGGCTGATCGCAGACTTCGAAACAAAGTGATACCGATGGTCAAGGTTCAGTGGGATCGCAGGGGTGTCAGGAGGCCACGTGGGAGACGGAGTGGCATATGATGCAGCACTACCCGTAGCTATTTTCTGGTATGTGATTTATGTTTGGTTTCGGTTTGGGTAAGTGCATGCGATTTCGAGGTCAAAATCTTATAAGTAGGGAAGTATTGTGATATCCCCGAAATAATTAATTGTAATTTGGGCATTAATTATGTTTAGGTGATTTTATGGTGATAATTAATATATGTGTTGGAATTAATTATCTTGGTAAAATGCTTAGTCACGTGGTATGCGTGACCCGGTGGTGCATTTGGGGGTGTATGTTATGCATGTTGGGAAATTAGGGGTTTTTATGGTTTGTTTATGGTAATTGATAATTATTTGGTCAAGCATGTATTTAAAGGTTTTGGTGCATTTTGGTAAAATAGTTTTAAAATATCATGTTGGGGTGTCTTATACACCATGGCAATTGCGGGAGTGGAATTTAATTAAAACAATTCACTTAATACCCCCCAACCCCCACTATACCCATCACTTTCTATTTTTCCCCAACTTCTCTCCCAACCCTAACCATTCTTCTATTTTCGTTTTTGGCTAAAAAGTGGAGGGGAAATTCTTGCAAAAAGCTTGTTTGTGGAAAGTTTTGTGAGATTTGGAGTCCCCAAGAGGTATGGATACCTCCTTATTATTTTTATAGTGTTTGGTTTAGTTTTGAAATAGTTTTGAAATGGGTTTGTTTTAGGTTGGTATTGTTTTGGTTGGGTGTTGGATTTATGGTTGTTTTAAGGTGTATTTTGGAGGTTTATGATGTTATTTATGTTGTTGGTTTGATGATATAAGTGTTGGTATGATTTGGGTTGAAAATGGTGTGCAAAATTGGTGGAATTCGATGTACAGGGGTCAGCGATCGATCGCCCGTTCTTGGCGATCGATCGCGAGCCTACAGTAGGCTCCAGGGGCAATTGGCGATCGATCGCCACATCTTGGCGATCGATCGGTGAGGCTGGCGATCGATCACGCCAAATGTGGCGATCGATCGCCGAAGGGTGAAAAATTTTGGTATCGGGCAGTATGATCTCGCGATCGATCGGCCCTTCGCGGCGATCGATCGCGAGTTGCAAAATATGGTATTTTTGGACATTTTTGTGGAATTTTTGATATTGGACTATTATTGGCTCCTAATAATGATTTGTTTGAATGTGTAGAACCATCCCAGGTTGTGATATCCCCGAAATAATTATATGCAATTTGGGCATTAATTATCTTTATGTGATTTTTATGGTGATAATTAATATATGTGTTGGAATTAATTATCTTGGTAAAATGCTTAGTCACATGGTATGCGTGACCCGGTGGTGCATTTCGGGGTGCATGTTATGCATGTTGGGAAATTGGGTGTTATGAAGGGTTAAATATAATGGCTAATGAATTTTTGGTGAATCATGTGCTTAATTGGGATTTTGATGCATTTTGGTATACTGCTTTTGAAATATCATGTTAGGGTGTTTTATACACCATGGTATTTATGGGAGTGCAAGTTAATTTTTATAACCCACTTATACCCCCAACCCCTCTTTACCCATCACTCTTTCTATTTCCCCCAAATCTTCCACCAAACCCTCCTTCTCTTCCATTTTCGAAATTGGGCAAAAAGGTGAAGAGAAATCCTTCCAAAAACTTGATTTGTGGAGTTTGTTGGGAGATTTGGAGTCCCCAATAGGTATGGATACCTCCTTGTTGTTTTGTTGTGTTTGGATTGGGTTTGATAAGGTTTTGAAAGGTTTTGAAATAGGTTATTTTGGGTTGGTATTATTTTTGGTTGGGTGTTGGATTTTGTGTTGGTTAAGGTGTATTATGTTGGTTTATTGTGTTTTTATGTTGTTGGGTTGGTGGTAGGAGTGTTGGTATGGTTTGGGATGGAATTGGTGTGCAAAAATGGTGAATTTTCGGGTTACAGACACTGGCGATCGATCGCCCGTTGCAGGCGAACGATCGCGCGCGGGGCAGTGTGCGTTTGGGGTGTTTTGGCGATCGATCGCCACTCTTGGGCGATCGATCGGCGAGGCTGGCGATCGATCGCGCCAATTGTGGCGATCGATCGCCAAAGTGAGAAAATTTCAGGATTGGACAGTAGGGTCTCGCGATCGATCGCCCGTAACAGGCGATCGATCGCGAAAGACAAAATATGGTATTTTTGGATATTTTTGTGGAATTTTTGATATTGGACTATTATTGGCTGTAAGGACCCTAGTTCCTTAAGCGTGGATTAAAGGCGTAAATAAAATTTTCATGTATAAACGGAGTATAAAATCGTGTTGATGCCTTGAGCTATTAGATTACAATGCCAAAACAAAGTTTCAAAAGGGATTAATTACATTTCCAACTAATGAATGTTAATCCTATAGCTTTACACTACTCCTAGAGTAGATACTATACAAAAGAATGTGCTTGCTACCAAGAGCACTCCTCACTAGCTCACCGCATCAACCCGCCTTAACCTGTCCGCCCAGAAGTACCTAAAGGAACAACCCCAAAACCATGAGCATGTATATAAATCATATTCACAAAAATATGATTGTAATTTAAATGCATAAACCGTAAATACAATTCACTCCCTGTATTTAATACATTTAAAAGCTCCATTAGTTGTCCATGTATCACAATCATAACCAATAGATTATATTACCAATAATGTATGTCATGACATGCACCGATTTCCATGTATACCGTGTTCAATTCCCGAGTCTTATTATATCAGTGGCATAATACCCCTCGCGTTAACATGACAGCGGAAATACCCCTCGCTTAGACAATACCAGCGGCACTAATATCCCTCGCTATTAATATGACAGAGTCGTGTTCTTCGCTTCATATTAGCGGCAAATACTCTCATCGCTACGGTATGACAGCGGCAAGTATTCACATCGCTATGCCACTGGCGGCAAGTATTCTCCATCACTGGAATATAATCCCGACTCACAATCACATGCACCAATGCATCCAATATACACATGCAACCAAAATGCATGACCAAACCAAGTATGCAATCCATGGTGCATAAACAAGACCACATATGCAACCACAATGCATAATCAATTCCATGTGTGCAACCATAGTGCATAACCAATTCAAAGCGTAATAAATACGTTTTACCGTCCGATTCCCGTACGTCTCACTACTTACCTTAGTCCCAAAATATGATGTGTCGTGGACTTTATCTCCTAAGTTGTGTGGCCACCTGGGATGGTTCTACACATTCACACAATTCAATGTTAGGAGCCAATAATAGTCCAATATCAAAAATCCCACAAAAATATTCAAAAACACCACATTTTGTATCTCGAGATCGATCGCCGCGAGGGGCCGATCGATCGCGAGATCACACTGTCCGATACTAAATTTTTCACCCTTCGGCGATCGATCGCCACACTTGTGCGATCGATCGCCAGCCTCACCGATCGATCGCCAAGATGTGGCGATCGATCGCCAATTGCCCCTGGAGCCTACTGTTGGCTCGCGATCGATCGCCAAAAACGGGTGATCGACCGCTGACCTATACATCGAATTCCACCATTTTTGCACACCATTTTCAACCCAAATCATACCAACACTTAAACCATCAAACCTAGAATATAAATAATATCATATACCTCCAAAATACACCTTAAAACAACCATAAATCCAACCCTCGAACAAAACCACACCAACCCATAACAAACCCATTTCAAAACCATACAAAACCACAACAAACCCAATCCAAACACAATAAAAACAATAGGGAGGTATCCATACCTCTTGGGACTCCAAATCTCACACCAAATCTCACAAATGAGACTTTTGTCAAGATTTCCCCTCCACTTTTATGCCAAAAACGAAAATAGTGGAAAATGAGGGTTTGGGTGGGTGATTTGGGGGAAAGTAGAAAAGTGATGGTATAGTGGGGATTGGGGGTATAAGTGGGTTGGTTTTAATTAATTTGCACTCCCACAATTGCCATGGTGTATAAAACATCCCAACATGATATTTTAAAAGCATTTACCAAAATGCATCAAAATCCCAATTAAAATCATGCTTGACCAAATAATTATCAATTACCATAAACCAACCATAATAACCCCTAATTTCCCAACATGCATAACATGCACTACCGGGTCACGCATACCATGTGACTAAGCATTTTACCAAGATAATTAATTCCGACACATATATTAATTATCACCATAAAAATCACATAAAATATAATTAATGCCCAAATTGCATATAATTATTTCGGGGATATCACAATACTCCCCTACTTATAATATTTCGACCTCGAAATCGCATGCACTTACCCAAATCGAAGCTAAACATAAATCACATACCAGAAAATAGCTCTGGGTAGTGCTGCATCATATGCCGCTCCGTCTCCCACGTGGCCTCCTCGACACCCCCACTGAACCTTGACCATCGGTATCACCTTGTTCCGGAGTCTGCGATCAGCCTTATCCAAAATCCTGACTGGCCTTTCCTCATAGGATACATCAGAATCCAACTGAACCTCGGAAGGCTGTAATGCATGCGACGGATCCGGCTCATACTTCTGTAGCATAGATACATGAAACGCGTCGTGAATACCAGACAACGACGGTGGCAGTGCCAAACGGTAAGCCAAGGTACCGATGCAATGTAAAACCTCATACGGTCCCACATACCTCGGAGACAATTTACCACGCATACCAAACCGAACCACACCCCTGAAAGGTGATATCTTCAAAAAGACTCTGTCTCCCAACTGAAACTCCAACGATCTCCGCCGTTTATTCGCATAGGCTGCCTGCCTATCCTGGGCTGCCTTCATTTTCTGACGGATAACCTTTACCTTATCCTCCATCTCCCGAATCAACTCCGGTCCTCCCACTGCTTTACTGGTCAAGTCATCCCAGTATAATGGCGACCTACAATGCCTACCATACAAATCCTCAAACGGTGCCATCTGAATACTTGTCTGATAGCTGTGGTTGTAAGAAAACTCTACCAAGGCCAAAGAATCTTGCCATGAGGCATCAAACTCCAACACACAAGCTTGTAGCATGTCCTCGAGCGTCTGTATAGTACGCTCTGTCTGCCCATCCGTCTGGTGATGATATGCCGTACTCAATCTCACCTCAGTACCCAATGCTGACTGAAGACCTCCCCAGAAATGAGACGTAAACCGCGGGTCTCTGTCCGACACAATAGATACTGGAATCCCATGTAGTCTCACAATGTCCCGGACATACAACTGAGCCATCCTCAAGTATGTGTACGTCATACTGTAGGGGATGAAGTGAGCTACCTTCGTCAGCCTGTCAATGATCACCCAAATGGCATCACAACCCGAAGTTGTCCTCGGCAAGTGGGTCACAAAGTCCATAGATATGTGCTCCCACTTCCACTCCGGTATCTCTAAGCTCCTTAGCTCGCCACCGGGTCTCTGCCTCTCTGCCTTAACCTGCTGACAGATCAAACACCTCCTGACAAAAGTGATCACATCACGCTTCATCCGCTTCCACCAGAACAGATCACATAAGTCCTTATACATTTTCCTCCCTCCTGGGTGGATACTGAATCGGCTACTATGAGCTCGCTCCAAGATTCCTCTACGCAACTCCGGCATACATGGAACTACCCATCGGTTACCGAGTCTCAAAGAACCATCCTCAGCCACTCTGAACTTTGATGGCTGACCATGTAGTACCAATGATGACCATCTCTGAACCTCATCATCTGTCCTCTGAGCTCTCCGGATATTCTCATAGATATCTGGCTCAGCCAATAAGGTCGATACCCAAACCGGCGATGTGTCCACATCGAAGTCATAGCCCAGATGGCAATAAGAAGTCATCATTGCTGACAAATGCATGACATCCTCAGCAGTACTCTTCACCTTCCGACTCAAGGCGTCTGCTGTCAAGTTCGCTTTTTCCCGGATGGTACTCTATCTCACAGTCATAGTCTTTGAGTAGATCCATCCATCTCCTCTGACGCATATTCAATTCCGCCTGAGTGAACAAGAATTTCAGGCTTTTGTGATCCAGGTATATGGTAAAAGATGTACCATACAGATAATGCCTCCAAATCTTCAGGGCAAAGATAATAGCTGCCAACTCCAAATCATGGACTGGGTATCTAGCCTCATGCGGCTTCAACTGCCTCGATGCATAAGCTACCACATGCTTATCTTGCATCAATACACAACCCAAGCCCTGCAGCGATGCGTCAGTATAAAGGACAAACCTCTTGTTCTCTGAGGGAATCACCAATACAGGCGCCGTCGTCAATCGGTGCTTCAACTCTTGGAAGCTCTCCTCGCAAGCCTCTGACCAAAAGAAGGGTACTCCCTTTTGGGTTAACTACGTTAGTGGCTTAGCAATCTTAGAAAATCCCTCGACGAAGCTTCGGTAATAACCAGCTAAACCAAGAAAACTCTGTATCCCGGGCACAGTAGTGGGTGCAGCCCACTCCATCACAGCCTCAATCTTCCTGGGGTCCACTGAAATCCCACTGCTAGATATGACATGCCCCAGAAATACTACACTGCTCAACCAAAACTCACACTTACTGAGCTTGGCACATAACTGGTGATCTCTGAGGATCTGGAGCACTGTCCTCAAGTGTCTCACGTGCGCTTCCTCGCTCCGGGAGTAGATGAGTATATCGTCATAAACACAATGACGAATTGATCCAGATAGGGTTGGAACACCCGATTCATCAAGCTCATAAAGACAGTCGGGGCGTTCGTCATACCGAACGGCATCACTAAGAACTCGTAGTGCCCATACCGAGTCCGAAATGATGTCTTCTGTACATCCTTCTCCCTGACCCGTATCTGGTGGTACCCGGATCTCAAATCAATCTTGCTATACAGCTTTGTGCCTTGCAACTGATCAAATAAATCATCAATCCTAGGGAGAGGATACTTGTTCTTTACCGTGGCCTTATTCAATTGCCTGTAGTCGATGCACAAACGCATTGAACCATCCTTCTTCTTCACAAAAAGAACCGGTGCGCCCCAAGGTGATACGCTAGGGCGTATATATCCTTTATCAAGGAGCTCCTGCAACTGCTCCTTCAGTTCTCTCAACTCTGCCGGTGCCATACGGTAAGGAGCACGAGAGATAGCGGATGTCCTCGGTAATAACTCAATCCCAAACTCGACTTCCCTTGCCGGTGGGAATCCGGGAATCTCTTCCGGGAACACATCAGCAAACTCCGCTACTACTAGTACATCCTCAATCTTCAACTCTTTACCCTTTCCCGACATGTCCACGGCATAGATGAGGTAGCCCATGTGCCCACGTTCCAACAATTGGGACATTTTGATTGCCGAAATCAACGGAATCTTCGCACGAGACCCGTTGCCATAGAAAATCTACTGAACTCCCAAATGAGATCTGAACCGAACTGTCCTCTGCCGACAATCTACCACTGCCTGATATCTGTGTAGAATATCAATACCCACAATGCAGTCAAAGTCTGACATCCCCAATACAATCAAATCTATCTTTATCTCATTGCCCTCAAAATAAATGAGGCAGTCCATCAGAAACTGAACAGCAACAACTTTCTTTCTGGTGGGTGTCGAGACCAATAGAGACGTGGGTAACAGAGACGTGCACATATGATGTCTCGCCACAAAATCCGTAGACACAAAGGAGTGCGAAGCACCTGTGTCTATCAAAATAAGGCGGAATATGTAAATAGAAGGCACGCACCAGCTATCACCTCCTCTGGAGCTGCATCGGCCTCCTCCCGGGTCAATGCATAGACCTGTCCCTGAGGTGTCCCCATCGCCTGTCCTCCCATCTGTCGAGGCACCATCGGTGGCCTCTGCTGTACTGTCCCGGTAGAAAACCTCCCTCCGCCTCCTCTGAGATCCACCTGACCATCACCACTCTGACAGAACCGAGATATGTGGCCCATCTTGCCACATTTATAACAAGCCGTACAGTCTCGCATATGATGTGGTCCTCCACAAAAGTGACACTTCACCACTCCACTCCTACTCACTTGAGTCTGCCCTCTGTTGCTAGGCGCACCACCCCTCCTGTTATCCATTCGTCTCCCACCAAACCGAGAAGATGAGGAAGAAGCCCCACGAGGCTTAAATGATTCTCCTCGTGGCCTTAGATTATTAGATATTGGCCTCGGCGGTGGGACTTGTGGGGGTGCAACATCCGGGTAAGCACTGACTCCGATCTCCGCTAGTTCTGCTCTAGTGAGAGCATCATCAAAAGAAGTGGGGTTGTTGGAGATAACCCGATCAAAAAGTTCCGTTCGCAGCCCCTTTAGAAAGTGCCTCATCTTGGCATGTCCGTTCATTGCGATGTGGGGAACGTACCTCAACAAGGATGAGTAATGCATGGCATAGTCCGAGACTGACATGCTCCCCTGTTTCAAGCTCGTGAATTCATCCTCCTTAGTTTGCCTAGCCGCAGCAGAGAAGTATCGGTTTAGAAACCGAGTTCGAAATAAAGTCCAGTCAATCACCATACCTTGAGCTCTCAGCTCCATCACCGTCGTCTTCCACCACATAGAAGACTTCTTCGCCAGTTGGAACTCCGCCAACCTCAGCCATGCTGTCCTAGCACAAGGAGCGGACACAAATATCTGTTCTAGTCTCTCAAGCCACTCCTCAGCTTCTTCTCCTGTCTCCGTCCCCTCAAACATGGGCGAGTGGAAAGTTAGGAACTGACTCAGACTAAGCTCCCCTGGTAAAAGCAACTGAGCTACCGGCTCCACGCCCACAGCAGGTGGAGGTAAAGGATTTGTCTGACCAATGCTAGCGTTCACGCTTCCAACATCACCCACCTCTTCATTGAGGTTCTCCACATTCATAGCCGCCATGCTGTAATACAAAGGTTAACAGCAATTCCAAACAATATATATGTTATGCCGTTAGATAACATGAATGATAAAAAGCATGTTAGTATAACAAATTATACACCAATATGCATAAAACATGCTCAAATGTAAACACCTAGCCAACCATGATAAGGCTACCCTTCACTCATTCCCGGGTTCTCTAACCACTGCTCTGATACCACTAATCTAAGGACACTAGTTCCTTAAGCGCGGATTAAGGCGTAAATAAAATTTTAATGTATAAACGGAGTATAAAATCGTGTTGATGCCTTGAGCTATTAGATTACAATGCCAAAACAAAGTTCCAAAAGGGATTAATTACATTATCAACTAATGAATGTTAATCCTATAGCTTTACACTACTCCTAGAGTAGATACTATACAAAAGAATGTGCTTGCTACCAAGAGCACTCCTCACTAGCTCACCGCATCAACCCGCCTTAACCTGTCCGCCCAGAAGTACCTACAGGAACAACCCCAAAACCATGAGCATGTATATAAATCATATTCACAAAAATATGATTGTAATTTAAATGCATAAACCGTAAATACAATTCACTCTCTGTATTTAATACATTTAAAAGCTCCATTAGTTGTCCATGTATCACAATCATAACCAATAGATTATATTACCAATAATGTATGTCATGACATGCACCGATTTCCATGTATACCGTGTTCAATTCCCGAGTCTTATTATATCAGTGGCATAATACCCCTCGCGTTAACATGACAGCGAAAATACCCCTCGCTTAGACAATACCAGCGGCACTAATATCCCTCGCTATTAATATGACAGCGGTCGTGTTCTTCGCTTCATATTAGCGGCAAATATTCTCTCATCGCTACGGTATGACAGCGGCAAGTATTCACATCGCTACGCCACTGGCGGCAAGTATTCTCCATCACTGGAATATAATCCGGACTCACAATCACATGCACCAATGCATCCAATATACACATGCAACCAAAATGCATGACCAAACCAAGTATGCAATCCATGATGCATAAACAAGACCACATATGCAACCACAATGCATAATCAATTCCATGTGTGCAACCATAGTGCATAACCAATTCAAAGCGTAATAAATACGTTTTACCGTCCGATGCCCGTACGTCTCACTACGTACCTTAGTCCCAAAATGTGATGTGTCGTGGACTTTATCTCCTAAGCTGTGTGGCCTCCTGGGATGGTTCTACACATTCACACAATTCAATGTTAGGAGCCAATAATAGTCCAATATCAAAAATTCCACAAAAATATTCAAAAACACCACATTTTGTATCTCGCGATCGATCGCCGCGAGGGGCCGATCGATCGCGAGATCACACTGTCCGATACTAAATTTTTCACCCTTCGGCGATCGATCGCCACACTTGGCGCGATCGATCGCCAGCCTCACCGATCGATCGCCAAGATGTGGCGATCGATCGCCAATTGCCCTTGGAGCCTACTGTTGGCTCGCGATCGATCGTCAAAAACGGGCGATCGACCACTGACCCCTGTACATCGAATTCCACCATTTTCAACCCAAATCATACCAACACTTAAACCATAAAACCTACAACATAAATAATATCATATACCTCCAAAATACACCTTAAAACAACCATAAATCCAACCCTCAAACAAAACCACACCAACCCATAACAAACCCATTTCAAAACCATACAAAACCTCAACAAACCGAATCCAAACACAATAAAAACAATAGGGAGGTATCCATACCTCTTGGGGACTCCAAATCTCACACCAAATCTCACAAATGAGACTTTTTTCAAGATTTCCCCTCCACTTTTATGCCAAAACGAAAATAGTGGAGAATGAGGGTTTGGGTGGGTGATTTGGGGGAAAGTAGAAAAGTGATGGTATAGTGGGTATTGGGGGTATAAGTGGGTTGGTTTTAATTAATTTGCACTCCCACAATTGCCATGGTGTATAAAACACCCCAACGTGATATTTTAAAGGCATTTACCAAAATGCATCAAAATCCCAATTAAAATCATGCTTGACCAATTAATTATCAATTACCATAAACCAACCATAATAACCCCTAATTTCCCAACATGCATAAAATGCACTACCGGGTCACGCATACCATGTGACTAAGCATTTTACCAAGATAATTAATTCCGACACATATATATTAATTATCACCATAAAAACCACATAAACATAATTAATGCCCAAATTGCATATAATTATTTCGGGGATATCACATTGGCTCCTAATATTGATTTGTGTGAATGTGTAGAACCATCCCAGGTGGCCACACAGCTTAGGAGATAAAGTCCATGATATCTCCACTTTTGGAACTAAGGTACGTAGTGAGACGTAAGAGCATCGGACGGTAAAACGTATTTACGCTTTGAATTGGTTATGCATTATGGTTGCATACATGGTCTTAATTATGCATTATGGTTGCATACAAGGTGGGATATGCATTATGGTTGCATGTGATTGTGAGTCGAGATTATATTCCAGTGATGAAGAATACTTGCCGCCTTCATGTCGAAGCGATGATAGAATACTTGCCGCTGTCATATTATAGCGACGAAGAATATTTGCCGCAAACATGTCGAAGCGAAGGATAATGCCGCTGTCATGTTGATGCATGGGATATTATGCCGCTAATATGTCGAATCGAGGGGTATTAATGCCGCTGTCATGTAAACGCGATGGGTATTATGCCACTGATATAATGAGACTGAAACTGGCCATTGGTATACATGGAATGAGTGCATATCATGACATTAAATATTGGTATTATAATCCATTGATTATGATTGTGGTACAGGGACAACCAAAGGGAGCTTATAAATGTATTACATACAGGAAGTGAATCGCATTTATGATTTATGCATTTGAATTGCTATCATATTATTGTGAATATGATTTATGTACATGCTCATGGTTTGGGGTTGTTCCTGTAGGTACTTTTGGGCGGATGGGCTAAGGCGAGTTGGTGCGGTGAACTAGTGAGGACTGCTCTTGGTAGCAGGCACATTCTTTTGTATAGTATCTACTCTAGGAGTAGTGTAAAGCTATACGATTAACATTCATTGATTTGGAATGTAATTAATCCCTTTTGGAACTTCATTTTGGCACTGTAATCTAATAGCTCAAGGCACCAACACAACTTTTATACTCCGTTTATGCATGAAAATTTTATTTACGCCATTAATCCGCATTTAAGGAACTAGGGTTCTTACACTAGTTGTATCAGAGCAGTGGTTAGAGAACCCGGGAATGAGTGAAGGGTAGCCTTAGCATGGTTGACTAGGTGTTTACATTTGAGCATGTTTATGCATGTGGTGCATATTGCTGTATAAATTGTTATACTAAGTTGTTGTTAACCTTTGTATTACAGCATGGCGGCTATGAATGCGGGGAACCTCAATGAAGAGGTGGGTGATGTTGGGAGCGTGAATGCTAGCATTGGTCAGGCAAATCCTTTACCTCCACCTGCTGTGGGCATGGAACCGGTTGCTCAGTTGCTACTACTAGGGGAGCTTAGTCTGACTCAGTTTCTGACCTTCCACCGGCCTATGTTTGAGGGAACAGAAACAGGGGAAGAGGCCGAAGAGTGGCTAGAGAGATTGGAACAGATATTTGTGTCTTCGTCGTGTGCTAGGACAGCTTGGTTAAGACTGGCAGAATTCCAACTGGCAAAGAAGTCTTCTATGTGGTGGAAGACGACTGTGATGGAATTGAGGGCCCAAGGCATGGTAATCGACTGGACTTTATTCAGAACTCGGTTTCTATACTTCTCTGATGCGGCTAGGCAAACTAAGGAGGACGAATTTACAAATCTGAAGCAAGGGAGCCTGACAGTTTCGGACTATGCCATGCATACTCATCACTATTGAGGTATGTGCCACACATTGCTACAAACAGGCATGCCAAGATGAGGCACTTTCTGAAGGGGCTACGACCGGAATTATTTGATCGGGTTATTTCTAACAACCCGACATCTTTTGATGATGCACTTGTTAGAGCAGAGCTAGCAGAGATAGGGGTGAGCGCTTATCCTGAGGCCATACCCTCACCAGTTCCATCACAAAGATCTACACCTGAAAATCTGAGGCCCCGGGGAGGATCTTTCAAGTCAAGAGGGACTTCTTCTTCTTCCCGGGGGGACCGACTCATGCTAGTCGAGTTGGAGATATTAAGTGTCACTTTTGCGGAGGGTCGCATTTGATGCGTGACTGTTCTGCGTGCTACATATGCGGCAGGTCGGGCCACATTGCTCGGCGTTGTCCAAATCGGGAAAGACAGACGGATCTCAGGGAAGGTCGAGGGAGGTTTTCTAGTGGTACAGTTCAGCAGAGGCCACCGATGGTGCCTCGACATATGGGAGGACAGGCTATGGGGCCACCTCAGGGACCTATGCATTGACCAGGGAGCAGGCCGATGCAGCTCCAGAGGAGGGTGATAGCTGGTACGTGCCTTCTATTTACATATTCCGCCTTTAATTTGATAGACACAGGTGCTTCGCACTCCTTTGTGTCTGCGGACTTTGTGGCGAGACATCATATGCACGTCTCCGTTACCCACGTCTCTATTAGTCTCGACACCCACTGGAAAGAAAGTTGTTGCTGATCAGTTTCTGATGGACTGCCTCATTTATTTTGAGGGCAATGAGATAAGGGCAGATTTGATTGTTTTGGGTATGTCAGATTTCGACTGCATTGTGGGTATTGATATTCTGAACAGATATCAGGCAGTGGTAGATTGCCGCCAGAGGACAGTTCGGTTCAGATCTCATTTGGGAGTTCAGTGGACCTTCTATGGCAACGGGTCTCGTGCGAAGATTCCGTTGATTTCGGCAATCAAAATGTCTCAATTGTTGGAACGTGGGCACACGGGCTACCTCATCTATGCCGTGGACACGTCGGGAAAGGGTAAAGAGTTGAAGATTGAGGATGTACCAATAGTAGAGGAGTTTGCTGATGTATTCCTGGAGGAGATTCCCGGATTCCCACTGGCAAGGAAAGTCGAGTTTGGGATTGAGTTATTACCGGGGACATCCGCTATTTCTCGTGCTCCTTACCGTATGGCACCGGCAGAGTTGAGAGAACTGAAGGAGCAGTTGCAGGAGCTCCTTGATAAAGGATATATACGCCCTAGCCTATCACCTTGGGGCGCACCGGTTCTTTTTGTGAAGAAGAAGGATGGTTCGATGAGTTTGTGCATCGACTACAGGCAATCGAATAAGGCAACGGTAAAGAACAAGTATCCTCTCCCAAGGATTGATGATTTATTTGATCAGTTGCAAGGCACGAAGCTGTATAGCAAGATTGATTTGAGATCCGGGTACCACCAGATACGGGTCAGGGAGGAGGATGTACAAAAGACAGCATTTCGGACTCGATATGGGCACTACGAGTTCTTAGTGATGCCGTTCGGTGTGACGAACGCCCCTGCTGTCTTTATGACCTTGATGAATCGGGTGTTGCAACCCTATCTGGATCAGTTCGTCATTGTGTTTATTGACGATATACTCATCTACTCCCGGAGCGAGGAAGAGCACGTAAGACACTTGAGGACAGTGCTCCAAATCCTCAGAGATCAACAGTTATATGCCAAGCTCAGTAGGTGTGAGTTTTGGTTGAGCAGTGTAGTATTTCTTACGCATGTCATATCTAGAAGTGGAATTTCAGTGGACCCCAGGAAGATTGAGGCTCTGATGGAGTGGGTTGCACCCACTTCTGTGCCCGAGATACGGAGTTTTCTTGGTCTGGCTGGTTATTACCGACGCTTTGTCGAGGGATTTTCTAAGATTGCTAAGCCACTGACGCAGTTGACCCAAAAGGGAGTACCCTTCTTTTGGTCAGAGGCTTGCGAGGAGAGCTTCCAAGAGTTGAAGCACCGATTGACGACGGCACCGGTATTGGTGATTCCTACGGAGAACAAGAGGTTTGTCCTTTATACTGACGCATCGCTACAGGGCTTGGGGTGTGTATTGATGCAAGATAAGCATGTGGTGGCTTATGCATCGAGGCAGTTGAAGCCGCATGAGACTAGGTACCCAGTCCACGATTTGGAATTGGCGGCTATTATCTTTGCCCTGAAGATTTGGAGGCATTATCTGTATGGTACATCATTTACCATATATACGGATCATAAGAGCCTGAAATTCTTATTCACTCAGGCGGAGTTAAATATGCGTCAGAGGAGATGGATGGATTTGCTCAAGGACTATGACTGTGAGATTGAGTACCATCCGGGGAAAGCAAACTTGACAGCAGATGCCTCTAGTCGGAAGGTGAAGAATATTGCTGAGGATGTCATGCATTTGTCAGCTATGATGACTTCCTGTTGCCATCTGGGCTATGACTTCGATGTGGATGCATCGCCGGTTTGGGTATCGACTTTATTGACTGAGCCAGATATCTATGAGAATATCAGGAGAGCTCAGAGGACAGATGATGAGGTTCAGAGATGGTCATCATTGGCACTTCAGGGACAGCCATCAAAGTTCAGAGTGGCTGAGGATGGTTCTTTGAGACTTGGTAACCGATGGGTAGTTCCATGTACGCCGGAGTTGCGTAGAAGGATCTTAGAACGGGCTCATAGTAGCCGATTTAGCATCCACCCAGGAGGGAGGAAGATGTATAAGGACTTGTGTGATCAGTTCTGGTGGAAACGGATGAAGCGCGATGTGATCGCTTTTGTCAAGAGGTGTTTGATCTGTCAACAGGTTAAGGCAGAGAGGCAGAGACCCGGTGGCGAAATGAGGAGCTTAGAGATACCGGAGTGGAAGTGGGAGCACATATCTATGGACTTTGTGACCCACTTGCCGAGGACTACTTCAGGTTGTGATGCTATTTGGGTAATCATCGACAGACTGGCAAATGTAGCTCACTTCATTCCCTACAGTATGACGTACACGTACTTGAGGATGGCTCAGCTGTATGTCCGGGACATAGTGATACTACATGGGATTCCAGTATCTATTGTGTCGGACAGAGACCCGCGGTTTACGTCTCATTTCTGGGGAGGTCTTCAGTCAGCATTGGGTAGTGAGGTGAGATTGAGTACGGCATATCATCCCCAGACGGATGGGCAGACAGAGCGTACTATACAGATGCTCGAGGACATGCTACGAGCTTGTGTGTTGGAGTTTGATGCCTCATGGCAAGATTCTTTGGCCTTGGTAGAGTTTTCTTACAACAACAGCTATCAGGCGAGTATTCAGATGGCACCGTTTGAGGCTTTGTATGGTAGGCGTTGTAGGTCGCCATTATACTGGGATGACTTGACCAGTAAAGTAGTGGGAGGACCGGAGTTGATTCGGGAGATGGAGGATAAGGTAAAGGTTATCCGTCAGAAAATGAAGGCAGCCCAGGACAGGCAGGCAGCCTATGCGAATAAATGGCGGAGACCGTTGGAGTTTCAGTTGGGAGACAGAGTCTTTTTGAAGATCTCACCTTTCAGGGGTGTGGTTCGGTTTGGTATGCGTGGTAAATTGTCTCCGAGGTATGTGGGACCGTATGAGATTTTACAGCGTTCGGTACCTTGGCTTACCGTTTGGCATCCATACCTCTTGGAGTCCCCAAGAGGTATGGATACCTCCTTATTGTTTTTATAGTGTTTGGTTTAGTTTTGAAATGGTTTTGAAATGGGTTTGTTTTAGGTTGGTATTGTTTTGGTTGGGTGTTGGATTTATGGTTGTTTTAAGGTGTATTTTAGAGGTTTATGATGTTATTTATGTTGTTGGTTTGATGGTATAAGTGTTGGTATGATTTGGGTTGAAAATGGTGTGCAAAAATGGTGGAATTTGATGTACAGGGGTCAGCGATCGATCGCCCGTTCTTGGCGATCGATCGCCCGTTCTTGGCGATCGATCGCGAGCCTACAATAGGCTCCAGGGGCAATTGGCGATCGATCGCCACATCTTGGCGATCGATCGGTGAGGCTGGCGATCGATCGCGCCAAATGTGGCGATCGATCGCCGAAGGGTGAAAAATTTGGTATCGGGCAGTATGATCTCGCGATCGATCGGCCCTTCGCGACGATCGATCGCGAGTTGCAAAATATGGTATTTTTGGCATTTTTGTGGAATTTTTGATATTGGACTATTATTGGCTCCTAATAATGATTTGTGTGAATGTGTAGAACCATCCCAGGTTGTGATATCCCCGAAATAATTATATACAATTTGGGCATTAATTATCTTTATGTGATTTTTATGGTGATAATTAATATATGTGTTGGAATTAATTATCTTGGTAAAATGCTTAGTCACATGGTATGCGTGACCCGGTGGTGCATTTCGGGGTGCATGTTATGCATGTTGGGAAATTGGGTGTTATGATGGGTTAAATATAATGGCTAATGAATTTTTGGTGAATCATGTGCTTAATTGGGATTTTGATGCATTTTGGTATAATGCTTTTGAAATATCATGTTTGGGTGTTTTATACACCATGGTATATATGGGAGTGCAAGTTAATTTTTATAACCCACTTATACCCCCAACCCCTCTTTACCCATCACTCTTTCTATTTCCCCCAAATCTTCCACCCAAACCCTCCTTCTCTTCCATTTTCGAAATTGGGCAAAAAGGTGAAGAGAAATCCTTCCAAAAACTTGATTTGTGGAGTTTGTTGGGAGATTTGGAGTCCCCAAGAGGTATGGATACCTCCTTGTTATTTTTGTTGTGTTTGGATTGGGTTTGATAAGGTTTTGAAAGGTTTTGAAATGGGTTATATTGGGTTGGTATTATTTTTGGTTGGGTGTTGGATTTTGTGTTGGTTAAGGTGTATTATGCTGGTTTATTGTGTTTTTATGTTGTTGGTTGGTGGTAGGAGTGTTGGTAGGGTTTGGGATGGAATTGGTGTGCAAAAATGGTGAATTTTCGGGTTACAGACACTGGCGATCGATCGCCCGTTGCAGGCGATCGATCGCGCGATGGCAGTGCGCGTTTGGGGTGTTTGGCGATCGATCGCCACTCTTGGGCAATCGATCGGCGAGGCTGGCGATTAATCGCGCCAATTGTGGCTATCGATCGCCAAAGCGAGAAAATTTCAAGATTGGACAGTAGGGTCTCGCGATCGATCGCCCGTAACAGGCGATCGATCGCGAAAGGCAAAATATGGTATTTTTGGATATTTTTGTGGAATTTTTGATATTGGACTATTATTGGCTCCTAATATTGATTTGTGTGAATGTGTAGAACCATCTCAGGTGGCCACACAGCTTAGGAGATAAAGTCCACGATATCTCCACTTTTGGAACTAAGGTACGTAGTGAGACGTACGAGCATCGGACGGTAAAACGTATTTATTACGCTTTGAATTGGTTATGCATTATGGTTGCATACATGGTCTTAATTATGCATTATGGTTGCATACATGGTGGGATATGCATTATGGTTGCATGTGATTGTGAGTTGAGATTATATTACAGTGATGAAGAATACTTGCCGCCTTCATGTCGAAGCGATGATAGAATACTTGCCGCTGTCATATTATAGCGATGAAGAATATTTGCCGCAAACATGTCGAAGCGAAGGATAATGCCGTTGTCAAGTTGATGCGAGGGATATTATGTCGCTAATATGTCGAAGCGAGGGGTATTAATGCCGCTGTCATGTAAACACAATGGGTATTATGCCACTGATATAATGAGACTGAAACTGGCCATTGGTATACATGGAATGAGTGCATGTCATGACATAAATTATTGGTATTATAATCCATTGATTATGATTGTGGTACAGGGACAACCAAGGGGAGCTTTTAAATGTATTAAATACAGGAAGTGAATCGCATTTACGATTTATGCATTTGAATTGCTATCATATTATTGTGAATATGATTTATGTACATGCTCATGGTTTGGGGTTGTTCCCGTAGGTACTTTTGGGCGGACGGGCTAAGGCGAGTTGGTGCGGTGAACTAGTGAGGAGTGCTCTTGGTAGCAGGCACATTCTTTTGTATAGTATCTACTCTAGGAGTAGTGTAAAGCTATAGGATTAACATTCATTGATTTGGAATGTAATTAATCCCTTTTGGAACTTCATTTTGGCACTGTAATCTAATAGCTCAAGGCACCAACACAACTTTTATACTCCGTTTATGCATGAAAATTTTATTTACGCCTTTAATCCGCATTTAAGGAACTAGGGTCCTTACACAGGTGACCACACAGCTTAGGAGATAAAGTCCACGATATCTCCACTTTTGGAACTAAGGTACGTAGTGAGACGTACGGGCATCGGACGGTAAAACGTATTTATTACGCTTTGAATTGATTATGCATTATGGTTGCATACATGGTCTTAGTTATGCATTGTGGTTGCATACATGGTTTGGATATGCATTGTGGTTGCATGTAATTGTGAGTCGAGATTATATTCCAGTGATGAAGAATACTTGCCGCCTTCATGTCGAAGCGATGATAGAATACTCGCCGCTGTCATATTATAGCGATGAAGAATATTTGCCGCAAACATGTCGAAGCGAAGGATAATGCCGCTGTCATGTTGATGCGAGGGATATTATGCAGCTAATATGTCGAAGCGAGGGGTATTAATGCCGCTGTCATGTAAACGCGAGGGGTATTATGCCACTGATATAATAAGACTGGAACTGGCCATTGGTATACATAGAATGAGTGCATGTCATGACACAAATTACTGGTTTTATAATCCATTGATTATGATTGTGGTACGGGGACAACCAAAGGGAGCTTTTAAATGTATTAAATACAGGAAGTGAATCGCATTTACGGTTTATGCATTTGATTTGCTATCATATTATTCTGAATATGATTTATATACATGCTCATGGTTTTGGGGTTGTTCCTGTAGGTACTTTTGGGCGGACGGGCTAAGGCAGGTTGATGCGGTGAGCTAGTGAGGAGTGCTTTTGGTAGCAGGCACATTCTTTTGTATAGTATCTACTCTAGGAGTAGTGTAAAGCTATAGGATTAACATTCATTGGTTGAGAATGTAATTAATCCCTTTTGGAACTTTATTTTGGCATTGTAATCTAATAGTTCAAGGCATCAACACTACTTTTATACTCCGTTTATGCATGAAAATTTTATTTACGCCTTTAATCCGCATTTAAGGAACTTGGGTCCTTACAGATTGTGAGTCGAGATTATATTCCAGTGATGAAGAATACTTGCCGCCTTCATGTCGAAGCGATGATAGAATACTCGCCGCTGTCATATTATAGCGATGAAGAATATTTGCCGCAAACATGTCGAAGCGAAGGATAATGCCGCTGTCATGTTGATGCGAGGGATATTATGCCGCTAATATGTCGAAGCGAGGGGTATTAATGCCGCTGTCATGTAAACGCGAGGGGTATTATGCCACTGATATAATAAGACTGGAACTGGCCATTGGTATACATGGAATGAGTGCATGTCATGACACAAATTACTGGTTTTATAATCCATTGATTATGATTGTGGTACGGGGACAACCAAAGGGAGCTTTTAAATGTATTAAATACAGGAAGTGAATCGCATTTACGGTTTATGCATTTGATTTGCTATCATATTATTCTGAATATGATTTATATACATGCTCATGGTTTTGGGGTTGTTCCTGTAGGTACTTTTGGGCGGACGGGCTAAGGCAGGTTGATGCGGTGAGCTAGTGAGGAGTGCTTTTGGTAGCAGGCACATTCTTTTGTATAGTATCTACTCTAGGAGTAGTGTAAAGCTATAGGATTAACATTCATTGGTTGGGAATGTAATTAATCCCTTTTGGAACTTTATTTTGGCATTGTAATCTAATAGTTCAAGGCATCAACACTACTTTTATACTCCGTTTATGCATGAAAATTTTATTTACGCCTTTAATCCGCATTTAAGGAACTTGGGTCCTTACAGATTGTGAGTCGGGATTATATTCCAGTGATGAAGAATACTTGCCGCCTTCATGTCGAAGCGATGATAGAATACTTGCAGCTGTCATATTATAGCGATGAAGAATATTATGCCGCTAATATGTCGAAGCGAGGGGTATTAATGCCGCTGTCATGTAAATGTGAGGGGTATTATGCCACTGATATAATAAGACTGGAAATAACCATTGGTATACATGGAATGGATGCATGTCATGACATACATATTTGGTATTATAATCCATTGATTATGATTGTGGTACAGGGACAACCAAAGGGAGCTTTTAAATTTATTAAATACAGGAAGTGATTCGTATTTACGGTTTATGCATTTAAATTACAATCATATTATTGTGAATATGATTTATATACATGCTCATGGTTTTGGGGTTGTTCCTGTAGGTACTTTTGGGAGGACGGGCTAAGGCGGGTTGATGCGGTGAGCTTGTGAGGAGTGCTGACGTAGCAGGCTTAATTCTTTTGTATAGTCTCTACTCTAGAAGTAGTGTAAAGCTATAGGATTAATATTCAATTGATTGGGAATGTAATTAATCCCTTTTGGAACTTTTATTTTGGCACTGTAATCTTAACAACTCAAGGCATCAGCACGAACTTTATACTCTATAGATGTATGTTAGCTCTTTTACGCCTTTAATCCACACGTAAGGAACTAGGGTCCTTACAATTTTGATCGCCGATATCAACGGAATCTTCGCACGAGAACCGTTCCCATAGAAAGTCCACTGAATCCCCATATCGGATCTGAACTGAACCGTCCTCTGCCGAAAGTCCACGACTGCCTGATATCTGTTCAGAATGTCGATGCCCACAATGCAATCGAAGTACGACATACCCAACACGATCATATCTGCCTTCAAATCATTGCCCTTAAAATAAATGAGGCAGTCCACAAGAAACTGATCAGCAACAACATTTCTTCTGGTGGGTGTCGAGACCATAAGAGGCATGGGTAACGGAGACGTGCACATATGGTGTCTCTCCACAAAACCAACAGATAAAAAAGAGTGGGAGGCACCTGTATCTATCAAAATAAAGCAGGGTACGTAAATAAATGACTGGTACCAGCGATCACCTCTTCCGGGTCTGCCTCGACCTGCTCTCTAGTCAGTGCATACATTTGCCCCTGGGGTGGTCCCACTGTCTGACCTCCCGATGGTTGAGGCATAATCTGCTGCCTCTGATGCACTGTCCTATCATCAAATCTCGGCCTATTCATCCTGAAATCTGACTGTCCTCCCCGACTGGGGCAATACCGAGAAATATGGCCCATCTTGCCACAACTGTAACAAGTTGGGCAGTTGTTCGATAAGTGTGGCCCTCCGCAATTATCACATCTTGTTTCCCCCATTCTATTCACTTGCGTTGGTCCCCGGTTGGCCGATACATGGCTCTTCCGACTCTCCTGTTTCCGGTTAAAAGATTTCTTCCCACTGAATCGAGAAGACGAGGAAGCTCCACAAGGCTTAAACTGCTCTCCTCGTGGCATCAGACTGTCAGCAACTGATCTCTTCGGTGGGATTGTGGGGGTACAATATCAGCATAAGCCCCAACTCCAATCTCCGCCAGTTCTGCTCTAGTAAGAGCATCATCGAAAGAAGTGGGGTTGTTGGTGATAACCCTGTCAAACAGTTCTGGCCGCAACCCCTTCAAGAAATGCCACATCTTGGTATGCCCACTAGTAGCGATATGAGGGACATACCTCAACATTGATGAATAGTGCATGGCATAATCTGAGACAGTCATGTTTCCCTGTTTCAAGTTGGTTAACTCGTTCTCTTTCATCTGTCTGGCTGCAGCTGCGAAATATCGGTTCAGAAACCGGGTTCTGAACAAGCTCCAATCGATCAGTACTCCTTGAGCTCTCAACTCCATCATAGTTGTCTTCCACCACATGGAAACTTCTTAGCCAGTTGAAATTCCATTAATCTCAGCCAAGCAGTCTTGGCACAGGGTGCCGACAGGAAGATTTGCTCTATTTCTCTCTAACCATTCCTTCGCTTCTTCCCCAGTCTCTGTTCCCTCAAAACGGGGTGGATGGAAGTTCAAGAACTGTGTCAGGCTCAGTTCTCCAAGCAGTAATGGCTGCACCACAGGTTCCACACCCATAGCAGGTGGAGGTAGGGGATTAATCTGGGCAATGCTTACATTCACGCTCCCTATATCCCCCACTTCCTCATTAAGGTTCTCCAGATTTATAGCCGCCATGCTGTAATACAAGGGTTAACAACAATATCAAAACAATTCATGTATTACACCATTAGATACCATAAGCAGAAGCATGTTAGTATAACAATATATACAACAATATGCATCACATGCATAAACATGCCCAAATATAACCACCTAGCCAATCATTTGCTAAGGCTACCCTTCACTCAATCCCGGGTTCTCAACCTGGCTGTGATACCACTAATGTAAGGACCCTAGTTCCTTAAGTATTGGTCAAAGAGTAGAGCTAACATGTATAATCAGAGTATAAAAGTTCGTGTTGAGGCCTTGAGCCTTAAGAATTACATGCCAAGTTAAGGACTTCAAAATGGATTAATTACATTCCCTAACAAATTAAAGTTAATCACTATAGCTTTACACTACTCCTAGAGTAGATACTATACAAAATAATCATGTCCTTCCTTATCAAAAGCGCTCTTCACAAGCTCACCGCCTCAACCCGTCCTTAGCCTCTTTTTTATGCCAAAATGTACCTACCAGGACAACCCCAAATCATGAGCATATAATAATCCATATACAACACAATATGATTATAAGACGTAAATGCATAAACCGTAATTATAAAACACTTCCTGTTTTCCAATGCATTTTAAACGCTTCCTTTTGGTTGTCCTTGTACCATAACTCATGAGTATAATCAATAGATTATTTAATGGTTCCACAGATGTCATGACATATCACCATTCCATTATCACCAATCACCAATCTCTAGTCTGTTATAACAGTGTATTTTAATGCACCTCGCTTGTCATGACAACGGCACTAATACCCCTCGCTTCGACATATTAGCGGCATCGAATAACATCACTCAAATGCGACATGCGGCAATACCCTCGCTTCAACATTTGGCGGCAAATATTCTTTCCTTCTACAATATGACAGCGGCAAGTATTCTATCATCGCTTCAAGTGACAGCGGCAAAGCATTAAAATCATCACTCTAATATAACCATGACTCATGGGATGTGCACCAAACAATCAACATACACATATGTAATCATAATGCATAGAGCAACATGTATTTGCATCCACAATGCACAATTTAATATATACTTGCATCCACAATGCATATCCCAATGCGTATATAAATTACATGTTACCGTTGGGTGCCCGTACGTCTCTCTACGTATATGATGTCCCCGAAATGATTATGTGCAATTGAACGTTAATTATGTTTATGTGAGGGTTATGGTATTAAATTATTGGGGTTGAATTAATAATAATATGGTGAAATGCTTAGTCATGCGGTGGGCGTGACCTGGTAATGCGTTTCAGGGTGCATGTGATGCATGTTGGAAATTTGAATTATGGCATGATTATTTGGGGTGGGTGTTGATTGTGTTTGGTAAAGCATGTTTAAATGGAATTTGATGTATTTTATTGAATAGATGTTATAAAAATATCATGTGGGGATATTTTAATACATCATGCTAATTACCGGTACACAATTAAACATGTCTACCATGCTATTCCTACTACACTCATTAACCAACCCCCCCTCAACCCATACCTATCTGCAGAATCAGCCTTGTCCATACCCCATTTGACTCTTCCCTCACTCAACCCTCATCACTTTGAAACCTCTCCCCTTCTTCCCCATTTTTCGTCCAGCATTAGGCAAGGAAGTTGGAAGAAGAAATCTGTCATTTCAAGCCTTGAAACCTTGCTAAAAGTTGGATCAAAAAGGGTGAGGAACCATGTCTTGTCTTGGTTTAATTCTTGTTTAAGGATAGTTATTTTGTTGAGTGAAAATAGCATGTATGGTAGTATTGTTGTTGGAATTTGTTATTGTGTAGCTTCATGGTAGTATATGGAGTATTTTGTATGTTAAGTTGTTGGGATATGTTGGTTTGTGGTGTGTTTTATGGTAGCCTTAGGATGGTGCTCGAAAATGGAGGTCTTTCGCGATTACAGACTTTGGCGATCGATCTGCGCGTTTCCCCGATCGATCGCGAGCACCAGAGTGCGAGGCAGAAGCTTTCGCCAAGGAAATGATTGATGAACTCCCGCAGAGAGATGACTATTTTGTTGCGCATCGTGAATAAAAAAGCGTAGGGAAACGAAGTTGTCTGTGATGTCCGGGAATTAATGGTGTTAATCCCGGTGTAGTATTAATCCTGGATGGATTTTTAATTGTGGCAATTAGGAATTAATTGCGGTTCGGCATCTCCCGAGGTTGGTAAATCGGGCCTTCTGGGCTCGTCTAATTGATTATTTGGGATCGTTGGATCCCGAGGTTGAGATCGTATTCTCATTCCGGTGAAAACCTGCGAGTTGGGTTTTTAGTGTGACTCGGAATCTCGGGTGCTTTGTGTGGGCACCGGTAGGGGGTTTTTGAGTTAGAGAGAGAGTTTTTGAAAACAGATGATTTTTAATGAATCATGATGTATTTGTGGGGCTATTAATATTTTGGGGTATTTTTGCTATAAATACCATTTGAACCCGGGATTTTAATTATCGGAACCATTTTCTTCCCCCTCCTTCTCTCTCCCCGTAACCGCGATTCTCGATCCCCTTTTGACCCACGCCGCTTCCAGGCGTGCGCCCGCCGCCGTTCGGCGCGTCCGACCCGCCGCCGTGTTCGTCTCGACCAGGCGCTCCTTCCCGTACCATCAATTTGAGGTTTGGTCGCGAATGGAGCTCGGATTTCTGCTGGAAACGCTAGGGTTCGTCACTGCAGTTCATCCGATTTTTGGGCCTCGATTTTGGTATGTTTTTGGTGCGATTTTTCTGATGTTTTTGGGGCGTTTTTAAGCTGGTTTTGAGTCGATTATTTCAGCCTTTTGGTTCGAAATTATTGGTTAAGTTTGGTTCGAATTTTCAGCTCGATTTCGTGGGTTAGGGTTCGATATTTGGGGGTTTCGCTTGTGGGGCGATTATTGTTGTTGGTAATTGATTAATTCATGTTGTAGATGCATTATGATGCTTGATTGTGTTCGAATTCGAAGAATTGTAAGGGTTCGAATTTAAGGGCTTGTTTGGGTTCGAATTTAAGGGTATTGAATTCGAAAATTGGGGGTTTTTGGCAAGGAGTGTTGATTCTTGCTTGGATAGCTTAATTCATGTTTTAAATGAATTATGGTGATTATTTGGGTTTGATTTGTGTTGTTGGGGTTCAAATTTAGGGGTGGTCCTTGAGCAATTTTCGATATTGTCTCATTCGATTTCCCTCCCTGTATATGCCCTGCCCCGGGTCTTTTAAATGGTAAATTGTTGTGGATTGACAATATGTTGAGGGTTATGGGTGTGCTTGAGCATGGGTTGCATGTTCGTAATTAATTGTGAATTATTTATCGTGTTAGCACATCGTTCCTCGGAGCATGGAACTCGAGCAAGGTTTGGCTCGGACTTCGGAAATTAAGGTACGTGGGACGTACGAGCATAGCCTATTATAGTATTGCAACTGTAATATGCATGGTTTGTGATAATGGTAATAAATGGACATTGAAATGCATGGTGTGTGGCATTTACAATAAATGGGTATTGAAATGCATGGGGTATGGTATTGGAAATAGATGGGTGTCGAAATGCATGATTCATGGTACTTGCAATGATTGGTTTGTGGAATGCATGGTATATGGTAACTGTGATAAATAGACATACATTGGAAATCATAGGGTGCCGCTTTAGAGCGAGCAACGATTGGGTGTTGTCGCCGTTGAGCGACCATCGGTCATGACGCCGCTATTGTTGAGCGTGCGCTGGGTTTAGAATGCCGCTATTGTGGAGCGAGCAATGTTATGGGAACATGGAATGGTTAAATGTATGTGAAATCTATGGCCTATATATATATGCTGATTTTACACATTGATTAGGGAACTGGCATGCTAGAACTATATTAGTTAATCTATATGGCGATTAACTGGCTTTGGGAATTTGATGAGTTTGGTTGTGTTGAGAACAGGGACAATACATGGGATCCCGGATGAGGATGTTACCATCCAGGGAGTATCATTTAATTATGGCATTTACATTCTGTAAATTATGAATTGCGATATTATTATTTTGGATTGGTGGTATTGGTATGCTCACCCCGTGTGGGGGCTGTCTCTGTTGGGGCAGGTAACACAGGTGTAGCGGCTTTGGAGTCGAGCTCGGGCTTTTGGTTAGAGGTACTTCCAGGATCGAGGTACCAGAGCTGGCTGGATGGACGCTCAGATCCAGTGTTGAGATCGAGTTGTGCTTGGAAGGTGCTTCCAGGATAGAAGTACCAGTAGCGGTATCCGGTATAGTGTTTTATGCATCAAATACACGTTTATTCATTGAGTACACCTTACGTGTATATGGGATGTATAAATGGGCTATGGCCTCTTTCTGTTCATTATGGTTGCATGCAATTAATTATGGAAATTGCTAAATGAACTAAGAGCATATTAGTGTATTATGTGGGTGCATGTTATGTGAATAATAATGGTAGGGGGAATTTGAATATTGGGAATTGAATGCAAGAAATTTTCTGGGTAGCATACGGTGTTGCACTTGCATAGGGTTTTTCCCCTGATGGTATGATTATATGCACTCATGGTATGGCTTAATGCACTAATTACGGGTTAAGGGCACGGGGGTCCTTACATTAGTGGTATCAGAGCAGTGGTTAGCTCTTTGGGGCTGTTGAGGGCCTAGGAACATGTTATTGGGAATGAGAAGCACATACTTATGCATGATTGCTTATGTGCGTTTATGATATGTGTTCATCATTGGCATATGTGTTGCTAACCATGGTGGTTGCAGGGTCTTATGAGACATGGACTATGCATTACGGTTGCATAGGTATACATCGGAGTGATGATTTTAATGCTTTGCCGCTACATGTTGGAGCGGGGTGCATTAAAATACACTCATGGCGATGTTTATGGGAATACGGATTATGCATTACGGTTGCATGCACGTCGAAGCGATGATGCCGCTGTCGTGTCGAAGCGATGGTAAATGCCGCTGTCACGTCGAAGCGATGATGCCGCTGTCGTGCCGAAACAATTATTGAAATACGGGTTATGCATTACGGTTGCATGCATGGCGTAGCGATATGAATACTTGCCGCTGTCGTATTATAGCGATGAAGAATATTTGCCGCAAATATGTCGAAGCGAAGGAAAATGCCGCTGTCATATTATTATTGCGAGGGATATTATGCCGCTAATACGTCGAAGCGAAGGGTATTTCCGCTGTCATGCCGGAATGATGGTAAATGCCGCTGTCGTGTCGAAGCGATGGTAAATGTCGCTGTCACGTCGAAGCGATGGTACCACCGTCATGTCGAAACGATGATGCCGCTGTCGTGTCGAAGCGATGATACATGCCGCTGTCACGTCGAAGCGATGATGCCGTTGTCATGACGTAGCGATGTGATCGGGAACAAAGTACTACATGAGTGTGAGTACCTCTTGAGTCCGCGATTATCCGGGTATTTTATTGGCGATGGTTACGCCGGGTATTTTATTGGCGATGGTTCCGCCGGGTATTTTATTGGCGATGGTTACGCCGGGTATTTTATTGGCGATGGTTACGCCGGGTATTTTGTTGGCGATGGTTACGCCGGGTATTTTGTTGGCGATGGTTACGCCGGGTATTTTGTTGGCGATGGTTACGCCTTTTGTTGGCGATGGTTACGCCGGGTATTTTATTGGCGACGGTTACGCCGGGTATTCTATTGGCGATGGTTTATACCGCCGGATATCTATAGCGACATTTTATGCCGCTGACTCCATGGCGAGGGATCATGCCGCTGATTCGATAGCGATGGGTTATACCGCTATGTGTGTAGCACTGGATTATGCCGCCTACGAGCGATGGGTGCTGCTTATGTACCGCTGGTGGACGATGGATACAGGTATTCCGCTATCTCGATAGCGATGAGGTATGGCATATTACTTTTGTTATCAGTATGGTGAGTATGGTGTATTATTATTTACCGTCATGTGTTTGACGATGAGATTATGGATGTCGTGTATCGACAGGTACCGTCATATGTTCGACGATGTTATTTGGGATAACTATGTGGACGCTTGGCGTCATTTTGGTGATTTATACATTCATGTTTATGTATATGGTTGTATGGTTTGAGTGCCGATGGTGGGCACATGGTAGGGTCTGGGTATTTAGTTGACGAGACCTTTTGCCGAGCAGGTTTGCTCGATGGATCATTGATGCATTGTACCGGTGAGAGTACGCATCGTATTATGGAGGTATATTATTGACGAGCAATGATACCCTTGGGTATGCTCGCTGGGATGGCTAAGGCCAAGTGAAGGGTGGTAAGAGTAGTCATTGAGGAAACTACTCGCTTGTTATTGTGATGAGGAGTAAACATGGTTACACCCACCCTAAGGGCGTGGAAGAAGTCCTAATGGATTAGGATTGCATGATAATTGAGCGTGGACGCCGGGTTGTCCAGTGTGCTTTGGTGTTTTAGAGATATGTTGGGCAATGACCCACAACTCTAATGGTTTGGGCGGTATGGTATACCGGGATGGAATGTGTGTCGCGTTAATAGGTTGGTATAAGCCTATGGGACCAGCGAATCACTAGCCAGGTATTGTTGCAGTGCTTTAGTGTGCTTGTGGTAGCTATTATAATGCTCGTTGGATTCGAGTTTGGTGAATCGTATGGTGATACGATGAGGGTTATGGTAGACTCTTGTAGTCTCTATGTGGCATGGTGTTTGAGGTAGGGAATACCTCACGGGGACGTTATACGTCATTGTTTTGAGGGACTTGTGCTGGGACAGCTCAAGTTTGTTGGTATTACCAACGTGAGTGTCAACAAGTCGTGGTTAGCTCTAGTTGAGCATCCTTGCATATGGCATGCAATGGGAGTCACAATGGTTTGTGAGATATAGTTAGTGGGGTGACACTACTATATTGATTTTTTTATCTCTTGGAGAGATTTGGATTGTACTGTCTTGGAGACAGCTTGCATCGGTCGTGGTTTGATTGTAAGTCAGCCATGGTAAGCATTACTGATGTTGGACCGAGTAATGGATTTCTTACCTCGGTGAGACGTTTGAGGAGACGTCTTCGGGGAGATGCTCGATTTTGGAGTACTATGGTATTAGTACAGAACATCGTTGGAAGGTGTATACATGGCGTATACGGATTTTTGGATCGGGTAATGGTAGTATTGATGCACTACTCTAACCAATTGTATATTTCTGGGTTCCGGGATATGTTTTGGTATTAATATACCAGGTTTTCCGAACGGTAATTCGAGGATTGGAGGATCATGGATTCATGACTTCTTCCTTGAGAGGAAGACGGTATTGTGATTCCTACCGGTTGAATCTTTTGGGGAGATTCGTTATTTTGGTTCGTGTGGTGGTGATGTTGAAATCACACCCTTTGGTTTTGGTTTGTCAACCATCATTCTCCGTGGGGCGAGAATAATCGGGGTTTGACAGTTGGTTTTGGGATTTGGGTGTGATTGGAGACACCCGAGCCTATTGCATTGCGTATGCATGTTGTGTGGTGTATGGGCATGTATGCCGTTTGTGTATACGAATGCCAACCTTATTTCGTTCATTGTGGAACGCCGAGTGTGTATAATTGGTTTAGTGGATCTCCGGTGTGAGATTGTGGAACCTCGAGATCGGTAATCTCGATGGCACGATGCATTCTAATGAATGATCGTGAGGGTTGTTTGATTCCCCGAGGAGGGATCGATGTGATTTGGGATCATGGTGGTTCTTGTTGGATAATTCGATAGCCTTCCTATTTTAGGATTGTTAGATCCAAGGATAAATGAGGGATGGCCGAGATTCGGATTTGTTTAGTGTCATGGTTGACACTTGTGTAGGAATGCAATTGGTTGCCTTCCATGTCCCCTATGGAACTTGAGACTTGGTGGAGTCTTGATGGTGTGTCGGGACCAAGATATGATTTCTTGGAACACACCGGTGTAAACATCCTCGGTGATGTATTTTTGTGTGGATCAGTGACCGTGGGTAACCCGGTCCGGGTTGCAAGTGGTGCAACTACTCCTTTGGAGGAGATGGGCTGGGAAGCGAAAACTGGTTTTTCTGTGAGTATACTGTTGTATACTAGTGGTCCCCACCATGACGATATGTGTCATGCATCGTGGGAAGGTGGTGAATATCACGGATGATGTCTATGTCAGAACTAATGGTGATTTGGTTGGGTTGCAGTTTTGGTGGACTGACTTGTGGGACGATTCACGTCGAGGTATGTTGTTATCTTTCGGGTTTGTATTGGTTTTGGCGTTGCGCTATTTTGGGGCTTGGTGCGAGACTGGTATTCTCGCAGTTGTTAATTCGATTCTAAGGTGATTCAGAATCAGGGTCTTGGCTTTGTTTTGTTGGTGTAGTCCTGGTGTTACGAGGAGTACACCGGTGCAATTTCGAGGACGAAATTTTATTAGTAGGGGATAATTGTGATGTCCGGGAATTAATGGTGTTAATCCCGGTGTAGTATTAATCCTGGATGGATTTTTAATTGTGGCAATTAGGAATTAATTGCGGTTCGGCATCTCCCGAGGTTGGTAAATCGGGCCTTCTGGGCTCGTCTAATTGATTATTTGGGATCGTTGGATCCCGAGGTTGAGATCGTATTCTCATTCCGGTGAAAACCTGCGAGTTGGGTTTTTAGTGTGACTCGGAATCTCGGGTGCTTTGTGTGGGCACCGGTAGGGGGTTTTTGAGTTAGAGAGAGAGTTTTTGAAAACAGATGATTTTTAATGAATCATGATGTATTTGTGGGGCTATTAATATTTTGGGGTATTTTTGCTATAAATACCATTTGAACCCGGGATTTTAATTATCGGAACCATTTTCTTCCCCCTCCTTCTCTCTCCCCGTAACCGCGATTCTCGATCCCCTTTTGACCCACGCCGCTTCCAGGCGTGCGCCCGCCGCCGTTCGGCGCGTCCGACCCGCCGCCGTGTTCGTCTCGACCAGGCGCTCCTTCCCGTACCATCAATTTGAGGTTTGGTCGCGAATGGAGCTCGGATTTCTGCTGGAAACGCTAGGGTTCGTCACTGCAGTTCATCCGATTTTTGGGCCTCGATTTTGGTATGTTTTTGGTGCGATTTTTCTGATGTTTTTGGGGCGTTTTTAAGCTGGTTTTGAGTCGATTATTTCAGCCTTTTTGGTTCGAAATTATTGGTTAAGTTTGGTTCGAATTTTCAGCTCGATTTCGTGGGTTAGGGTTCGATATTTGGGGGTTTCGCTTGTGGGGCGATTATTGTTGTTGGTAATTGATTAATTCATGTTGTAGATGCATTATGATGCTTGATTGTGTTCGAATTCGAAGAATTGTAAGGGTTCGAATTTAAGGGCTTGTTTGGGTTCGAATTTAAGGGTATTGAATTCGAAAATTGGGGGTTTTTGGCAAGGAGTGTTGATTCTTGCTTGGATAGCTTAATTCATGTTTTAAATGAATTATGGTGATTATTTGGGTTTGATTTGTGTTGTTGGGGTTCAAATTTAGGGGTGGTCCTTGAGCAATTTTCGATATTGTCTCATTCGATTTCCCTCCCTGTATATGCCCTGCCCCGGGTCTTTTAAATGGTAAATTGTTGTGGATTGACAATATGTTGAGGGTTATGGGTGTGCTTGAGCATGGGTTGCATGTTCGTAATTAATTGTGAATTATTTATCGTGTTAGCACATCGTTCCTCGGAGCATGGAACTCGAGCAAGGTTTGGCTCGGACTTCGGAAATTAAGGTACGTGGGACGTACGAGCATAGCCTATTATAGTATTGCAACTGTAATATGCATGGTTTGTGATAATGGTAATAAATGGACATTGAAATGCATGGTGTGTGGCATTTACAATAAATGGGTATTGAAATGCATGGGGTATGGTATTGGAAATAGATGGGTGTCGAAATGCATGATTCATGGTACTTGCAATGATTGGTTTGTGGAATGCATGGTATATGGTAACTGTGATAAATAGACATACATTGGAAATCATAGGGTGCCGCTTTAGAGCGAGCAACGATTGGGTGTTGTCGCCGTTGAGCGACCATCGGTCATGACGCCGCTATTGTTGAGCGTGCGCTGGGTTTAGAATGCCGCTATTGTGGAGCGAGCAATGTTATGGGAACATGGAATGGTTAAATGTATGTGAAATCTATGGCCTATATATATATGCTGATTTTACACATTGATTAGGGAACTGGCATGCTAGAACTATATTAGTTAATCTATATGGCGATTAACTGGCTTTGGGAATTTGATGAGTTTGGTTGTGTTGAGAACAGGGACAATACATGGGATCCCGGATGAGGATGTTACCATCCAGGGAGTATCATTTAATTATGGCATTTACATTCTGTAAATTATGAATTGCGATATTATTATTTTGGATTGGTGGTATTGGTATGCTCACCCCGTGTGGGGGCTGTCTCTGTTGGGGCAGGTAACACAGGTGTAGCGGCTTTGGAGTCGAGCTCGGGCTTTTGGTTAGAGGTACTTCCAGGATCGAGGTACCAGAGCTGGCTGGATGGACGCTCAGATCCAGTGTTGAGATCGAGTTGTGCTTGGAAGGTGCTTCCAGGATAGAAGTACCAGTAGCGGTATCCGGTATAGTGTTTTATGCATCAAATACACGTTTATTCATTGAGTACACCTTACGTGTATATGGGATGTATAAATGGGCTATGGCCTCTTTCTGTTCATTATGGTTGCATGCAATTAATTATGGAAATTGCTAAATGAACTAAGAGCATATTAGTGTATTATGTGGGTGCATGTTATGTGAATAATAATGGTAGGGGGAATTTGAATATTGGGAATTGAATGCAAGAAATTTTCTGGGTAGCATACGGTGTTGCACTTGCATAGGGTTTTTCCCCTGATGGTATGATTATATGCACTCATGGTATGGCTTAATGCACTAATTACGGGTTAAGGGCACGGGGGGTCCTTACATTGTCACTCGATCGAAAGGATATAAGACATAACGAAATCTTAGCTTCGCTGACTTTCTGAGGTATAACCTTCGCCACGACATTAGTGGCTTAGCTCTTCGCGCTTCCCGCATGATAGAGAGAGTAAGGAGGGCTGATTTGACCGGGCAGACCAGATGAGCGAGATTGCGAAAGCGCTTGAAAGTACCACTTTCACGTTAACTGTCATAGCACATGCTTTTGGCATTTTCGACCAAGGGAACCCGCTCTCAACCTTGAGCGTGATTTGGGCATTGAAGAAAGAAGGGCATATGAAGCTATCTTTTTGAAGACGATAGTCATTTAATAGCAGATAGACAGAAGTTATGACAACCCTCACACGAGAGCCAAAAAGATGGCTTTCATTAAGAACAAGCCTAAAGGTTTTCTTATTGATGATATCGATATTGATGTTAGTGACGATATCGATCAAACTGCATCCGATCCTAAAGACTTCGCGCCTCAACGCTTTGATCCCTTGGAATGGAGAGCCGGGGCAGAACTTCACTCCTGAAAGAGGTATGTTGGGTAGGGACTCAAGATACCTCTTTTTTTCCTTAGCATGAAAATATGCAGTATTTATGTACCTTATGTAAAAATCGAGGAAGTACAGTAAAAATGAACAATGGCGATCGATCGGCATATTTTCAGCGATCGATTGCGGAATGCAGAATTTTGGGCATTGAGGCAGTAGCATCTCGCGATCGATCGGGGCCCATTGGCGATCGATCACGAGAAGCCAAATTATGTGTTTTGGTTATTTATTGTTGGATTTTTTGGTATTCGGCTATTATTGGCTTCCAATATGGATTTGTGTGATTGTGTAGAACCATCTCAGGTGGCAACACAGCCAAGGAAGTAAGGTCCTACCACATCCTACTTTTGGAAAGGTACGTAGAAGACGTACGGGCAACCAACGGTAACATGCAATTTATCTATGCATTGTGGATGCAAGTGTATATTGAATTGTGCATTGTGGATGCAAATACATGTTGATCTATGCATTATGATTGCATATGTGTATGTTGATTGTTTGGTGCACATCCCATGAGTCATGGTTATATTGGAGTGATGATTTTAATGCTTTGCCGCTGTCACTTGAAGCGATGATAGAATACTTGCCCCTGTCATATTATAGCGAGGAATGAATATTTGCCCCCAAATGTTGAAGCGAGGGTATTGCTGCATGTCGCATTTGAGCGAGGTTATTCAATGCCGCTAATATGTCGAAGCGAGGGGTATTGGTGCTGCTGTCATGACATGCGAGGTGCATTAAAATACACTGGTATAACAGACTAGGGATTGGTAATTGGGGATATGTCATGACATTTGTGAAACCATTGAATAATCCATTGATTATACTCATGAGTTATTATACAGTGACAACCAAAAAGGGGGCGTTTAAAATGCAATTGGGAAACATGAAGTTTTTTGTATTTACGATTCATGCATTTACGCTTTTTAATCATGCTATGTTTAACATGGATTATTATATGCTCATGATTTGGGGGTTGTCCTTGTAGGTACATCTTGGCATAAAGGGGGCTAAGGTAGGGTTGACGCAGTGAGCTAGCGAGGAGGGCTTTTGATATAGAAGCTGGGATTCTTTTGTATAGTTTCTACTCTAGGAGTAGTGTAAATCTATAGGATTAACATTCATTTTGTTAGGAATGTAATTAATCCTTTTGGAAGTAATTAACTTGGCATGTAACCCTTAAAGCTCAAGGCCTCAACACGAACTTTTATACACTGATAATACACTTTAGCTCTACTTATGTCCTTATTTCACACTTAAGGAACTAGGGTCCTTACATTACTGGTATCAGAACAGTGGTTAGAGAACCCGGGGATGATTGAAGGGTAGCCTTAGCAACTTGTTGGCTAGGAATTTACATATGAGCATGTTTATCATATGGTGCATATTGGTATATAATTGTTATGCTAACATGCTTTTATTATTCATGTTATCTAACGGTGATATATATGTATTGTTTCTGGAATTGTTGTTAACCCTTGTATTACAGCATGGCTGCTATAAATTTGGGGAATCTTAATGAGGAGGTGGGCGATGTGGGAAGTGTTAACGCTAGCATTGCTCAGACGAATCCTCTACCGCCACCTGCTGTGGGTGTGGAACCTGTGGTACAGCCGTTATTGCCTGGTGAACTGAGTCTGACGTAGTTCCTAACCTTCCATCCGCCTAGATTCGTGGGAACTGAGTCTGGGGAAGAGGCTGAGGAATGGTTAGAGAGGTTAGAGTAGATCTTTGTGTCGGCACCCTGTGCCAAGACTGCCTGGCTGAGGTTAATGGAATTCCAACTGGCTAAGAAGTCCTCCATGTGGTGGAAGACAAATGTGATGGAGCTGAGAGCTCAAGGGGTACCTTTTGATTGGAGCTTGTTCAGAACTCGGTTTTTGTATCGATATTTCTCAGCTGCTGCCAGAGAGCTGAAAGAGAACAAGTTCACCAGCTTGAAACAGGGCAGTATGTCCCTCACGTTGCTAGCAATGGACATGCCAAGATGAGGCATTTTCTGAAGGGTCTGAGACTAGAGTTATTTGACCGGGTTATCTCCAATACCCCTAGCTCTTTTGATGATGCTCTTACTAGAGCAGAGTTGGCAGAAATCGGAGTTGGGGCCTATGCTGATACTGTACCCCCGCATGTGCCACCGCAGGGTCAGTTGCTGATAGCCTGAGACCACGATGAGAGCAGTTTAAACCTCGTGGAGCTTCTTCATCTTCTCGATTTAGTGGGAAGAAGTCCTACAACCGGAAACAGGAGAATCAAAAGGGCAATGTACCAACCAACCGGGGGCCAATGCAAGTGAACAGGACAGGGGAAACAAGATGTGATAATTGTGGAGGGCCACACTCATCAAACAACTGCCCAACTTATTTCAGTTGTGGCAAGATGGGCCATATTTCTCGGTATTGCCCCAGTCGGGGAGGACAGTCGGACTTCAGAATGAATAGGCCGAGATTGGATAATAGGACAGTGCAACAGAGGCAGCAGACTATGCCTCGACCATCGGGAGGACAGACAGTGGGACCGCCTCAGGGACAAGTATATGCACTGACCAGGGAGCAGGCCGAGGTATCCCCAGAGGAGGTGATTGCTGGTACGTGCCATTTATTTACGTACCCTGCTTTTATTTTGATAGACACAGGTTCTTCCCATTCTTTTATATCTACTGAGTTTGTGGAGAGACATCGTATGTGCCCGCCTCCGTTGCCCACGCCTCTTATGGTCTCGACACCCATCGGAAGGAATGTGATTGCTGATCAGTTTCTTGAGGACTGCCTTTTGAGGGCAATGATTTGAAGACTGATCTGATTGTATTGAATATGGCAGACTTTGATTGTATTGTGGGCATTGATGTGCTGAACAGATATCAGGTCGTGGTTGACTGCCGACAGAGAACTGTTCGCTTCCAATCTGATCAGGGGTTTCAGTGGATCTTTTATGGGAATGGTTCTCGTCCAAAGATTCCATTGGTTTCAGCTGTTAAAATGTCACGGTTATTGGAACGTGGCCATACGGGTTACCTGATCTATGTCGTTGATATAACGGAAAAGAAGAAAGAACTGAGGATCGAGGAAATACCGGTGGTTGCGGAATTTACCGATGTATTCCCGGATGAAATTCCAGGGTTTCCGCCGTGTAGAGATGTCGAGTTTGGAATCGAGTTATTACCGGGTACTTCTGCTATTTCTCGAGCCCCTTATAGAATGGCGCCGGCGGAACTGAGGGAAGTGAAGGTTCAATTACAGGAACTCCTTGATAAGGGATACATATGTTCGAGTGTATCGGCTTGGGGTGAACCTGTCCTGTTTGTCAAGAAGAAGGATGGTTTGATGCGGTTGTGCATCGATTACCGTCAGTTGAACAAAGCGACTGTTAAAAACAAGTACCCTCTTCCACGGATTGATGATCTGTTTGATCAGTTGCAGGGCACGAGACTCTATTCTAAGATTGACTTGAGGTCTGGTTATCATCAGATTCAGGTTAGAGATGAAGATGTACAGAAGAGCATTCCGGACTCGGTATGGACATTACGAGTTCTTGGTTATGCCGTTCGGTGTGACGAACGCCCCGGCTGTCTTTATGGATCTGATGAATCGGGTGTTCCAACAATATCTTGACCAGTTCGTCATTGTGTTCATTGATGACATACTTATCTATTCTCCGAGTGAGGAGGAACACGTGAGTCATTTGCGGACGGTGCTCCAGATCCTCAGAGATAATCAGTTGTTTTCCAAGCTCAGCAAATGTGAATTCTGGTTGAGCAGTGTGGTATTTCTCGGTCATGTCATTTCTAGGGACGGGATATCAGTAGATCCCAGGAAGGTAGAGGCGGTGATGGAACGGTCTACGCCTACTTCAGTGCCCGAGATACGGAGCTTTCTTGGTTTGGCCGGATATTACCGTCGTTTTGTCGAAGGATTCTCGAAGATTGCCAAGCCACTGACGCAGTTGACTAAAAAGGGAGTACATTTTATTGGTCTGAGGCTTGTGAAAGAAGTTTCCAGGAGTTGAAGCACAGATTGACATCAGCACCAGTGTTGGTGATTCCTACGGAGAACAAGAGATTCATTCTCTATACTGATGCATCACTTCAGGGCTAAGGATGTGTGTTGATGCAAGACAAGCATGTGGTAGCTTATGCATCGAGATAGTTAAAGCCGCATGAAACTAGGTATCCAGTTCATGATTTGGAACTGGCAGCTATTGTATTTGCCCTGAAGATTTGGCGGCACTACTTGTATGGTACTTCGTTTACCATTTATACAGACCACAAGAGCCTAAAGTTTCTCTTTACTCAGGCCGAGCTGAACATGAGACAGAGGAGATGGATGGACTTACTCAAAGATTATGATTGTGAGATTGAGTACCATCCTGGGAAAGCTAACTTGACAGCAGACGCCTTAAGCCGGAAGGTTAGGTGTACTGCTGAGGATGTCATGCAATTATTAGCCATGATGACCTCCTACTGTTATCTGGGCTATGACTACGATGTGGATGCATCGCCTGTACGTGTATCGAACTTATTAGCTGAGCCAGATATTTATGAGAGTATCAGGAGAGCTCAGAGATCAGACGAGGAGATACGGAGATGGTTATCTTTGGTACGTCTTGGGCAGTCATCAAAGTTCAGGGTGGCTGAAGACGGTTCCTTGAGGCTCGGTAACCGTTGGGTAGTTCCAAGTACGCCGGAGTTGCGTCAAGGAATCCTACAGTGGGCTCATAGCAGCATGCTTAGTATCCACCCCGGATGGAGGAAAATGTATAAGGATCTATGTGATCAATTCTGGTGGAAACGTATGAAGCGGGATGTCATCACTTTTGTCAAGAGGTGTTTAATCTGTCAGCAGGTTAAGGCAGAGAGGCAGAGACCTGGTGGTGAACTGAAGAGCTTAGAGATACTGAAGTGGAAGTGGGAACACATATCCATGGACTTTGTGACCCACTTACCGAGGACTGTTTCGGGTTTTGATGCCATTTGGGTGATTGTAGACAAATTGACCAAAGTGGCTCACTATATTCCCTATAGTATGACCTTCACCTATTTGAGGATGGCCCTTATATGTTTGAGATGTGGTAAGATTGCACGGGATCCCTATTTCTATAGTGTCTGATCGAGATCCACGATTCACATCTCATTTTTGGGAATCAGCTTTGGGAACTGAGGTAAGATTGAGCACTGCATACCATCCCCAAACGGATGGCCAGACCGAGCGTACTATTCGAACGCTCGAGGACATGTTGAGGGCATGTGCATTGGAGTTTAATACTTCATGGCAGGATTCAGTGGCCTTGGTAGAGTTCTCGTATAACAATAGCTACCAAGCAAGTATTCAGATGGCTCCTTTTGAGGCCCTTTATGGCAGACGATGTAGATCACCCTTATGTTGGGACGAATTGGACCGTAAATCGGTCGGATGACCAGAATTGGTTCGGGAAATGGAAGAGAAGATAAAGGTTATAAGGCAGAAAATGAAAGCAGCCCAGGACAAACAGACAGCTTAAACTAATAAACGGCGGCGACCGTTAGAGTTTCAGTTGGGAGATAAGGTCTTTTTGAAGATCTCACCTTTCAGAGGTGTTGTGCGATTTGGAATGCGCGGGAAACTGTCTCCGAGATATGTTGGGCCGTACGAGATCTTGCAGCGCATTGGCACCTTGTCCTTACGCATTTTGAATTCATAATGTTTCCATCATCGAACATTAATTCCCTGCGTCAAAAGTTTCACGCAATCCTATACACAACATGCTACAGCACACTATGACATATCTGGATGATTGAAATTCAACATAAGAATCAATTGCATGCCTCAATGACGCAATTCATTTCAATCTTTAACTCATCCTCGAAACATATTAATTTGTTAATCATGAATGTTCACAAAGATCATATGTCTTTACATGACATTCATAGTAATCCCGCGTCATCCCCTGACGTACCCGTTAATCTCATGTCAACATGATCACGTTCACCTACTACTCCTACAATATATCAATCTAGCATGCTTTTCACAGTAATAAATACAATCTCAAGCGATTATCATTTCCTGTTATTCCATCTGTATAATCGATTCTCATAATTAATATAACTCACTGAGATAATGCAATCAGCATCTATCAACATATATAACATATATTCACATGCCAAACTAGACGTAATAGTTTACCTCAACTCCTTGTTCATCTGGAACATTTCAATATCCTCTTGGGCCTACATTTCATGTACCCAAGGAACAACAATAACACAATGCCCACAGCTATCTGAAATGAACACATCATCAATATACATCGCTAGCACAATAACAGTACACTAATACTAAGGACCCCCGTGCCCTTAACCCACAATTAGTGCATTAAGTCATGCATTTGGTGCATTCAATCACGTGTAAAGGGAAACTACATGTAAACATGGCACACAATACCACCTATAAAATTTTCTTGCTTCATCTATTCCATTCCATGCAATATCCGATTTCCCAAATTAAGACCATTTAACACATCATGCACCTATGTAATACACTAATCACAATCTCAATTCATCTTTAACTAGTGACGGCACATGCCAAAACATATGATACTCAACACAATATAAAGGACAGTAATATACCTCCATCCTTTGCTAACAAAGTAGCGGTCTACCTGTCTCCGTCGCTCAATAGCAATATGCAATCAGCACCCGTCGCTCGAAGACGGCATAATCCCGTGCTGTGCACCTAGCGGCATAATCCATCGCTACAAAATTGACGGCATGATCCCTCGTCACACAGTCAGCAGCATGAGCCTTGCTATGCACATCTTGGCACGAATCATCATCAACCGAATAGCGGAATGAGACATCGCTATATATATAATTGGCGGCAAGAACTATCGCCATGAAATCAGCGGAACGTACCGTTGCTAAACACATGTCCGGCGGCATGAACCATCGCTAATAACATAGCGGAAAATACATCGTCATACACACACCTAGCGGAATAAACATCGACAATATTATAGCGGCATGAACCATCGCTCGATATACCTGGCGGCATGAATCATCGCCAATGACATAGCGGAAAGAGGCATCGCTATACACGCACCTGGCGGAATAATCATCGCCCCTAACATAGCGGCATGAACCATCGCTCGATATACCTGGCGGCATGAACCATCGCCAATAATATAGCGGAATGAGGCATCGCTACACATGTACCCGGCGGCATGAATCATCGCCAATCAATATAGCGGAATGAGACATCGCTATCAATATACCTGGCGGCATGAACCATCGCCAACTGAATCAGCGGAACAGATCAAGGCCTCAAGAGGTACTCACATGCATGTAGCACTTTGTTCCTTTCAGACCCAAGAGGTGGCTCACATTACACGCAGTACTTTGTTCCCGATCGCGTCGCTCAAATATCGATAATGTGGCTGTTCCGGTCTTGTTATAACAGCGGAATTTTAGGACCCCTCGCTTTGACATATAACGGCATCATATGATATCCCTCGCTTCGACAATGACAGCGGCATGTACATCGCTTCGACATGACAGCGGCAAATATCATATTACCATCGCTTCATATGACAGCGGCAAGTACCTCCCTCGCTCGAATATAACAACCACCGGAACCTTCCACTAGCTCCATATACCTGCATCCAGGTTAATACAACAGTTCACAAATCCTACTACGTCATATCGGCGGCTCAAAAATATCCCTCGCTTCGACAATGACAGCGGCATGTACATCACTTCGACATGACATCGACAAATATTATGATCCATCGCTGATGATATACCCGTAGTAGGACGCTAAAAGTAACACATTGTATATTCAATAACAATTGAAATCATACCACAATATCCCACTGTCTGTTGTCAACCGTCCCTGTCCTTAGACAGCATATCACATTTCCCATTCCTGATTTTCCTACAAAATCAGATCCCTTAGCACATAATACATGGAGTGCAAGACATTACCATTAATGACATCACATCGTATTCTACACGATTGCAACCACAATGATCAGTAATACCACTTTCCATATCGTAAAAGCACATAAGCAATTAGTTGTGTCACACAACACTAATACCATCATGTATAAATATGTGCTACCAATTCCAATCAACAAGTTCTTAGGCCCTTAACAGCCCCAATGAGCAACCACTGCTCTGATACCACTAATGTAAGGCCCCAACTCTTAAAGACGACTTTTAAGCATTTATGACGTCGTATGAGTATAAAAAATTTCATTCTTTAAAAGAATTATTACATGCTTCACATAATCTCCATGACATAAATAATAATCAGCATGAAATGATCACTTTTACCAGCAATAAGACTCAAGGTTCACCCTTTATCATCACCATTGCACCACTTTTACATTGTGGGTTTTTATAAAAATTTGGGCAGAGTCTCCACATAAATTGGGTTATCCGAAAATAGAACACATCACCAAATAATTCCTAGCCAGGGAAAAACACGATACTAAAAGAAATCAAAATCATAACTAAGTTCCCAGCCAGGGAAGTCACCTTACTAAGAAGATATAAAAGTGGGCTTCAACGCCCTTATATAGTCCATATACATGCATCCATGTGCTCACACACGAGCAACGAATAATTGAATTAATTCTCAATGCATAAATAGGATGTGCCATCAATAAATACTTGTACCGTAATCCAGCGAGCACTATTTTCCATGGGCTTAAGCTTTCTTCCTGAGACAACGTCGTACTTGTTATACCTGTTTCAACAGAAACAGCCCCCACATAGGGTGAGCATACTCCAACTCAATAATCATTCACGCATCAATATACAAAATTGTAATGCAACAATTAAGGTTAGTGAAAATCTATAAAATATACTCCATGTACAATTCCAAACCGGTATAGCCATCACGAACTGTTCATGTTTCAATCTTATACACTTTCATAAACATCAAGTTTAGTATCATTATTCAAAACATGATACTCATCAATGCAATAAATTCAATATAATCACAATTCATCCTTTATGTTCAATCATAACAAATCTCATATCGAAGGCAACTATGCCTATCAATTAATCTCATTCTCAACCATTTCTCATATTGATCATGCCAAAGGCATCAATATTCAACTCGTACCAGGATCACGTACATCTATGTATCCACCATTTCACGTGTATTAACTCAATTCTCATGCTCAAATACTTAATCTTAAACATCACATTTAACAATACATGTAGTCATGAATATATAAGTACTGGGTATATCTGCTTGTACCTCACCACGTACATTATAGTCGACAACATGAACAAGCTACCCTCGACTTCCAGAAGTTCATGGAGTATCTATATTGAATATCAATTCAATATTAGCGCATTAATAATACAATTGTTATCAGTAGGTATTTCCAACTCCCAATCTAATACCGTGAATCGATAGCTCAATAAATGGACATTGTCACATAATCAAGACAGTCTATATTAGTCAAATCAACTACACAGTTAATTCATACACTTGCCATTCAAATACTCAATAAAGTATCCAATTCGTGCTATTGCACACATGCAATTATATTAATTAATATACACTTTAATACATGTTTATAACACACATTAACATGTATCTAATTCACTATTTACCCAACGTCACATGCTCTAAGTTATTAGCATCTTTGTGGGGTCTTCCCACCTTAACAGTGATTAATAGACATAAGAAGGACTAATCATGCATTAAGGTAACATCTTAAGGTTTTGGTTGTTACACGAGCTAACAGGATTACAGGCCAGAATACAAAACTTCAAAAATAATTCATTACATTCTATAAGAATGTCATTTAGATTTACACTACTCCTAGAGTAGATACTAATCATAACTTGAATCCTATGCATTCCTGTGTCCCTAGTAGCTCACTGCCTCAACCCGACCCTTAGTCCTTTCGTCCAAAAGTGTACCTACAGGGACAACACATCATGAGCATATATAATCTTACTTAACATTATAAACATCATAGTAAATGCATGAAACATTGGTTAAGTAATATGCTGGTTGTACATTCACTTCTTATTGTTGTCCCTGATTTAGAATCATGCATATGGGGCATCTTACCCCCGTGGCATCTTACCACAACATCATCGTATGGCCTCTTACCATATGGGGCATCTTACCCCGTGGCATCTTACCACAATACATCGCATGGCCTCTTACCATGTAGGGCATCTTACCCCGTGGCATCTTACCACAATACATCGCATGGCCTCTTACTATGTAGGGCATCTTACCCCGTGGCATCTTACCACAATACATCGCATGGCCTCTTACCATGTAGGGCATCTTACCCCGTGGCCTCTTACCACAATACATCACATAAATGTCATAATATAAGCATCGTATAAGCAATAAACATCATATGAACTTCATCGTATAAACATCATATAAACATCATCATGTAAACATCGTATAAACACCGTCATTTCATCGTGAATACTCATGCAATAAAAGCATAGTTGTAGTATAGAGATGTGTGTTACCGTCCGATACCCGTACGCTTCTTACGTACCTTTTCAAAAGGAGGAGGAGTCAACAGACTTTATCTCCTAGATGGTGCAGGTACCTGGGATGGTTCTACAAGACCACATTATACCATATTAGATGCCTCAAAACCATCTCACATCAAAAACTTAACAAAATAAAACATCATTAAATTTTCAACTTTCTGCCTGTCTCGATCGATCGGCCCTAGGTCTCGATCGATCGAGACACTGTGCACTAACAGTGTCTTGGCTTCCTGCCTCGCTCGATCGATCGAACATTTTTTACCGATCGATCGAGGAGCTTCACCGATCGATCGAGAAATCTTTCGATCGATCGGCATCAAAATTTTGAAAACATGCTTAGACCTTCTGTCTCGCTCGATCGATCGGGACCAAATCTCGATCGATCGAGAGCTCTGAAAATCGGGATTTTTCCCCAGATTGTTGAGCACCTCATTTCATACCATCTTTTCTACCTCATAACACATCTTTCAGGATGAAACAAACATGTGAAGAACTTCATAAAATATCCATGTAAGCTCTTAAATCAAAGGCTTAACAAAACCTAAGCTAACATGCATAATAACATCATCATAATTTTCATCCTTAACCAACTTTTACAAAAACAGAGCATGTATCCCTTTGCCCAGATTTTCGAGCATATAGTTTCATAACTAGAAATCTATCACATAAGACATGTAAATGCTCAAACAAACATGCTAGTAGCTACATAAAACTACCATGTAGGCATTCATATCAAGGTTCCACCCAAACCTATACTTAACATGCTTTAAAATCAACCCACCATAACTATACCCAACCCAATAACAGAGTATGAAGTCTTACCCCCTTTTTCTTCCTCAAATTGGTAAGCTTTTTACACAAAGCTTCACAGCCTCTTTCCTTCTCTAATCTGCAGCTCCAGGGACGAAAAGAGAGGGAGGAGGAGGTGGAGGGAATTGATTGCAAGGAAAATGATCATAGCATGGGTTGGGGCAAGTGGAGGTATGGGTGTGAAACAAGTGGGTTGACAAGTGGGGGATGGGTGGTGACCGAGTTGGGGGGTGGGGTGGTGTGGTTGGGGTGCCATGTGGTGTTTAATTGTATCCCGGTATATAGTACGATGTATTAAAATATCCTCACTCGATATTTTCTAACTTCATATAATTAATACATCCCTTAAAATACCCAACATGCTCCCCACATCATATCATCATAACATAAATCGTGGCCCCCAATTTAAATACACCATAACCCTTAAACACATCATAATTCATCATCATAGAACATAATCATATTACATTTCGGGGGGTATTACATTACTCCCCTACTTATAAGATTTCGTCCCCGAAATCCACATGCATCATCGTATCGAAACTAAACATAAAGTCATACCAGAGAATAGTTCCGGATAGTGCTGCACCATATGCCGTTCCGTCTCCCACGTAGCCTCCTCGACACCCCGACGATCCCACTGAACTTTGACCATCGGTATAACTTTACTTCGTAGTCTGCGATCCTCTCGATCCAGAATTCTGATCGGTCGTTCAACGTAGGACACATCTGAATCTAACTGTACTTCAGTAGGCTGTAAGACATGGGACGGGTCTGGCTCATACTTCCTCAACATAGAGACATGGAAAACATCGTGTATGCCAGACAAGGATGGCGGTAGAGCCAAACGATATGCCAAAGTACCGATACGCTGTAAAACTTGATATGGCCCAACATACCTCGGAGATAACTTTCCCCGCATCCCAAAACGAACCACGCCCCTGAAGGGCGAGATCTTTAAGAAGACCCTGTCTCCTAACTGGAATTCTAGCGGTCGTCGCCGCTTATTGGCATAGGCCGCTTGCCTATCCTGGGCCGCTTTCATCTTTTGGCGTATCATCTTAATCTTACTTTCCATGTCCTTGATCATATCCGGTCCTCCGACCGCTTTGCTAGTCAAGTCCTCCCAATACAGTGGTGATCTACATCGTCGTCCATACAGAGCTTCAAAAGGGGCCATTTGAATGCTCGCCTGATAACTGTTATTATAGGAGAACTCCACCAGCGATACTGAATCCTGCCACGGAGTATCAAACTCCAAAATACATGCCCTCAACATGTCTTCGAGCGTCTGAATGGTACGCTCTGTTTGGCCGTCTGTCTGAGGGTGATAGGCCGTACTCAGTCTCACCTCTGTGCCCAAAGCTGTCTGGAGACCCTCCCAGAAATGTGAAGTGAACCTCGGGTCTCTGTCAGACACTATCGAGACTGGAATACCATGCAATCTAACAACATCCCGTATATACATTTGGGCCATCTTTAAGTATGTATACGACATACTATAAGGGATGAAATGAGCCGTCTTCGTTAGCCTATCTACGATCACCCAGATCGCATCAAATCTTGAGGTCGTCCTTGGCAAGTGGGTCACGAAATCCATAGATATATGCTCCCACTTCCATTCAGGAACCTCTAAGCTCTTCAGCTCTCCACCAGGCCTCTGCCTCTCTGCCTTTACCTGCTGGCAGATCAAACATCTTTTAACAAAAATGATTACCTCACGCTTCATGCGTCTCCACCAGAATTGATCGCATAGATCTTTGTACATCTTCTTTCCCCCTGGGTGGATACTGAAACGACTACTGTGAGCCCGCTCCAATATTCCTTTACGCAGTCCTGGTGCATCTGGGACTACCCATCGGTTGCCCAGTCTCAAGGAATCATCCTCAGCCACTCTGAACTTGGATGGCTGACCCTGAAGTATCAATGATGTCCATCTCTGAACCTCACTATCGGACTTCTGGGCCTTCCTGATTGCCTCAAATATGTCTGGCTCCGCCAATAGGGTCGACACTCGCACAGGCGACGTGTCTACATTGAAATCATAGCCCAGTTGGCAATAAGACGTCATCAAGGCTGACAAACACATAACATCCTCTGCAGTACTCTTTACCTTCCGACTTAAGGCGTCTGCTATCAGGTTTGCTTTACCTGGATGGTACTCAATTTCACAATCATAATCTTTGAGCAAATCCATCCATCTTCTTTGCCTCATATTCAACTCTGCCTGAGTGAATAAGAACTTCAGGCTCTTATGGTCCGTATATATAGTGAAAGACGTGCCATACAAGTAATGCCTCCAGATCTTTAAGGCGAATATGATGGCCGCCAATTCCAAATCATGCACTGGATACCTGGCTTCGTGTGGCTTCAGCTGCCTCGATGCATAAGCCACCACATGCTTATCTTGCATCAACACACAGCCCAAGCCCTGCAATGACGCATCCGTATACAAGGCGAACCTCTTATCCTCGGACGGAATCACCAGTACAGGCGCTGTAGTCAAACGACGCTTCAGCTCTTGGAAGCTTTCCTCACAAGCTTCGGACCAAAAGAAGGGGACTCCTTTCTGAGTCAGCTGTGTCAGGGGTTTGGCAATCTTCGAAAAACCCTCGACGAAACGTCGGTAATATCCTGCCAAACCGAGAAAACTCCTTATCTCAGGTACAGAAGTGGGTGCAGCCCACTCCATCACAGCTTCAATCTTCCTGGGATCCACAGATATCCCGTGGCTAGATATGACATGGCCTAAAAATACCACGCTGTCCAACCAGAACTCGCACTTACTAAGCTTTGCATACAGCTGATGATCCCTAAGGATCTGAAGTACTATCCTCAAGTGCCTTACATGTTCTTCTTCCGTCCGAGAGTAGATAAGTATGTCGTCAATGAAGACTATGACGAACTGATCCAAATACGGCTGGAACACCCTGTTCATCAAACTCATGAAGACAGCTGGGGCATTCGTCACCCCAAAAGGCATGACCAGGAATTCATAGTGCCCATATCTAGTCCTGAAAGCCGTCTTCTGAACATCATCTTCTCTTACTCGAATCTGATGGTACCCCGACCTCAGATCGATCTTACTATAGAGCCTCGTACCCTGCAACTGATCGAACAAGTCATCGATCCTCGGAAGTGGATACTTGTTCTTTACTGTAGCTTTGTTTAACTGCCTATAATCAATGCATAGACGCATCGATCCATCTTTCTTCTTAACAAATAAGACAGGCGCACCCCATGGCGATACGCTAGGGCGTATGTAGCCCTTATCAAGGAGTTCCTGCAACTGTATCTTTAACTCCCTTAACTCTGCTGGTGCCATCCTATACGGGGCGCGAGAAATTGCAGACGTCCCTGGTAGTAGCTCAATCCCAAACTCGACCTCTCTCGTCGGTGGGAATCCGGGAATCTCCTCCGGAAAGACATCAGGAAACTCCGCCACTACGGGCACATCCTCAACCTTCAATTCCTTCCTCTTATCCGTCATGTCAACAGCGTAGATAAGATATCCTTCATGGCCTCGTTCCAATAGCCGTGTCATCTTGACAGCAGATATTAACGGAATCTTCGGACGGGAACCATCCCCATAGAATGTCCACTGGACTCCCAATACAGATCTAAATCGGACAGTCCTTTGCCTGCAGTTTACCACTTCCTGATACTTGTTCAGAACATCGATGCCCACAATGCAATCGAAGTCTGTCATTCCCAACACAATCAAATCTGATCTTAACTCATTATCCTCAAAATAAATGAGGCAATCATAAACAATCTGATCCGTAGTCAAACTTCTTCCAGCGGGGGTCGAGACCATAAGAGGCATGGGGGACAGAGAAGTGCATATGTGGTGCCTTTCAACAAAACTCGTCGACACAAAAGAGTGTGACGCACCTGTGTCTATCAATATAAGAGCAGGGTGCGTAAATAAAAGACACGTACCCGCTATAACTTCCTCCGGGGCCGCCGTAGCCTGCACCCTCGTCAAAGCATACACCTGTCCCTGTGGTGGCCCCGCGGGCTGACCTCCATACTATCTTGGCACAAAGGGTGGCCGGTGTTGTGCCGTTCTGTCCGCAGGTCTCCCCGTAGAGCTCTGATGTCTTCCCCTGTTGGGACACCACCGAGCAAAGTGGCCTCTGTCGCCACAGACATAACATCCTACGCAGTCCTTTGCCAAATGTGGCTGCCCACAAAGAGTGCACTGAACTCTTCCAGATCTGTCTCCCTGAGACTGTCCTCTCCCAGATGGAGCATCATTCCTACCTTTCCCTTTCCATCGATTCTCGGGCCTCTTGCCACTGAATCTCGATGCCGAAGTGTTCCCCCTTGGCTTAAACTGATCACCTCTGGGCTTCAAATTGTCAGAAGTGGATCTCTGAGGGGGTGCCGGAGGTGGCACAGCATCAGGATATGCACCGACTCCCAGTTCAGCTAGCTCAGCTCGTGAGAGTGCATCATCAAAACAGGCAGGGTCATAAGTGATCACCCTGTCATACAGTTCAGGCCTCAAGCCCTTCATGAAATTCCGCATCTTCGCTTGAGTGCTTGCAGCTATGTGTAGCACATATCGTAGTAAGGAACAGTAATGTAGAGCATAGTCAGATACAGGCATGGTACCTTGTCTTAAACTGGTAAACTCATCCTCCTTGGCCTGTCTTGCAGCGGCTGAGAAATAGCGGTTCAAAAACCGCGTTCGGAACATCTTCCAATTTACTTCCTGTCCCAGAGCCTCTTGCTCAATCACTGTGGTTTTCCACCACATCAATGCCTTCTTGGACAGCTGAAATTCTGCTAATCGGATCCAGGCTGTCTTTGCACAAGGCGCTGCCACAAATATCTGTTCGATCCTCTCTAGCCATTCCTCAGCTTTCTCTCCTGATTCAGTTCCCTCGAACATCGGAGGTTGATACATCATAAACTGAGCCAAGCTCAATTCCCCAGGTAGCAACTGCTGTTCAGAGGGTTCCTCTCCCAAAGCTGGTGGTGGCAATGGGTTCGTACGCCCAGCACTTGCATTTACACTAATGGCGTCACCCACTTCTATATTTGCTGCCATGCTGCAACACAAGGGTTAATAACAACACCAAAAGCAGTTCATAAGGCACATCGTTAGATAATTGAACATGTTAGTATAACATCTTCTTCTTTATGAATAACATACATATAAACATGTTCAAAAGTAAGCACCTAGCTAACTTATTGCTAAGGCTACCCTTCACTCATTCCCGAGTTATCTAACCACTGCTCTGATACTGTGACGCCCCAAAATAATTAACTGCAATTAAGGCATTAATTATGTTCATGTGTTTAATTATGTGGATAATTGATTATGTGCTTAAATTAATTATCACGATGAAATGCTTAGTCACATGATAGGCATGACCCGGGGGTTACGTTTCAAGGTGCATGTTATGCATGATAGGAAATGGGGTTAACATGATTTAATTGTGTTAATTGTTAATTATGAGGAAAATATGAATTTAATGAAGTTGGTTGCATTTTTGTAAAATGCTTTTAAAATACCATGTTGGGGTATTTCATACATCATGTTAATTTTGGGTATAATTTAATTAACCCTTTCCCCCACCTTACCCAACTCACTTTACCCTTTTCACTCTTAAATCCCCAATTACTCTCAAACCCTACCCCTTTACCACATTTTCGAAATCCTTCAAAGGAGGAAGGAGGAAACTCCACAAAACTTGTGTTTGTGTGATCTTTGTTAAGATTTGGAGTCTTCAAGAGGTATGGAACCCTTCCTTAAGTTTTTATGAAGTTTGGATTTGAAATGAGATGATTTTGAAGTGATTTATGTGGGTTTGTTTGGGGTATGTGTTGTATGTTGTTGGGGTATGATTTTTGAGGTGTTTTATGAGGGTTTTAGTGTGTTATGATGATGTTAATGTTGTAGAAAAGTTTGGATTTAAAGGGGTTGAAGTAGAGCTTGAAAAATGCTCAAAAATGGCGAATTTTCGATGTACAGAGATCGGCGATCGATCGCCCGTTTTTGGCGATCGATCGCGAGCCAGCAGTAGGCTCCAGAGCCATTTGGCGATCGATCGCCACTTTTGGGCGATCGATCGGCGAGGTTGGCGATCGATCGCGCCAAAAGTGGCGATCGATCGCCGAAGGCACAAAAAGTCAGCAACGGGCAGTGCGATCTCGCGATCGATCGGGGCATCTCAGCGATCGATCGCGAGTCACACAATTATGTGTTTTTGTTATTTTTGTGGGATTTTTGGATATTGGACTATATTTAGCTTCTAATATCGATTTGTATGGTTATGTAGAACCATCCCAGGTACCCACAACTTCAAGGAGATAAAGTTCTACAACTTCTCCATTTTGGAATTAAGGTACGTAAGAAGCGTACGGGCATCGGACGGTAACACCCTCCTAACTATGACTATGTATTGATTGCATAAGTATATGATGATGATGCTTACGATGATGATTATGATGACGATGTTTATGATGATGATGCTTACGATGATGTTTATGATGATGATGCTTACGATGATGTTTATGATGATGATGTTTACGATGATGTTTATGATGATGATGCTTACGATGACGATTATGATAAGTGAGTTTATGATGACGATGTTTACGATGATGATTGCGATAAGTAAGTTTATAACAATGTTATACGATGTTTTATAAAAGGGCAAGATGCCATACAATGTTATAATGTGGTAAGACGCCACGGGGTAAGATGCCCATATGGTAAGATGCCATACGATGTTATAATGTGGTAAGATGCCACGGGGTAAGATGCCCATATGGTAAGATGCCATACAATGTTATTGTGTGGTAAGATGCCACGGGGTAAGATGCCCACATGGTAAGAGGCCATACGATGTTATTGTGTGGTAAGATACCACGGAGTAAGATGCCCATATGCATGAAGGTAAATCAGGGTTAACAAGAAGAAGTTAACGAATAACCAGTAAATTGCTTAACCAAGACTTCGTACATTTACTGTTGTATCTTGTTATGATGCTTAAATAATGATGATGTTATAAGATGATGAAGTTATAAGATGATGATGCTTAAATGATGATGATGTTATAAGACGATAATGCTTATATGATGATGATGTTATAAATGATGATATGTATAAGATGATAATGTTTATACGATGATGATGCTGTAAGACGACGATATTTAAAAGACGTCGATTTTAATCATTCATGTCAAAGAATTAATGATTTTATGTATGGCTATGAAACAGGGACAACCAAAAAGGGTTAATACAATTAACCAGGAAGTATACGTTACTAATTACTTTCATGCATTTATTTAGATGCCATTGCCCTATGATGTTAAGTAACGATATACATGCTCATAATGGGTTGTTCCTGTAGGTACACTTGTGGGCTAAAGGACTAAGGGCCGGGTTGAGGCAGTGAGCTATGAGGAGCATGAAAGATGTTAGGATGCAAGAACTTTTGGATAGTATCTACTCTAGGAGTAGAATAATTCTATCGCCTTAACATTCATTTTGTGAATGTAATTATTTAACTTTTAAAAATTTCATTCTCGGCCCATAATTTTACTAGCTCTAAGCTACAACTGAAACCCTAAGAGGTTATGAATGCATGTTTAGTCCATAATACGTGTATAATATGACGTTAAGGTAGGAAGACCTTACATTAGTGGTATCAGAGCAGTGGTTAGATAACTCGGGAATGAGTGAAGGGTAGCCTTAGCAATAAGTTGGCTAGGTGCTTACTTTAAACATGTTTTGTGCATAAGTTGCATATGAAGTATATGATGTGGTACTAACATGTTTCGCTTCTCTAACGATGTATTCTGTGAACTGCTTTTGGGTATTGTTGTTAACCCTTATTTTGCAGTATGGCAGCAAATGTCAACAAGTTTTGTGGAAAGGCACCCAATATGTACTTCTCCGTCGCCCACGCCTCTTGTAGTCTCGACCCCCGCTGGAAGAAGTTTGATATCTGATCAGATGGGTTAAGACGGCCTCATTTATTTTGAGGATAACGAACTGAGGACAGACTTGATTGTTCTGAAGATGTCAGTTTGTAGGCATTGATGTTCTGAACAGGTATCAGGCAGTTGTGGACTGCAGACAAGGACTGTCCGATTCAGGTCTGATATGGGAGTCTTATGGACATTCTATGGGGATGATTTCCGTTCAAGGATTCCATTAATATCTGTTGTCAAGATGGCACGGTTATTGGAACGAGACCACAAAGGATATTTCAACTATACTGTGGTTATTACTGAAAGAAGAAAGAGTTAAAGGTTGAGGACGTGCCCGTAGTGGCGGTGTTTCCTGATGCATTTCCGGAAGAGATTCCCGGATTCCCACCGACGAGAGAGGTCGAGTTTGGGATTAAGTTACTACCAGGGACGCCTACCATTTCTCGTGCCCGTATAGGATGGCACCAGCGGAGTTAAGGGAATTAAAGGTTCAGTTGCAAGAGCTCATTGGCAAGGACTATATACACCCTAGCATATCGCCTTGGGATGCACCAGTCCTATTTGTCGAAAAGAAAGATGGTTCGTTGCGGTTGTGCACCGATTTCAGACAACTGAACAAAGCCATAGTGAAGAATAAGTATCCGCTTCCGGGGATCGACGATTTGTTTGATCAGCTGCAGAGTACGAGGCTCTACAGTAAGATCGATCTGAGATCGGGGATCATCAGATTCGAGTTTGAGAGGACGATGTATAGAAGACAGCTTCCAGGACCTTATGTGGGCACTACGGATTCTTAGTCATGCCCTTTGGGGTGACGGATGCCCCAACCATTTTATGAGCCTGATGAACAGGGTGATCCAACCATGTTTGGATCAGTTCGTCATAGTTTCCATTGACGATGTAATTATTTACTCTCGAACTGAAGAGGAACATGTAAAGCACTTGAGAACAGTACTCCAGATCCTTAGGGATCATCAGTTGTATGCAAAGCTCAGTAAGTACGAGTTCTGGTCGAGCAGTGTAGTATCCTTGGATCATGTTATATCAAGATCGCTAAGCCGCCGGCACGGTTGACTCAGGAAGGAGTCCCATCCTTTTGGTCCGAAGCTTGTGAGAAAAGCTTCCAAGGATTGAAGCGTCGTCTGACGACAGTGCCAGGGTTGGTGATTCTTTCTGAAGACAAGAGGTTGCCTTGTACACGAATACATCACTTTAAGGTTCGAGCTATGTGTTGATGCGAGATAAGCTTGTGCTGGCTTATGCATCGAGGCGGTTGAAACCACATGAGGCTAAGTACCCAGTCCACGATTTGGGGCTGGCAGCCATTATGTTTGCCTTGGAATTTGGAGGCATTACTTGGATGGTACGTCGTTTACCATCTACACGGACCATAAGAGCCTGGAGTTTTGTTCACACAGGCTGAGTTGAATATGCGACAAAGAAGATGAATGGACTTACTCAAGGATTTTGACTGTAAGATTGAGTACCATCCTGGTAAAGCAACTTAATAGCAGGCACCTTAAGTCGGAAGTGAAAAGTACTTGCTGAGGACGTTATGTGTTTATCAGCTTTGATGACTTCCTATTGCCATCTGTGCTATGACTTCGATGTGGACACGTCGCCGGTGCGAGTGTCGACCTTATTGGCCGAGCCAGACGTATTTGAGGCTATCAGGAAAGCCCAGAGGTCGGATGATGAAGTGCAGAGATGGTCATCGATAGCACTTAGAGGTCAGCCAACAAAGTTTAGAGTGGCTGAAGATGATTCATTAAGACTGGGCAACCGATGGGTAGTCCCAGATACACCAGAGTTACGTAAAGGAATTTTAGAACGGACTCATAGTAGCCGGTTCAGTATCCACCCCGGAGGAAGAAAGATGTACAAGGACCTGAGTGGTCAATTCTGGTGGAGACGTATGAAGCGTGATGTTATGGCCTTGTCAAAAGATGTTTGATCTGCCAGCAGGTAAAGGCAGAAAGGCAGAGGCCTTATGGCGAGCTGAAGAGCTCGGAGGTACCCCCCAATGGAAGTGGGAGCATGTATTTATGGGCTTTGTAACCCACTTGCCAAGAGCGGCGTCTGGATTCGATACGATCTGGTGATCGTGGATAGGCTGACGAAGTAGTTCACTTCATCCTTTGTCATGTGTCTTTCACATGCCTAAGGATGGCCAATTACATGTGCGGGATGTAGTGAGGTTACACGGTGTTCCAGTCTTGATGGTGTCTGACAGAGACCCAAGGTTTACTTCGCACTCGAGAATATGATGAGGACATGTGTATTGGAGTTTGATACTCCGTGACAAGATCCTATACCACTGGTAGAGTTCTCCTTTAAATAACAGCTATCAGGCGAGCATTCAAATGGCCCTTTGAAGCTCTTTATGGACAACGATGTAAGTCGCCGCTGTATTGGGAGGACTTGACTAGTAAAGCGATCGGAGGACCGGTTATGATTAAGGATATGTAAGACAAGATTAAGTTGATACGCCAAAAGATGAAGGTGACCCAGGATAGACAAGCAGCCTATGCCAACAAGCGACGATGACCGCTAGAATTCCAAGTAGAAGACAGGGTCTTCTTGAAAATCTCACCCTCCAGAGGTGTAGTTCGTTTTGGTATGCGGGAAAGTTATCCCCGAGGTATGTTGGGCCATAGGAAGTATTGCAGCGTGCCAGTACTTTGGTTTACTGTTTGGCTCTACCGCCGTCTTTATCTGGAATGTATGATGTTTTCCATGCCTCTGTGTTACGGAAGTATGAGCCAGACCCGTCTCATGTATTACAGTCTACTGAAGTGCAGTTGGACTCAGGGGTATCCTACGTTGAACGACCGGTCAGAATTCTGGATCGTGAGGATCGCAGACTAAGAAGTAAAGTTTTACCGATGGTCAAAGTTCAGTGGGATCGTCGGGGTGTCGAGGAGGCTACGTGGGAGACGGAACGGCACATGATGCAGCATTACCCGGAACTATTTTCTGGTATGATTTATGTTTAGTTTCATTTTGGGTAAGTGCATGCGATTTCGAGGACGAAATCTTATAAGTAAGGGAGTAATGTGACGCCCCAAAATAATTAACTGCAATTAAGGCATTAATTATGTTCATGTGTTTAATTATGTGGATAATTGATTATGTGCTTAAATTAATTATCACGATGAAATGCTTAGTCACATGATAGGCATGACCCGGGGGTTACGTTTCAAGGTGCATGTTATGCATGATAGGAAATGGGGTTAACATGATTTAATTGTGTTAATTGTTAATTATGAGGAAAATATGAATTTAATGAAGTTGGTTGCATTTTTGTAAAATGCTTTTAAAATACCATGTTGGGGTATTTCATACATCATGTTAATTTTGGGTATAATTTAATTAACCCTTTCCCCCACCTTACCCAACTCACTTTACCCTTTTCACTCTTAAATCCCCAATTACTCTCAAACCCTACCCCTTTACCACATTTTCGAAATCCTTCAAAGGAGGAAGGAGGAAAACTCCACAAAACTTGTGTTTGTGTGATCTTTGTTAAGATTTGGAGTCTTCAAGAGGTATGGAACCCTTCCTTAAGTTTTTATGAAGTTTGGATTTGAAATGAGATGATTTTGAAGTGATTTATGTGGGTTTGTTTGGGGTATGTGTTGTATGTTGTTGGGGTATGATTTTTGAGGTGTTTTATGAGGGTTTTAGTGTGTTATGATGATGTTAATGTTGTAGAAAAGTTTGGATTTAAAGGGGTTGAAGTAGAGCTTGAAAAATGCTCAAAAATGGCGAATTTTCGATGTACAGAGATCGGCGATCGATCGCCCGTTTTTGGCGATCGATCGCGAGCCAGCAGTAGGCTCCAGAGCCATTTGGCGATCGATCGCCACTTTTGGGCGATCGATCGGCGAGGTTGGCGATCGATCGCGCCAAAAGTGGCGATCGATCGCCGAAGGCACAAAAAGTCAGCAACGGGCAGTGCGATCTCGCGATCGATCGGGGCATCTCAGCGATCGATCGCGAGTCACACAATTATGTGTTTTTGTTATTTTTGTGGGATTTTTGGATATTGGACTATATTTAGCTTCTAATATCGATTTGTATGGTTATGTAGAACCATCCCAGGTACCCACAACTTCAAGGAGATAAAGTTCTACAACTTCTCCATTTTGGAATTAAGGTACGTAAGAAGCGTACGGGCATCGGACGGTAACACCCTCCTAACTATGACTATGTATTGATTGCATAAGTATATGATGATGATGCTTACGATGATGATTATGATGACGATGTTTATGATGATGATGCTTACGATGATGTTTATGATGATGATGCTTACGATGATGTTTATGATGATGATGTTTACGATGATGTTTATGATGATGATGCTTACGATGACGATTATGATAAGTGAGTTTATGATGACGATGTTTACGATGATGATTGCGATAAGTAAGTTTATAACAATGTTATACGATGTTTTATAAAAGGGCAAGATGCCATACAATGTTATAATGTGGTAAGACGCCACGGGGTAAGATGCCCATATGGTAAGATGCCATACGATGTTATAATGTGGTAAGATGCCACGGGGTAAGATGCCCATATGGTAAGATGCCATACAATGTTATTGTGTGGTAAGATGCCACGGGGTAAGATGCCCACATGGTAAGAGGCCATACGATGTTATTGTGTGGTAAGATACCACGGAGTAAGATGCCCATATGCATGAAGGTAAATCAGGGTTAACAAGAAGAAGTTAACGAATAACCAGTAAATTGCTTAACCAAGACTTCGTACATTTACTGTTGTATCTTGTTATGATGCTTAAATAATGATGATGTTATAAGATGATGAAGTTATAAGATGATGATGCTTAAATGATGATGATGTTATAAGACGATAATGCTTATATGATGATGATGTTATAAATGATGATATGTATAAGATGATAATGTTTATACGATGATGATGCTGTAAGACGACGATATTTAAAAGACGTCGATTTTAATCATTCATGTCAAAGAATTAATGATTTTATGTATGGCTATGAAACAGGGACAACCAAAAAGGGTTAATACAATTAACCAGGAAGTATACGTTACTAATTACTTTCATGCATTTATTTAGATGCCATTGCCCTATGATGTTAAGTAACGATATACATGCTCATAATGGGTTGTTCCTGTAGGTACACTTGTGGGCTAAAGGACTAAGGGCCGGGTTGAGGCAGTGAGCTATGAGGAGCATGAAAGATGTTAGGATGCAAGAACTTTTGGATAGTATCTACTCTAGGAGTAGAATAATTCTATCGCCTTAACATTCATTTTGTGAATGTAATTATTTAACTTTTAAAAATTTCATTCTCGGCCCATAATTTTACTAGCTCTAAGCTACAACTGAAACCCTAAGAGGTTATGAATGCATGTTTAGTCCATAATACGTGTATAATATGACGTTAAGGTAGGAAGACCTTACAGATACCAACTAATGTGGGGTCTTCCCACCTTAACAGTGATTAATAGACATAAGAAGGACTAATCATGCATTAAGGTAACATCTTAAGGTTTTGGTTGTTACACGAGCTAACAGGATTACAGGCCAGAATACAAAACTTCAAAAATAATTCATTACATTCTATAAGAATGTCATTTAGATTTACACTACTCCTAGAGTAGATACTAATCATAACTTGAATCCTATGCATTCCTGTGTCCCTAGTAGCTCACTGCCTCAACCCGACCCTTAGTCCTTTCGTCCAAAAGTGTACCTACAGGGACAACACATCATGAGCATATATAATCTTACTTAACATTATAAACATCATAGTAAATGCATGAAACATTGGTTAAGTAATATGCTGGTTGTACATTCACTTCTTATTGTTGTCCCTGATTTAGAATCATGCATATGGGGCATCTTACCCCCGTGGCATCTTACCACAACATCATCGTATGGCCTCTTACCATATGGGGCATCTTACCCCGTGGCATCTTACCACAATACATCGCATGGCCTCTTACCATGTAGGGCATCTTACCCCGTGGCATCTTACCACAATACATCGCATGGCCTCTTACCATGTAGGGCATCTTACCCCGTGGCATCTTACCACAATACATCACATAAATGTCATAATATAAGCATCGTATAAGCAATAAATATCATATGAACTTCATCGTATAAACATCATCATGTAAACATCGTATAAACACAGTCATTTCATCGTGAATACTCATGCAATAAAAGCATAGTTGTAGTATAGAGATGTGTGTTACCGTCCGATGCCCGTACGCTTCTTACGTACCTTTTCAAAAGGAGGAGGAGTCAACAGACTTTATCTCCTAGATGGTGCAGGTACCTGGGATGGTTCTACAAGACCACATTATACCATATTAGATGCCTCAAAACCATCTCACATCAAAAACTTAACAAAATAAAACATCATTAAATTTTAAACTTTCTGCCTGTCTCGATCGATCGGCCCTAGGTCTCGATCGATCGAGACACTGTGCACTAACAGTGTCTTGGCTTCCTGCCTCGCTCGATCGATCGAACATTTTACCGATCGATCGAGGAGCTTCACCGATCGATCGAGAAATCTTTCGATCGATCGGCATCAAAATTTTGAAAACATGCTTAGACCTTCTGTCTCGCTCGATCGATCGGGACCAAATCTCGATCGATCGAGAGCTCTGAAAATCGGGATTTTTCCCCAGATTGTTGAGCACCTCATTTCATAACATCTTTTCTACCTCATAACACATCTTTCAGGCTGAAACAAACATGTGAAGAACTTCATAAAATATCCATGTAAGCTCTTAAATCAAAGGCTTAACAAAACCTAAGCTAACATGCATAATAACATCATCATAATTTTCATCCTTAACCAACTTTTACAAAAACAGAGCATGTATCCCTTTGCCCAGATTTTCGAGCATATAGTTTCATAACTAGAAATCTATCACATAAGACATGTAAATGCTCAAACAAACATGCTAGTAGCTACATAAAACTACCATGTAGGCATTCATATCAAGGTTCCACCCAAACCTATACTTAACATGCTTTAAAATCAACCCACCATAACTATACCCAACCCAATAACAGAGTATGAAGTCTTACCCCCTTTTTCTTCCTCAAATTGGCAAGCTTTTTACACAAAGCTTCACAGCCTCTTTCCTTCTCTAATCTGCAGCTCCAGGGACGAAAAGAGAGGGAGGAGGAGGTGGAGGGAATTGATTGCAAGGAAAATGATCATAGCATGGGTTGGGGCAAGTGGAGGTATGGGTGTGAAACAAGTGGGTTGACAAGTGGGGGATGGGTGGTGACCGAGTTGGGGGGTGGGGTGGTGTGGTTGGGGTGCCATGTGGTGTTTAATTGTATCCCGGTATATAGTACGATGTATTAAAATATCCTCACTCGATATTTTCTAACTTCATATAATTAATACATCCCTTAAAATACCCAACATGCTCCCCACATCATATCATCATACATAAATCGTGGCCCCCAATTTAAATACACCATAACCCTTAAACACATCATAATTCATCATCATAGAACATAATCATATTACATTTCGGGGGGTATTACAATCTTTAACCATAGCCCAATACTCTCCAAAACTCTATCATGATATGAGCCATAAAAGTAGACTTTCTCACTATACAATTAGTAGAGCTTTTGCCAACACTTGAACACCACTTAAGCATATTATCAAACACCTTATAAGCATGTTTTTCAAGTTGAAGTTGGCTTTTATAATCAACCAAGACAGCCCCAAAAATCGAGTCATAGACACCCCCCACAAACTCAAATATGTAGTATCAAGTTTATGCCTCCAAACCACAAGAATTTCAAACCATTGCTAGCATGATTTTCGAACCACCAAGTTGTTCCTTTCACAGCCCTTTTAGCAGCAGAATATCAGCCAAACAACAACCCAAAATTTGAGTACAAAAATAGCAGATTTCTCAAGCAAAAATAGCATGGAATCGAGCTAACTAGCTGCTGAAATTTCAAAGTGAAATAGCAAGATTCAACCTCATATCAGCAGCACAATGTGATATAAATCACAACTCAAAACAGCCTCCTAAATCGATTAAGATAGTGGTGAATATCGAACATGAGAGCAGTAGAAATTTCGAACCAAGCATCAACATTTTGAACCAAAATAGCATCAGATTTTTCGAAATACAAGCAGCAATTTCAAACCATTTAGCTGCAGATTTTTCGAACCAAAGGAAGCAGATTTTTCGAAATCATAAACAAGACATCAAGCCACAAATCAGCATGAACTACACGCACATATACACACAGCAGAAAATCGAGCCAGCCTGTACAATAACCAAGGCATAGGACCGATTCAGCTATACACTAACCTGAACAAAGTTCGTGTAAGAAATAGAGGTACAAATCGTCCATTGCAGCTGCTGGTTGAGGGAAGGCGTGACTGGAGTGAATGGGAGAAGAAAAGAATGAGGGGGACGTGAGGTGTAAGTGGGAGGGATGAGAGGATATCTTGTTTGCTTTAGCCTAACCCTTGGTTAAATATTGACCATCCAAATCCCATCATTTATATTATTTCTTTGAATTTTAATAAAAAGGTAGTAGGTTAATTACTATCATTCTCTCCAATTCCTTTCTAATTTAATTTCCAACCCGAGATTAAGTGTAGGGTCTTCCTACCTTAACATCATATAATAACATATTAGGGACTAAACATGCATTCATAACCTCTTAGGGCACCGGTTGTAGCTATGAGCTAATAAAATTACAGGCCAAAAATAAAATTTCAAGACTTAATAATTACATTCTCGGTAATGAATGTTAAAGCTATAGAATTACACTACTCCTAGAGTAGAGACTATCAAAATCTTGTATCCTATGTTCATTCATGCTCCTTTTAGCTCACTGCCTCAACCCGGCCCTTAGTCCTTTAATCCAAAAGTGTACCTACAGGAACAACCCATCATGAGCATGTACATCATTACTTAGCATCATAAGGTAATGGCATATAAATAAATGCATGAAAATAATAGTAACATATACTTCCTGGTTAATCGTATTAACCCACTTTGGCTGTCCCTGTTTCATAGTCATGCATATAATCATTAGCATAATGATTAAAATCATACTTCACATATATGCTCATAAACCACAATGTTATTGAGAAATGGGGATGTTTCTGGCCTTGTTATGTCCGCGGAATAATTGGCTCCCTCGCTTCGACATATAGCGGTACTGTGATTACCCCTCGCTACACCTTGATAGCGGATGTAATCTCCTCGCTAGTTATATCAGCGGTAAGTACCTTCCTCGCTTTCCCATAACAACTGCCAGTACACTCAACCATTCTCAATAAAATCGTTAAACACATACATCATCATCACATCATAAACATCATCATCATAACCTTACTTATCATGATCATCATATCATCTTCATTCATCATAAACATCATCATCATAAACTTACTTATCATGATCGTCATCATGAACATCATATCATCTTCATTCATCATAAACATCATCATCATAACATCGTAAATACTTATACAGTTATTGTGTAGTCATAGTATAAGAATGTGTTACCGTCCGATGCCCGTACGTTTCTTACGTACCTTAATTCCCAAAAGTGGAGAAATTGGAGAACTTTTTCTCCTTGATGTCGTTGGTACCTGGGATGGTTCTACACAACCATACAAATCAATATTAGAAGCTAAATAATAGCCAAATACCAAAAATTCATCAAAATTCATCATTTTCCAATTTTTAAACAGTGGCGATCGATCACTTAAAACATGGCGATCGATCGCCTGACTGTTCGCTTCGCGGTGATCGATCGCTTCATTTGAGGCGATCGATCGCTTGTTGTGTAAATCGCCACTGGCCATCGGCGATCGATCGCCTCATATATGGCGATCGATCGCCACCTGCTGGTGCGCGATTTTTCACCATTTTTGAGCATTTTTCAAGCTCCATCTTATGCCCTTCAAACCAATACTTTCCTACAACACCAACATCATCATAACTTACTAAAACCCACATAAAACACTTCAAAAATCATACCCCAACAACATACAACATATACCCAAAATAAACCCACCTAAAACACTTCAAAATCATCCCATTTCAAAACCAAACATCATGAAAACTTTAGGAAGGGTTCCATACCTCTTGAAGACTCCAAATCCTAACAAAAATCCCATAAATAAAAGTTTTGTGGAGCTTTCCCTTTCCTTCCTTGATGAATTTCGAAAATGGGGAATGGGTAGGGTTTTGAGAGTGAATTGGGGATTTAAAGTGTAAAAGGGTAAAGTGAAGGGAAAAAGGTATAGTGGGGGTGTATGGTTATTAATTTAATTGCACCCCAATAATTAACATGATGTATAAAATACCCCAACATGGTATTTAAAAAGCATTTTTACAAAAATGTACCAAACTTCATTAAATCCATACTTTCCTCATAATTAATAACAATACAATAAAATCATGTTAACACCTCATTCCCCAACATGCATTACATGCACCCTGAAATGCAACCCCGGGTCACACCTATCAAGTGACTAAGCATTTCGACATGATAATTACTTTCAACACATAAATCAATTATCAACATAATTCATCATATAAACATAATTAAAGCCCAGATTGCAATTAATTAATTTCGGGGCATCACATTAAGCATTCCAACTCCGGAACAAAATATAATTCCCAAGAATTTAAGAATCTCCTTGAATTTAACTAACATTCTAAATTCAATCCCGGAATCATTTATCCCAACTCCGCTCGAAAATCCAATACCCAATAATTAAATCCTGACACATCATATAAATATCATAATTAAATCAATTTAACAATTAATAATTATTACGGACATCACAAGAAGGGTATGAAGGGCGAGCATATGGAGCGTTTCAAGAAACAAAATACAAAAAAAAAAAGTTGAAAATATGAGTGATCCTTGATTCAAAACACTATTGAGGAATATGAGTTTTGACCTACACACTACACAACTTTCATTCTTTTGATCTTTTCTAGAAAGCAAATATCGTGAATCCTCGAATTTTGATCCTCTTAATTGAGTGTGATGATGTTTGATAGGTTAAGGAATGTTGAGTATGTCACCTTGAATAGTTAATTCTTGATTATTTTATTCTCTGATTTGTTCGATGATGAACAAAGTCTAAGTGTGGGGGGTTGATAAGCACGAATCATATAGATAATTTGGGGGTTTATTTTGTCATATTCGTGTTTATCTAGTATTTTAAATCCTAATTTTGCGCTTAAAATGTCTTATTTTATATTATGTGTATGTTTGAGAAAGTTGTGGAAAAAGTTTAGTTTTGGAAGGATATTGGTCAACAAATTCAACGCCGCTTAGGAATCCCGAGAAAGTTATTCAGTTGGATTTCGAGAACCATGGAGGATTTTTGAAGACTTTGGAAGGAAAGAAATACTAGGAAATCTTGGGGATCAAGGAAACAATTGAAGATAACATGATATCTCTCAAAATTGGTTTTGAAGAGTTCAAAAGGAAACAAAATACTACATGATAAGGAAATAGAAGATTGAAGCATATCTTGAAGGATTCTTGTTGGACTAGGAAGCTTACAAATTATATTATAAAAAGGGGCGAATCTCTCACACTTCTTGATACCATAGACATCTTGCATATTTTTCACATAGACTTCAGAATACCACAAATTCTCTCCAACACACATCACGTACATAGTATTTCATGGACGAACTGTGCGGGAGCTGGAGGAATGAGTCGAGGAACACGCACCAATCATTGATATTTCTATTCATTAATCTACTGTTTTGTTTTAATGAATTCAAACATTAGTTTTTGCTTTTGTTTCAGTTTTATGGAGTAGTTTTATTTAGAATAAGGCCACGATAGGGCCGAGACAAGTTGTGTTTCATGGTTTGATTTTAATTCATGTTTATTAATTATTTTAATTTATTGATTGATGTCGTTTATCATGTGTGATTTTAATCTGGCCAATTAATTTGCATAATTGTTGGTTAATCTAAAAGCGGAAGGTGATAGATTAATATTTGCTTTACTACACAATCAACATATAGTAAAATCAACTAGAAATAGAATTCGATTTCTATATACGACTTTAGGTTTAAAAACTGAATTTCCATAGCACCTAATGCAATTAGATCTAATTAAATTTAATTAGGAACAATTGAACTGTAAGATTTAATTAGGTTTATTAACTCGATGAATCATTTAATAAATAAGATAGGGGATTTCGTCGTGGATTGAATAATTAGTTAATTTGATTTTAATTTTGATGCATGGAAATAGCTTGGCTCGGTACTGTTGTACGCCTTGGTCGTTTATGCAAATTTGAATTTCTCCCAAGCAATCCTCCTTGTCATTAGTTTGATCCTTGCTATTTTTAGATAATTTAGTTTAATACATCAATCCATCATCTTTATATTATAATTAGCCTAGATTAAGAAAGTCATTCATATTCTAGTAATTAATGTTGATATCTGTGGGTACGACTTGGACTCAATCCGATTATGTTTTAACTTGACCTAGTCCACTTACTAGTTTTCCCAACCAAAAAGATCGATCATTAACCAAACATAAAGAACTAATAATGCATTTTACCCGACTTTTTTGACACTTCAAAAGTGGTGGCTAAGGTTTTGGACGAGGAACACAACTTCAAACAACTGTGCGCCTTTCACACTGACATTTATCTTCTCCTTTCTAGATTTTTATTTTCATGGATTTGAACATTGTTTATTTGCGTTGTTTCGAATTTATGAGGTAATTTCCTTTTGACTAACATCACAAAAGGGTTGAGACAAAACTATGTCTGAAATTTGGTTTTAGTTTAATATATGCTAAGAGCCTTTGCGACTAAGGTTTTTCAAAGGGGACATGCAGAAAAGTCTCTTTGTTGGATGACATTGCTGCTGCGATTGAGGAAATGAAGGTTGGGAGTAATTCTGAAAATAGTGCGACCAAAAATTTTCTGAACATGAGTAATTTGATTGTTTGAGTTCAAAGGCTTCCACAAGCTTTAAATGAAGTATTGGATTTGAGGATCCAGAGCAAGGCCTCAAGGAGAAGGGCATCCTTGTTTGGGCCTAAAGAAGAAAAATGGGAAAATTACGGGCCGGTACACTTTCGTGAAACATAATCTATCCTAGTCCAGCGAAAAAACATTAGTTGACATAAGTCCATTCTAGGTTGAAATGACTATAATAACCCCATGTGGTCCATTGTGGTCCAAGCGGTCCACGCGGTCCAACCAATCTTTGAATAAAATTGCATTCCTAGCCTTTAGAAAATGTTTAAAGAGCAAAACATGCCACAATATACTATTCATCATCGTTTTCATCCTAATATTCACCAAACAGAAACATTATATGAACATGAGATCCTTCAGTTTCTGTCATCTCGAGATGAATCCCAAGAGCATACTTTTGCAAAGGACTCACAGTTTATCTAACGTCCGTCTAATTATAATTCAACCCGATTTGAAGATCATGTTAAAAATAAATAAAAGGCCCAACATGCTTCCGTATTACAATAAAATTTTAGCAAACTGAAAAATACCATTTTGACCATAACGGCACCGGGTGAGGTGGGTCGCAACTTCCACCAGTCGAAAACTTACTGCCTCCAGACTGTTTTACGAATGGCTCCTCACCATCCAACCTCAGCACACGGGCGAGGTTAGTCTGCCAGTTATCCGACTCCTTCAGAAACCGCACAGCACAGCCCTAATTCGTTTTCTACCTTAGGGCGTAAGGTATAATCAAGATATAAAAAGAATTTAAAGAAATTTGGGAGATAGCTGGGCAACAGCCTTATTTTTATTCTGGAATACTTATAACATCTATTACATTAAAACGTCTCCTTTTGGGAGGAGACGGACTTGTTTAGCCTCTCATATAGATGAGGCTTGACTCAAGAACACATAAACTTAAAACCAACAGAACAATATAACAAATGTTTACAAAAGAAATAAAAGAAAGAAAGATTACCAAGCTACGAAAGTTGAAATACTACAAAGCTTGGAGACTCTAAATTTATTTCTCAGAAAACTATGGAGAATTTTTGATGTCCTTAGCTTCCTGAATGAGTGCCCTTATATAGGCATGAATCCGGACTTCAAATGCGGATTCCAAATCTTGATAATTGTTGAGTGCGCCTGTGAGTGCGCCTTAACTTTCACGTGGTCTGGCATCTTTGTTTGGTTGTGCCAACTTTTCTCGTGAGTGGTCCATTATATTTTGTCTGAGTGCGTTTGAACAGTATCCGCACTAACCTCTTTCCTTTGTCGGGGAATCTTTACATTAGTGGTTTTTGTGGTCCCCGAGCTTTAGGAAAACGGGCTTTCTTGTCAGCAGGTCTTTTGTCTTTTCCCGCCTCTGATCTGTCGGGTTTGGATCGGAATCCTTTCCCGAACTCTGGTTCTTTCTGCTCCGGGCATGCTAGGCAGATATGATCAATCCATCGGCCAATGTGTGCCATGTTGCAGAATTTCCGGTAAGTCTCCTTTCCTGCCGGAATCTTGTTTTCCCAAAGAATTCTTCTCTTTGTTTCAAAGAGTTCTTCGGCAAATCTCGTGGAGGTTCCTGTCATGGAATTCAGCAAGAAAGTTCCATTGGCTGAATTCTGAAAGAACTTGAATGTGTATTTGACTTTGTCCATTTCAGTTAGACAAACCCAAAGACCCCATGCTCGTCTGGTTGAAACTTCATCATCTGTGATAGTTCCTGCCAAAATTGGAATTCCTTCTGGTAGCGCCATTTTTATATTTTTCAGGGCGTTTCCATCTGGTCTTCTCAGCTTGATAAAATGAAAAGCTTCAACGAAGCCTTTCTTTGCTGGTTCTGGAGCAGCACTGAAAAAATACAACTCCAAGATATCACCTCTGGCCAAATGTGGATTATTGGCCCAAGTCTCGTATACAGCTTCTCTGATCCATTTTGCTAATTTCGAAATTTCAGAGAAGGCTGGTGCCACAGTATAAACCGAAGCCAGAGCTCCGAAATTATACCATTCCTGAACGTCATTTGGATGGCTGCCTGGTTTCATCCAAACTCTCGGATATTTTCCGGAGATATCAACTATTGATTTTTCTGGGTTGATACCTCGCCTGGTGATTAGTTTCTCCCAAGTGCGCTGGTAATCCTGCATAGGTGAAGAAACTAAATCGTCATTAGTTTGAACCTTAGACTTGCCAGTCATTGGCCTAAGATTCAACTCTCCCTCTTTTACCCCAGAGGTGCTGGGTTGACTTGAAGGTTCAGATTGTGATGACACCTGACCTTCAACATTCGATTCAGCTTGTACATCCTCAAGGAATGCATCATCTGAAGCACTCGTGACAGGGGTACTTGAATCCCTTGCCTCCGGGTTAGATGAGCCCCGTTCTCTAAACACTTCTTTTTGCACTGTTGAAGGTGCTGCCTGAAGTATAGGCCCTTTCAAGACTTCAAACAATCGTTCGTGGTCCCGAAAGCATGCTCGTATATGATCAGTAACAAGTTCCTGATCTGCTCGTTGAAGTCGTCCCGCGACCTCTGCATTGAGACAAAGAGTCCCAAAATCTCGTTCCAGGATCTCCAGGTTTTCCCTGAGATTCCTAACTCGCTTGAGGGTATCGCTAGCAATGTGTCCCTCCATCTCGTGTTAAGAAATCTGCAAGAATATTTTTATCAGATTTCACAATGACAATATCATAATCATAATATTGGCATTCAGCTTGCCATCTTAAAAGTCTAGCCTTTTCTGGTTTTGATTCTATTTTATTTTTTAAAAAGGCTTTGACACTTGTATTATCTATTTTCAAGATAAATTTCTTTGCAAGTAGGAAAAGTGGCCATTTCTTAAAAGCCTTTCGAACAGCAAAGAACTCCTTCTCGTTGATGTGCCATCTGATAACTTCGTTGTTATCGAATAGCCCACTGCAATATCTGCATGGCACTTCTCCTTCAGGTGTAATTTTCATGAGAACTGCCGCCCACCAATGATCACTGGCATCTGTGTATAATACCAGTTCATCCTCGTCGTTTGGTATTGCAAGCTTTGGTAGTTGCCTGCAAACCTCCTTCAGCTGTTTGACAGCTTGTCTATGATCGTCATTCCACTCAAATTTAACATCCTTTTTGAGTAGCGGACTGAACTTCTTCCTGTGATTTGCCAGATTGTTGATAAACATCCCAGCGAAATTAACAACTCCTAAAAAACTCTGAAGTTGTTTTAAATCCTTGAAGTCATCCGGATATCCCTATACTTTTTCAACAATATGATTTTGTAGGATGATTCCAGATTCATCGATCTCAATTCCAAGGAACTCGATCTGTCTTGTAGCAATTACTGCTTTCTTTTCGGAAAGCACCAATCCTTCTTTGTAACAAACGTCTGAAAATATTTCCAGATGTTTAAGATGTTCTTTCATGTTTTTTGATGCTATGAGGATGTCGTCAATGTATACGAACATGAAGCTGAAGTAATCCTTGAAAAGATTATCCATCTTCCTCTGATATATCTGGGGAGCATTTGCTAATCCCATTGGCATGACATTCCAGATATAATGTCCTTGTGGTGTGGAGAATGCGGTGAACTTTCTGCTTGCTTCCTCCATTTTAATCTGGTAGAACCCAGACTTGCAATCGAATTTAGAAAACACTTTGGCATTCTTGATACTATTTACCAAATGTTCTCTGCTTGGGATAAAATATCCATCGAACTCCAAGATTTCGTTGATCCCTTTATAATTGATCACCAATCTCGGCTTTCCTCTTTTAATTTCTCCATGATTTCTTACCAGAAATCCTGGGCTGCTGTATGGAGAAATACCTGCTGAGATTAACTTAAGGTCAAGATGCTCCTTAAGTATGATCTGCATATCCTTCCGATCTTCCTGGTTCATGGGGATCGGTCTGTACCTAACAAACTCATTTTCTTTTCCAGTTTTCACCTTCAAAGTAGCTCTGAGCTCATTTTTGTTCCACCATGCAAGTGGATCCTCGTTGTAGTTCCTACGAATCTTCCTTTTTACATCCTCTAGAGTGATTCTCTCTTCGAGGGTAGATTCAGGTTGTAGAACTTCTTCTCGTAAAGCATTTTTCAGTAGCAACAGGGTTTCTGGAGTTACTCTTTCCTCATCCTGCTCTCTGAAAGACATGATATTAACCCAGTCAAAAGTTTGTGAATCCCTTTCACTAGGACCTTGTTGTCGGAATTGAAGAATTGCCTCTCCAAATTTCCGCTGATCTTTCATCTTTGGGTGTCAAAGTTTTCCTTCATCACCACGCTTGTTGCGAAAACGAATAGGGAATTTTCGGTGAAATGCGTCCCGTAATCGTTGTACCATAATCTTATGATCACATAGTGTTGTGAAAATAAGTCTTCTCGTTTCATTCTCTTGAGTGAATGTTTTGAACGTCTGTAGGAAATTGTTTCCTAACAGCATATCTGCACCTGTATCATGGAAATATATAGGTGGAGTTTTGACTTTGTACCATGGGGTACCGCCTGCTCCTCCGATAATGATTTCCGCTCCTCGGACGCCTTCATTAAGAATAAGGATCCGTTTGGAAAAGTCTCTTCCGGCAATGGCTGGTAATTTCTCACCAACGTCTTTGGGGAAGATTTCTCGTCTGGCAGTGCATATTCCAGCTCCTGAGTCAATGTATGCTGCAAAATATTCTGCTCGGTACTTCTCGTATAACATCCCAACGGAGATGTATATGGAGAATGGACTGGTGGTCATCGAATTCGGTATCTCTTTCCGTCGACCGTGAATTCCATTCCATCTTGCAATCTTTCCCAAGGTTTATGTTCCTCGAGAAATTCAATCCCAAGAATAAGTTGTTCTGGATCCGTCCGGCAATGCCTTCAATTGCGAGGTCAATTTCACCAATTTGAAGGTTTCCTTGAAATTTTCCAACTGTGGGTTGTTGCAAATAATATAGAACATCGCATGGGAAGATATTATTCTTCTCGGTGATGTCGAAAATTATCTGTACTTCTCTCCAGCCTTCTGGGCACTTCAGTTTTCCCAATGTTGTGAATACATCAGGAATTTTCTGAATTCTGCTTGAGGCTGCCTTCTGTTTTTCCTTTGGATAGTTGCTGATTAACCTATCCTGTTGGAAAGACATCCTTCTTGGCTCGATCATAAGGCTCCTACTTCTGTTAAGAACAGGTTGATCTTGTATCCTCATGTCGATCTCTCCTATTGTCGGAGTATCAATAATATCCGGCAATACCGCTTTAGCGAAATCTTCGAAGATTCTGGGGACTTCGATGAATTCCTTTCTCAAGAATACCTCGGAATGATGAGTATTCGAGAGTGCATATGAAACCTTGTAGGTGATCGAGTAAGGCCTGTTCCCTTCTTTCATCAAATCTTCTCTTTTAAAATCTTGATGAAGTGTGAGAACTTTGTTGAAGTCTCGATCTCCTAAATTGTATGCAATCCTCGGATAGATGTTGAAGGCCATCTTTCCTGCATACAGATTTCCTGCCACTGCTCCCAAACAAGAATCTTTGAGGTTCGGGATTCTCTTGTCAAAGATTGCCAGGTTGAGGGGTGAATCAATCCCTTCTTTGAAGGTTGCTTTGATGATAACTCGTATGGCTCCGATATGAATCCATGAGAGCGTGTTAGCAACTTCTCTTTTGACCTTGTTCTTAATCTCCTGGATTTCTCTGTAGGGGATTAACTGCATCTCAATTTGGTTTCCCGTGAATTCCATTGGGATCGCAAATTCACCTGTTGTTACCCTATGGATAATCTGATGCTTTGCTTCGAAGACCAATCATATCCATAGCTTTTTCCATTGCTCCAATTGTAAATCCATCGTACATCTGAAGCTTTGGCTCTTCCTTCATGATCCTCATAAGGGTTTTATGAGAAACAGTAGTATGAGAGAAAAACCCTGATGGCTCTTCCCTAATCACGTGCTGAAGGAACTCTCCTTCACTCTGATTCTGAGCTAGATTCACCTCCATCCTCAGAATAGATCTCTTCTTCATAGATGCTTTCATCTGAGGGAATATCCTCAAATTGATACACCTGCACCAAATCCTGAAAATAGACAGCATCCTCAAATTCTTTGGTATGCTCGAACTGTCTTATTCCTTGGCTTTGGTTTTCCGGACAATCTGTAGAGATATGCCCTCTTGCTCCGCATGTCCAGCAGTTACAATCTCTGAAACTTTCATTTGCACGAGTAGGTGTGCGTCTGAAAGTCCTCTTTGTTGGTGCTCTGCTAGAACTAGCTTGATTAGAACCTGTCGACGAAATTCTACTCCTTGTTGGTCCTGATCTTTGCCCTGATCTGTAGCTCCGGGCTTTCTGTTTTGACCAGAACTTCCTAGGTCTCCATGAAGACCTACTTCTTCTTGAACCACCTCTTTGGGCATATGGATGACTTCTGTGTTTCTTCATCTTTCGCCTTTGTGGGTAGTTCCCAATGATTGTAGGGATATCATTTCCCGTACAACAAAGAGGAGCCATTTTGTTGATTCCTCTGAGCTTCTTGAAATTTTTCTGGAGCTTTGCTTGGTAGCACCACTCCGCCAACTTTACTTTGAGAAATGACATTCTCCTGGACACCGTCTCGATTGTATGCGGTGTATACTCCTGGATAAGCATTTCTCTCCATGGGCTCGGAATTTTGACAAAGAACAGCTCCGCCGCATCGTTCTCCGCTATCTTCGACTTCCATCGATACTCTGTAAAGAGTTTGATGTACTCATCTACATAGCAGATGTCATGTAATTCGAGGCTAATTAGAGCTTGTCTGTATTTCTTAGCCTTTTCTTCCTCCATTCCCTCGAAGTAGCTTATTCCGATGAAACAGATTTTGAAGAATCTTGCCATCTTGTCCACGATCTCTTTCAGGGACTCTCCGGCTAGAACTTCTTCCTTGGTTCCTGGGTCTCCAAGATCCCAGGCAATCTTGACTGATCCTTCCAGACTCATTTTTAGAAGTAATGAATCCTTCTTTTCCTAAGTCAAGTGTTCCTGCTGCTATTCTCAGTGCTGAAGCCCATTCATCAATAAGAATTTCTCTATTTTTGAAATTCAAATTATCCATGTTGAGCATAAGTCCATATGGATGGATTGGATCTAGCTGTGACTTCCCATATGGCGTCTGATGAATATCCGGCCTTCGGGAACGGTTCCTTGTTCCTACTGGGGGATCCAAAGTTGTTGAGGTGAAATCATCCCTGTGTGGCATCCTTTGGTCTCCTTCGGGTGGATTGTGTGACCCGAAGCTCTCTTGTGGTGGAGGTCTTTGTACAAGCTCTCCTGTCTTGATTTCTACGAGATTTAATCCCGCAAATGAATCAGCAAGATCCCTTAGATCTTCAAGATCTCGTAGATCTTCCAGGTTGATTCTTTCCATTACTTTGTGGGAAGTATGGGTTCTCCTCGTAGGACTGCAATCATTTTTTCAGACTCAGTTAAAGGCCTTCGGACCTCCTCTGCTTTTCCCTTTTGGTGTAAAAGGGGTTCTGTTCCGTAAGATGGTGTCAACCATCCTCCTTTTCTTCTTCCTGTAGGACTGGGCCTTGACTCCAATTCCTTTACTCGGGATTGAACATCTTGAAGGTTTTCAAGAATCTCCTTCTGATGTTTAATCATGGTCTCCATCTGACTCTGGATCTGATGGATTTGTGCAGGGATATGGTATTGAAGGAATCCATAGCGTTGCACTGTCTTCTGTATCTCTCTAAGATCTTGGGAAATCTTAGAAGAATCTGGCTCGATTTCTCGAAAGGTTGGCTCACCCATCTTAATCATCCGGTCCGGACCCTGTTGGATCATTGGGGTCTGGTACTACGTCCTCATGTTCAGGATGATTGTCCTCCTGAAGTTCGGCTAACTGGAACTGAAGTTTGAGGTTCACTTGATGAAGCCTCTTCGCCATCCTTTCCAATTTCTTGTAATGATTTATGCTTGGAGTGCATAAACCTGTTCCTCGTAATTGTTTCCACTTATGGTTGAAGCGTTGAGCTTCTGCCATATGCTTCTGATTTAGTTTTTCCAATTTCTGGAAATACCACGTTTTTCCAATTTCTGGAAATACCACCTGTAAGAATGACACTTCGAACATTCGTTCGGGTCCATAATTTTCTTGAATCGTCTCCTCCGTATAGGTTACAAATTAATATTCAAGATATTATCATAGTATTTCCAGAATAAACCTAGGCTCTGATACCATTTTGTGCCAAGGATCGCAGAAAACGGGGACTTGTAAAAAGACGATGTTAAATGTTGCTTTTTCTAAATATAAGGATATAAAAGATAATGAAATATTATATATGGACTTTTTTGTAATGTAAACAAAAGCCTAAAGAATAGAATGCAATATATCAAACTATTGAGGGGTAAAAGAGTCATCATTAAACACCCAATTGATTTGAAAATTTGAAAAGTGGACTTATATCAACAAAATTGTTTCCAATTTGGCTTTTTATGCACTAAGATTTTTTCTCAAGACTTAAGTAGATTTTGTGTCACCAAAGTGGACTTCCATGTAATTTCCCCAAGAAAAATATGAAATGAGAAGAAAGATTGAGTTCATACAGTCATACTCCGGAAATCTATGAAAAAACTTTTGAGATCTCCCACTGTTGTAAATTTGTAATTCATTGAATGACTAACTGAACGTGATACATGCTCCAGAACATATATTTCATTAGTTTACTCCAACTCAAAGGCGAATTCTTGTTCTGGTTGTGAAGCTGACAAGTATTGAATTAGGACCCGATCAAATTTAAGACATTTTCCAAGGTACCTTGTTTGCTTCTAATTCCATTTTTTCGGAGATTCTGCAAGTTTTTGATGAATGTACTGGTATCTCTGTTATCCCTTTATTGCCGGCAGCTACATGTAATTTACGTTTGAAAATGTGATCCTCATTTTGTGCCCAAATGCCTAGGAGCTTATATGATGTATATATAAATATTTCGGAAAAATAAAAGATCTAATAGCATTCAAAAATAAGTTGATCAGATCTTTTCGAAACAATAAGTGCGATTGAAGGTCTACTCATGATTACGATTTCGACTCCATCACAATAGAAAATTTGCAAGACATTTGAAAAAGTGTTTAAACATTTTAATGTTCTTACCACACAGACAACAAAAACAATAACATTTAAAAAGAATTCGCAAAATAAACACAGGATTGTTGCAATTATCTTCGTAGTCCACTAGTTTCCGGTCAATGAAAGCCTATTCGACATTTTGTCCAATATTGAAATGGCATTGAATATCTCAGTTAAGCTTCAAGTCCATGTCCAAAGGATAAGCTTTCCCCCGATGATTAAAAATAAGGAAGTCGAGATTGGCTGGAAGAGTTACCATCCTGCAATTAATGGAAAATCGATCGTGGGAATTAGAAGTTAGCCCATTCGATAAATAAACATGACAATGTTCATAACAGGAAAGTTTTGCTTCTACAAAGCTTTTACCACTAAAACCAAGTTAACCTGTCTAGAAATCTCCCCCTTTTTGTAGCATAAATATGCACAAATTACTGTTATTTTTGCGATCTATCTGCCAGATACATGGGGACGACACCAAATGAACTTAGATGATGTATGATAGTGAAATGCATGTGCTAAGCTCAGAATTTCAGATTGGCTACTCGATCACGTTAGTTTGATGGATTTCCATGTAACTATACACGAGACATAGCAAAAGTTACAAAAAAAAATTTCCCACCTGAAACATGTCTTTCCTTTGATTTATCATGCTATATCTCTATAACTCAATATACCAAATCTTAGTAGGCAAGCATCTAAAGCGTCTCATCAAGATCAAAATACACATATCAATGAAAATCATGACGAACAAAATGTTGATGTGAATTAAAGTTCAATTGGTCTTCGACTCCAAAATGACGCTTTAGAAAAATCAAAGAAAAAATACATCAACAAGAAGTAACATAAATATATGTTCTGTTGGATGGTTTCAAAGAAAACAGCAACTTCATCCAATGCAAAATGCATCCAATCAATGACCACTTTGGCATTTATTACCGCACGAATGATTAATCAGCGAAGAAAATGCCCATATTTACTGCATGAGCAACAATAAGGAGTCCAATCAATGCGACTGATTCAGATAAAATGATCAATGGAGAACTGTAAAATAGATTTACATTCAAGCAACTAGGTTGGTATCTTTAATGTTAACATACCAAAATTCATCATGCTCAACTCAATAAAATTGATTTTGAGAATTTTTTATTTGTTGTAAATCAAAAAAATCCTCCCACTCATGTACCTAGCATATAAAAACATCAAAGAAATATGTGACCTTGGTCCATTATTCCTACCAATTTTATGCAATGCAACACATTGTATAACTAATAACAATAAGATTTTTCCCAATAGTAGCACTGGGAAAAAAAACAAGGTTAAATAATTACCTATTTTCATCTGAATGCGGGTGTATTGATAAGAACTTCCCAGGCACAGTTAAAGCAGCCCACAAACACAACAACATCCCTGCAATCAGTTCTATCACTACCTGCAAATTATTCAAAACCCTATACACATTAGCCTAAAATCCCATTTAAATACAAACTTGCTACTTTTACGTCATAATTAGATGTGATGTTACAGAAATTACATTGATTGGAGGGCCAGAAAACTGCTCTTCGGTGATCTTGAGCACAGATCTATCTGCGAAGATAGATCATAACATACATAGGTATCTCAGAATTTGAGTAAAATCCATAAATTGCAGAGATTGAATTAGCAATCGGGTAGGTCAAGCTTACACTGGATAGTGGAGTAGGCCGCGATTGAGAGGATCAGAACTCCAAGAATGCCGACGAAGAACCCCCAACCCATTTTCCCGATTTTCTGCGGCGGAGAAAGAGCAAATCACTAGCTGGCGATGAGGAATTGTGGATGCGCCGCGGCCTATGTATTGATGGGCTCGAGGAATTGGGCCTAGAAAGATGACGCTAGTCAGGAAGAAAGTTAACATGGTAAATTTCGGGCCGGTATTAAGAACATAAAGTTTTTTTGGTCAAATTCACCAAAATATTTTATTTTCAACTAGGTCCATTTTAGGTCAAAATGACCAAAATATTCGGTACATGTAATTTACGTGCACCACAACATATAATTTACATGCACCGCTAGACACAAAATTACATGCATCGCTAGATATAAGCGGTGCATGTATATTATATTTACATGCACCATATAAGTCAAGAGGTGCATATATATTATATTTACATGTACCACATGAGTGCATGCAATTTATATGCAAAGCTAGACACAAGTAGAGCACTAAAAATACCACATCAATTTTATTCATATATGTTACACCACCAACTCTTCCTCCCTCACCCCAACCTCTCTCACTTACTCAATCACCTCCACCTTCACCCTCTCCTCCACCATCGCCTCCAACATCACATCCTCCACCATCATCGCACCTGCTAAAGTCTTTGTTTGAGGCATTTGTATAAACAATTCTGGACTCCCCTAGGGTTTAATTAGTTATTAAGGTCAAAAAACAAAAAAATGGAAGTCTGAGGTCGGAACCATGAGAAAATCACGGCCACTCCAGGTACTAGCGGAAGCCAATCAATGTTCGTCGGAATCTAGATTCTCGTACAGTTTACTCAGAGTGACGGTGGCCCAAATTTGTCGACTACATGGATGAAGTATTGTTTGCTCAATCTTTGCTGCCAAGGAAATTTTTTTCCTGGGACGATGAGCAGGGGAAATTGATGGAATACAATGATGGCAGATGGCGCATTCTGATAGGGAAAATACGAGGCACATGCCAAATTGGCTACCGCAGTTGGTGGTGCCCGAGTAAGAGATGGATAAGGAGATAGAAGTGGGAGGAAGGTAAAATGAGATGGATAATTTAGTCATGAAAATGGATTAATTAGATGGGAGTTTGATATGTGTATTTATTGATTGAAATATTTTTTATTAGGGTGGTACTCATATTTAATTTCCTCGAAAGTTAACAATCTTGAGATGGATTGTCTAGTATGAACCGGACCTTTTTTCTCACTTCAGGTTCTATTACTATTATCATATAAAATACAATAATAAGAAATAGTAAATCATCAGTTTTTAAACTTATTGTAAATAAATTTGAAATCCACTCCTCTTAGGATGGAAATAATAAATTGGGTTGAAGTCATTTCAAATCTCAGACCATGTATTTTAAAGGGATTTGAATTTTTCTGAACAATCCCGTAATTTCAAATTCACTCTCTTTTAGTTCTCTAGCAGGTATGAAATTTATAGATTGAGCTCTTGTCTTCACCTTAGATCTCGAGCTCGGATCACCAAAATCAAAGTTTTAGATGAAAACAATCAATTTTATCGAGGTTCTACTCCATACTTTTTCTGTTAATTTTGTTTTTGCATCTATCTGTTTGCTTCGTGATTTTATGTACTTCAAAAAAAAAAATTCTTATTCATAAGAGCCGTGATTTGCTATTTATATACTTCACAAGATTCATTGTGGATGTCACATTTCTCTTAAACGGTTAAATATTTTACTGGGCATTTTTTTAGTATGGTTTTGAAATTTATGTTTGAGATGGAGATTTGAAGTTGTTTCCATTGGAGAAAGCATGTTGTTGATGAGTAATGAGTATTTATGTCAGACCCCAAATAAACCAATATATCATTATAAATATGATATAACCCAACTTTATTTAGTTTAATTTTATAAATATTTTGACAGCTCGTAAGTTGGACATACCGGGATAAATTCCTCAAGCACAACTATCATATAATAATCCTCCACCAATAGCTTAACATTTTGATAATACCTAACGAAAATCTGATCTCAGAAATAAACACTTACGATCTTGAATACATTATTACAATTCCCTAGTAATGACTTAATATGTATTAGAAACATTCTAGTTAAAATCACTTAGCTCAAAGTGATTTATGCTAGACTACTCGATATCTTGGTTCTATCTCCCCACGCTTCCCAAAAGCTAACTTGTCACCTGTTTCCACAAAAATTATAGTTCTAACGAATATAAAATTCACAGTTGATAGAATAAAATGCTTACTCCCTGAGTATATCAAAAGTTATATGATATCTCCCTGAGTGTGCGACGTGATTATTATGTTATATGAAACGTAACATTAGAAAGGTATTGGGAATATAATGAATTGCGGTGGTAAAGCTCTTACATTATGGTTATGATTTTGGCGTTGTGAAATAGGAACAACTTGGGAGATATCATATTACTTTTGATATATTCAGGAAGTATCTTGTTATTTTACAGCATTTTACTCTATCAACTATGAATTTTATATTCGTTAGAACTATGATGTTTTGTTAGTTCTAGCTTTCAAAGATGAAACAGACTAGATCAGTAAGAAGATCAAGAAACATACCACCAGCTCATAATGCAGTTCGGACCGATACTTATCAGAACAAATCGAAGCCTTGCTTGAGATTTCTTAAGATATCAAACCAAAAGTTTTATGTGCAAATCAGTCTAAAAGATCAACGATCATTTATTGAATCATTTAATGTAACGCTAAATGTAAAAGCAACTTGAAGACTAAATTTACCTTAAACGGTACTAGACAGAAAAGATCTTATCAGACAAATATTGGAGCAACAAACACAAGAAAGGAAAGTCTTTGCATAGTAACATAGACTGAAAACTACATCTTAAAGTATTGTATACTTTCGGAATTTGAAGTTGAAGAAATATGAAGATGCAAATCCAGAAATATTAACTTTGGCCAAATTGTCTATATAAGGATACAACTTCAAATGATCAAATAAACAAGAGATATACTCATTCACTTAAAGCAAGCAGACCACTCTCTCAACCAAAAATAATATTCTTAACTGCTTAAAATTCATTGCACGTTATATCGTTGTATTCGATCATTAAAGAATAGTTCTAGGTTATATTCACTTTATCATTTGTGTATGCACTGAGATAGAAGAATGAAGTAAAATTGTAACTGTCAGACGAGTTGTGTCTGAACAGATTGAGTCCTAGGAGTTTTAGTCTCGTAGTGGGTAAATCCAACTGAATCGGGGTTGTACATTTGTTGTAATACTCAAAGTCTTCTAGTGAATCATTCCTTAAGTGGAAGAAGGTGAGACGTAGAATGATTTACCTTCGAACTTCCATAAACATATCTTGTCTATTTGCTTTCCACACCCTACTTTCGTTTCTAGCCATCATATCGATATTTCTAACCCAGCTGACTGATTCCGCACTTAATTCAAAAGTAGTCAACAAAGTTCAGATTGATTGAGAGATCGATCTCATCTGTTAACTGATACGTGTTGTTTTTACACTTATTATGTAATACCCCCGAAATGTGATATGATTATGTTCTACGATGATAAATTATGATGTGTTTAAGGGTTGTGGTGTATTTAAATTGGGGGCCACGATTTATGTTATGATGATATGATGTGGGGGAACATGTTGGGTGTTTTAAAGGATGTATTAATTAAATGAAGTTAGAAAATATCGAGTGAGGATATTTTAATACATCGTACTATATACCGGGACACAATTAAACACCTCAAGGCACCCCAACCATACCACCCCCCAATCGGCCACCTCACCCCTTCCCCACTTGTTTAACCCATACCCCCCACTTGATCATGCCCATGCTTCCAATCACTTTTTGGCAGCCAAATCATTCCCTTCTCCTTCTCTTTTTTCCCCCCATTTTCGTTCCAGCTTAGCAGCTGTAAGGCAAGAAAAAAGCTTGGTAAGAAGGTGTTCAAATCCTTGCAAAAAGAGGAGCAAAAAGAGAGGGGTAAGTGGGTACCCTGTTTTTCTGGGTTTGTGTTTGAGCTTGGGTTTGGTGGGTTGTTTTTAACGCATGCTAAGTGTAGGCTTGGGTGAAACCTTGGTAAGGATGCTTACATGGTAGTATTAAGTAACTACTAGCATGGTTGTTTGAGCATTTTACATGATTTATGTGATAGATTTCTTGTTATGAATCTATGTGCTCGAAAAACCTGGACAAAGAAGAAGATACTCTGTTTTTGTATAGGATGGTTGAGGATGAAGATTATGATGATGTTATGATGCATGTTAGCTTAGGTTTTGTTAAACCTTTGATTTAAGAGCTTACATGGATATTTTATGAAATTCTTCACATGTTTGTTTCAGCATGAAAGATGTGTTATGAAGTAGAAAAGATGGTATGAAAAGAGGTGCTCAAAAATCTGGGGAAAATCTCGATTTTTCAGAGCTCTCGATCGATCGAGATTTGGTCCCGATCGATCGAGCGAGACAGAAGGTCTAATGCATGTTTTCAAAATTTTGGTGCCGATCGATCGAAGGATTTCTCGATCGATCGGTGAAGCTCCTCGATCGATCGGTAAAATGTTCGATCGATCGAGCGAGGCAGGATGCTAAGGTACTGTTTGTGCACAGTGTCTCGATCGATCGAGACCTTGGGCCGATCGATCGAGAGAGGCAGAACGTTGAAAAATATAATGATGTTTTATTTTGTTAAGTTTATGATGTGAGATGGTTTTGAGGCATCTATGGTATTATGTGGTCTTGTAGAACCATCCCAGGTACCGGCACCATCAAGGAGATAAAGTCTGTTGACTCCTCCTCCTTTTGAAAAGGTACGTAAGAGGCGTACGGGCATCGGACGGTAACACACATCTTTATACTACAACTATGCTTTTATTGCATGAGTATTCACGATGAAATGATGATGTTTATACGATGTTTACACGATGATGTTTATACGATGAAGTTCATACGATGTTTATATGATGATGCTTATACGATGCTTATATGATGACGTTTACACGATGTAATTGTGGTAAGATGCCACGGGGTAAGATGCCCCACATGGTAAGAGGCCATGCGATGTATTGTGGTAAGATGCCACGGGGTAAGAAGCCATGCGATGTTATTGTGGTAAGATGCCACGGGGTAAGATGCCCCATATGGTAAGAGGCCATACGATGATATTGTGGTAAGATGCCACGGGGGTAAGATGCCCCATATGCATGATTATAAATCAGGGACAACAATAAGAAGTTAATGAGAAATCCAGCATATTTACTTAACAAATATTTCATGCATTCGCTATGATGTTTTCATGATGCTAGTAAGATTGTATATGCTCATGATGTGTTGTCCCTGTAGGTACACTTTTGGAAGAAAGGACTAAGGGTCGGGTTGAGGCAGTGAGCTACGAGGGACACAGGAATGTATAGGATTCAAGTTATGATTAGTATCTACTCTAGGAGTAGTGTAAATCTAAATGACATTCTTTTAGAATGTAATGAATTATTTTTGAAGTTTTGTATTTTGGCCTGTAATCCTGTTAGCTCGTGTAACAACCAAAACCTTAAGATGTTACCTTAATGCATGATTAGTCCTTCTTATGTCTTTTAATCACTGTAGAAGGGGGAAGACCCCACATTAGTGGTATCAGAGCAGTGGTTAGATAACTCGGGGATGAGCGAAGGGTAGCCTTAGCAATAAGTTAGCTAGGTGCTTACTTTTGAACATGTTTATATGTATGTTATTCATAAAGAAGAAGATGTTATGCTAACATGTTCAATTATCTAACGATGAGTTTTATGAACTGCTTTTGGTATTGTTATTAACCCTTGTGTTGCAGCGGCATGGCAGCAAACATAGAAGTGGGTGACGCCATTAGTGTAAATGCAAGTGCTGGACGTACGAATCCATTGCCACCACCAGCCTTGGGCGAAGAACCCTCCGAACAGCAGTTGCTACCTGGGGAATTGAGCTTGGCTCAGTTTATGATGTATCGACCTCCGATGTTCGAGGGAACTGAATCAGGAGAGAAAGCTGAGGAATGGTTAGAGAGAATCGAACAGATATTTGTGGCAGCGCCTTGTGCAAAGACGGCCTGGATCAGATTAGCAGAATTTCAGCTGTCCAAGAAGGCACTGATGTGGTGGAAAACCACAGTGATTGAGCAAGAGGCTCTGTGACAGGAAGTGAATTGGAAGATGTTCCGAACGCGGTTTCTAAACCGCTATTTCTCAGCCGCTGCAAGACAGGCCAAGGAGGATGAGTTTACCAGTTTAAGACAAGGTACCATGCCTGTATCTGACTATGCTCTACATTACTGTTCCTTACTACGATATGTGCCACACATTGCTGCAAGCACTCAAGCGAAGATGCGGAACTTCATGAAGGGCTTAAGGCCTGAACTGTATGACAGGGTGATCACTTATGGCCCTGCCTGTTTTGATGATGCACTCTCACGAGCTGAGCTAGCTGAACTGGGAGTCGGTGCATATCCTGATGCTGTGCCACCTCCGGCACCCCCTCAGAGATCCACTTCTGATAATTTGAAGCCCAGGGGTGATCAGTTTAAGCCTAGGGGGAACACTTCGGCATCGAGATTCAGTGGCAAGAAGCCCGAGAATCGATGGAAAGGGAAAGGTAGGAATGATGCTCCATCTGGGAGAGGTCAGTCTCAGGGAGACAGATCTGGAAGAGTTCAGTGCACTCTTTGTGCGCAACCACATTTGGCAAAGGACTGCGTAGGATGTTATGTCTGTGGCGACAGAGGCCACTTTGCTCGGCGGTGTCCCAACAGGGGAAGACAACAGAGCTCTACGGGGAGACCTGCGGACAGAACGGCACAACACCGGCCACCTTTTGTGCCAAGACAGTATGGAGGTCAGCCCGCGGGGCCACCTCAGGGACAGGTGTATGCTTTGACGAGGGAGCAGGCTACAGCGGTCCCGGAGGAAGTTATAGCGGGTACGTGTCTTTTATTTACGCATCCTGCTCTTATATTGATAGACACAGGTGCGTCACACTCTTTTGTGTCGATGAGTTTTGTTGAAAGGCACCACATATGCACTTCTCCGTCCCCCATGCCTCTTATGGTCTCGACCCCCGCTGGAAGAAGTTTTACTACGGATCAGATTGTCTATGATGGCCTCATTTATTTTGAGGATAATGAGCTAAGATCAGATTTGATTGTGCTGGGAATGACAGACTTCGATTGCAATGTGGGCATCGATATTCTGAACAAGTATCAGGCAGTGGTAGACTGCAGGCAGAGGACTGTCCGATTTAGATCTGTATTGAGAGTCCAGTGGACATTTTATGGGGATGGTTCCCGTCCGAAGATTCGGTTAATATCTGCTGTCAAGATGACACAGCTATTGGAACGAGGTCATGCAGGATATCTTATATATGATGTTGATATGACGGATAAGAGGAAGGAATTGAAGGTTGAGGATGTGCCCGTAGTGGCGGAGTTTCCTGATGTCTTTCCGGAGGAGATTCCCGGATTCCCACCGACGAGAGAGGTCGAGTTTGGGATTGAGTTGCTACCAGGGACGTCTGCAATTTCTCGTGCCCCGTATAGGATGGCACCAGCGGAGCTAAGAGAGCTAAAGATTCAATTGCAAGAGCTCCTAGACAAAAACTACATACGCCCTAGCGTATCGCCATGGGGTGCGCCTGTCTTATTTGTTAAGAAGAAAGATGGATCGATGCGTCTATGCATTGACTATAGGCAGTTGAACAAAGCTACAGTAAAGAACAAGTATCCCCTCCCGAGGATCGATGACTTGTTCGATCAGTTGCAGGGTACGAGGCTCTACAGTAAGATCGATCTGAGGTCGGGGTACCATCAGATTCGAGTAAGAGAAGATGATGTCCAGAAGACGGCTTTCAGGACTAGATATGGGCACTATGAATTCCTGGTCATGCCTTTTGGGGTGACGAATGCCCCAGCTGTCTTCATGAGTTTGATGAACAGGGTGTTCCAGCCATATTTGGATCAGTTCGTCATAGTCTTCATTGACGACATACTTATTTACTCTCGGACTGAAGAAGAGCATGTAAGGCACTTGAGGACAGTGCTTCAGATCCTTAGGGATCATCAGTTATATGCAAAGCTTAGTAAGTGCGAGTTCTGGTTGGACAGCGTGGTATTCTTAGGCCATGTCATATCTAGCCATGAGATATCTGTGGATCCCAAGAAGATTGAAGCTGTGATGGAGTGGGCTGCACCCACTTCTGTACCTGAGATAAGGAGTTTTCTCAGTTTGGCAGGATATTACCGACGTTTCGTCGAGGGTTTTTCGAAGATTGCCAAACCCCTGACACAGCTGACTCAGAAAGGAGTCCCCTTCTTTTGGTCTGAAGCTTGTGAGGAAAGCTTCCAAGAGCTGAAGCGTCGTTTGACTACAGCGCCTGTACTGGTGATTCCGTCTGAAGATAAGAGATTCGCCTTGTATACGGATGCGCCATTACAGGGTTTGGGCTGTGTGTTGATGCAAGATAAGCATGTAGTGGCTTATGCATCGAGGCAACTGAAGCCACACGAAGCCAGGTATCCAGTGCATGATTTGGAACTGGCGGCCATCATATTTGCCTTAAAAATCTGGAGGCATTATTTGTATGGCACGTCCTTCACTATATATACGGATCATAAGAGCCTGAAGTTCTTATTCACTCAGGCAGAGTTGAATATGAGGCAAAGAAGGTGGATGGATTTGCTCAAAGACTATGATTGTGAAATTGAGTACCATCCAGGTAAAGCGAACCTGATAGCAGATGCCTTAAGTCGGAAGGTGAAGAGTACTGTAGAGGACGTCATGTGTTTGTCAGCTTTGATGACTTCTTACTGCCATCTGGGCTATGACTTCGATGTAGACACGTCGCCTGTGCGAGTGTCGACCTTATTGGGGGAGCCAGATATATTTGAGGCAATCAGGAAGGCCCAGAAGTTGGATAGTGAGATTCAGAGATGGACATCATTGATACTTCAGGGTCAGCCATCCAAGTTCAGAGTGGCTGAAGATGAGTCTTTGAGACTGGGCAACCGATGGGTAGTCCCAGATACACCAGAACTGCGTAGAGGAATATTGGAGCGAGCCCACAGTAGTCGGTTCAGTATCCACCCAGGGGGAAAGAAGATGTACAAAGATCTATGCGATCAATTCTGGTGGAGACGCATGAAGCGTGAGGTGATCGTTTTTGTTAAAAGATGTTTAATCTGCCAGCAGGTAAAGGCAGAGAGGCAGAGGTCTGGTGGAGAACTGAAGAGCTTAGAGGTGCCTGAATGGAAGTGGGAGCATATATCTATGGACTTCGTGACCCACTTGCCAAGGACGACCTCAGGATTTGATGCGATCTGGGTGATCGTAGATAGGCTGACGAAGACGGCTCATTTCATCCCTTACAGTATGTCGTATACATACTTAAAGATGGCCCAAATGTATATACGGGATGTGGTGAGATTGCATGGTATTCCAGTCTCGATAGTGTCTGACAGGGACCTGAGGTTCACTTCACATTTCTGGGAGGGTCTTCAGACAGCTTTGGGCACAGAGGTGAGACTGAGTACGGCCTATCACCCTCAGACCGACGGCCAAACAGAGCGTACCATTCAGACGCTCGAGGACATGTTGAGGGCATGTATTTTGGAGTTTGATACTCCGTGGCAGGATTCAGTGCCGCTGGTAGAGTTCTCCTATAACAACAGTTATCAAGCGAGCATTCAAATGGCCCCTTTTGAAGCTCTGTATGGACGACGATGTAGATCACCGCTGTATTGGGAGGACTTGACTAGCAAAGCGGTCGGAGGACCGGATATGATCAAGGATATGGAAGGTAAGATTAAGATGATACGCCAAAAGATGAAAGCGGCCCAAGATAGGCAAGCGGCCTATGCCAATAAGCGGCGACGACCACTAGAATTCCAGTTAGGAGACAGGGTCTTCTTAAAGATCTCGCCCTTCAGGGGTGTGGTTCGTTTTGGGATGCGGGGAATGTGATGACCTGAGATTAGGGATGTTAATCCCGGAGTGTTAATAACCTCTAAAGTTGTTTTACGTGGCGATTTGGAGTTTAATTGAGGTGTCGGGCCTTCTGGGCTCATTTATTTGGGCAGTTGGGATCGTTGGATCTCGAGGTTGAGATCGTATTCTCATTTCGGTGAAAACCTGTGAGTTGGGTTTTTAGTGTGACTCAAAATCTCGGGTGCTTTGTGTGGGCACCGGTAGGGGTTTTTGAGTTAGAGAGAGATTTTTTGAAAACAGATGATTTTTAATGAATCATGATGTATTTGTGGGGCTATTAGTATTTCGGGGTATTTTTGCTATAAATACCAGTTGAACCCGAGATTTTAATTATCGGAACCATTTTTTCCCCCACCTTTCCCGTTTTTCTCTCTCCCCGACCCGCGTGTTTTCCCGTCTGTTTTGACCCCCGCGGCTTCAAACGCCGCGCCCGCCGCCGTCCGGCCGCCGTTCGGCGCGTCCGACCCGCCGCCAGCTTCGTCTCTTCCAGGCGCACCTCCCCGTACCAACAATTAGAAGTTTGGTCGCGATTTGAGCTCGGATTTCTGCAGAAAGCGCTAGGGTTCGTCACTGGATTCTGTTAGATTTTGTGGCTTGATTTTGGTACGATTTTTGGGGCTTTTATTCAGGCGATTTTGGGGCGTTTTGTGCTTTGATTGGGGTCGAATATTTCTTGCTTTGAGGTTCAAAGAAATTCGTTGCCATTGGTTCGATTTTGGGTGTTCTATTTTTCGAAAAACCTTGCTGATTTTGGATAAATTATTATGCTTCACATGGTTCAGCTTTTGAGTCTCTTTGGTGATGCATTATGGTTCGATTTTCATGTTGTTTGATGAGTTAGGGTTCGAAAATTTGGGGATTTTTGGCAAGGGGTGATGATTCTTGTTGTAATCGATTAATTCATGTTTTAGATGATTTGTGGTGTTTAGTTGGGTTCGATTTGTGTTGTGAAGGTTCGAAATTTGTGGGGTGTTCTTGAGCAATTTTTGATAATGGTTAATTGTCGTGTGTTGACAATATTTTTGAGGGTTATGGGTGTGCTTGAGCATGGGTTGCATGTTCGTAAATAATTGTGAATTATTTATCGTGTTAGCACATCGTTCCTCGGAGCATGGAACTTGAGCAAGGTTTGGCTCGGACTTCGGAAATTTGAGGTACGTACGACGTACGAGCATTACTTTATATAAGAGCATTTGTGAAATGCATAATGTATTTTGATTTCATCGATGGTTGTGCGTATGGTTATATTTATGTGTTGATACATATGGGGTACTGGGTCTATATGACTATTGTACGGCATTTGAGATGCCTGAGAATGATCGTGGGATCATGTACTCATTATAAGACATGTGAGATGTCTAGGTATAATGGAAAATGGTAAAATAAATGCTATGCATTTGAGCTATCTGTGATTGATAGCGAAATTGAGAAATCAGTATTAGATATTGAGATATCTATATTTGTATGTATAATGAACTTGGAATCATTGATTATTGATATTTGAGAATCAGGCATGCGGTGAGTAAATCAATGTGTGGATTTACTGATTTTTGAGATTTGATGAGTTTGATGATTGTGAGAACAGGGACAGTACACGGAATCCCGGATGAGGACGTTGCCATCCAGGGAGTATCATTTAAAATTCATTAGTATTTACTTTTGTTGTAAATTATGAATTTCATTATTATGATTATGGGATTTTGTGTATTGGTATGCTCACCCCGTTGGGGGCTGTCTCTGTTGGGGCAGGTGAACAGGTGCATCGATGGCTGTGGAGCTGAGCTCGAGCTGTTGATTGGATGTACTCACAGGATCGTGGTACCAGGGCTTGATGGAGCACGGTATCGTATAGAGTACTTATATACACCCGAGGTTTATACACATTTATGATGCTCGCATGTGAGCACGGATATCCTTGTATATGGGTTGTATATAAAGGCATGAGCCTTTCTCTCTTTCATTATATGTTGCATGCAATTAAGAGTAGAATTGCTAATGATATGAGAGTCATGGGTGTATTATGTGGGTGTTGAAACCCATTTATGTGTCTTATGTGTGGTGTCTTCCCTGGCTGGGAATTTACTTTGTGTTCTGTATTTCTGTTGAGTATTGTGTATTCCCTGGCCGGGAATTATATTATGTGTTGTGCTTTCATTTTGGGATAGCTCTACTTATGGGGAGACTCTGCCCAAATTTTTATAAAAGTCCACAATGTAAAAAGTGGCAAAAAGGGGATGGTAATGGGCGAACTCGATGAGTCTATATGTTGTTAGGATGATGATCTTATAACATTGAGTATTAAAGAAATTTTGTAGTTGCCATTCAATGGTAAAGTATCATCTGAGCTTCCCGATTGACTTTTTATTGAAAGCATGTGCCACACATAGTGGTTAATACACTAATTAAGGGTTAAGGGCTTGGGGTCCTTACATTAGTGGTATCAGAGCAGTGGTTAGCTCTTTGGGGCTGTTGAGGGCCTGGAACATGCTGATAGGGATGAGTAGCACATATTTATGCATGATAGTAGTTAGTGTGGTGTGACACAACTATTTTGCTTATGTGCATTTGTGATATGTGATCATAGTGAAACGATTATATGTCATGACATCTATAGAATCATAATATAACTTGTTGATTATGATTGTGAGTTGTGACGCAGGGACAACCAAGTGGAGCATTTTGAAATGCATTGGGATACAGGAAGTACTTTGTACTCATAGTTTATGCATTTACTCATTATAATCATATTGTGTGGAATATGGATTATCGTATGCTCATGGTTTGGAATTGTTCTTGTAGGGATACTATGACGTGGAAAGGCTAAGGCCATGGTTGAAAAGACACGAAACGGTAACCTGCGTTTTATATACATCTTGGAATTATGCATTGTGGTTGCATGTATACATGTAGTGATGATTTTAATGCTTTGCCGCCAAATGTTGAAGCGAGGGGTGGGAGTACCGCATGTCGCATTTGAGCGAGGTGCATTAAAATACACTCATGATGATGTATGTTGGTATATGGATTATGCTTTGTGATGCAGGTATGGATGGAATACTTGGTGAATATCCCATGAGTCATTGTTATGGATGAGTGATGATTTTAAATGCTTGCCGCTATTTATTGTTTTGTGCTGCTAAAATGTGAAGCGAGGGGTGGGAGCGCCGCATGTCACATTGAAGCGTGGTTAGCATATGAGGCGAGGAAAGAATATTTGCCGCTAAAATGTGAGGCGAGGGGTGGGAGTACCGCATGTCCATTTAAGCGAGGTTATTCTATGCCGCCTATATGTGAAGCGAGGGGTGGGAGTACCGCATGTTTTTACTTGAGCGAGGGGCATTAAAATACACTACCGTGACAATGACTAGGGATCGGCTATATTGACTGGCGATGGTTCTTGCCGCCATGGATATTGATAGCGATGGTTCATGCCGCTATATTGACTGGCGATGGTTCTTGCCGCCATGTATATTGATAGCGATGGTTCATGCCGCTATATTGACTGGCGATGGTTCTTGCCGCCATGTATATTGATAGCGATGGTTCATGCCGCTATATTGACTGGCGATGGTTCTTGCCGCCATGGATATTGATAGCGATGGTTCATGCCGCTATATTGACTGGCGATGGTTCTTGCCGCCATGGATATTGATAGCGATGGTTCATGCCGCTTGACTGGCGATGGTTCTTGCCGCCATGTATATTGATAGCGATGGTTCATGCCGCTATATTGACTGGCGATGGTTCTTGCCGCCATGTATATTGATAGCGATGGTTCATGCCGCTATATTGACTGGCGATGGTTCTTGCCGCCATGGATATTGATAGCGATGGTTTATTCCGCTATATTGACTGGCGATGGTTCTTGCCGCCATGTATATGGATAGCGATGGTTCATTCCGCTATATTGACTGGCGATGGTTCTTGCAGCCGGATATATTGCTAGCGATGCCTCTTTCCGCTATTATGTGGACGATGATTCATGCTCAGGTGTATAGCGAGGTTTCATGCCACTTATTATATGACGAGGTATCATGCCGTCGATTCTATAGCGATGGATTGTGCCGCTATGTGCTCAGCACAGGATTTTGCCGCCTTCGAGCGATGGGTGCTGACTACGTACTATTATCGAGCGACGGAGAAAGGTATGCCGCTATATTGATAGCGATGAGGTATGTCATATTACTTGTGTTAGCATTATTGTGGATACTATGTGTTGCTATATATATTCCATGTGTTTGACGATGAGATTATGGATGTCGTGTATTGCCATGTACCGTCGTATGTTTGACGATGTTAGTTGGATGTCATATGTTGACATATGCCGTCACGGGATGACGATGACATAGTTGATGTTCTATGTAGACGTGTGGCGTCGTTTTGATGATTAATACATTTATGTTATGTATTTGGTTATATGGTTTGAGTGCCTTGGTGGGCACATGGTAGTGTCTGAGTCACTAGTTGACGAGACCATTATGCCGAGCAAGTTGCTCGAGGAACTATTGGGTGCGCTGTATAGGAATTATACCGCAGCACATATTCGAAGTATATATTTGTCGAGCAATGATACCCTTGGGTATGCTCGTTGGTTTGGCTAGGGCCAAGTGATTGGTGGTAAGAGTAGTCATTGAGGAAACTACTCGCTTGTGTTGTGATGTAGGGTAGACATGGTTGCACCCACCCTGAGGATGTGGGATAAGTCTTAACGGATTATGATTGCATCATAAGTGAGCAAGGACACCGGGTTGTCCATTGTGCTTGGTATTTTAGAGATATGCTGGGTGATGACCCACAACTCTAATAATTTGTACGGTATGGTATACCGGATTGGGACGTGTGTCACGTCGATAAGCTGGTACGAGCCTATGGAGACAGTGCTTTGCTAGCCAGATATCGTGGTAATGATATAGTGTGATTGTTGGAGCCATGATACTGCACGATGGAACCGAGTTTGGTGAATCGTATGATGATACGATGAAAGCTTTTGGCAGGCTTTTGATTGTCCCTTTGTAGCATGATGTTGAGGCATGTGACACCCCATGAGAACGTTTATACGTCTATTGTTTTGAGGGATTTGTCTGGGGCAGCTCATAATGTTGGAGTACTAACAAGAGAGTCGTCAGGTCGTTATTGACTCGATCTGAGGGAACCCGTACATTTGGGATGCAATGGGTGTTATTGTATCCAGTTTTCCGAACAGTGGTTCGAGACTTGTGGATCTCGAGTTCGATGGCACTCCCCTTGTGGGGAAGGAGGTAGTATTATACCCATTTGGAAATCTTTGAAAGATTCGGTAAGTTGGTACGTGTAGTGTTGATTTTGGGAATCACACCGTGTTGTTGATCGTCGATTATCGTTCTCCACTGGGTAGGGAATGACTCAGAATTGATAGTTGTGTTTGGGGCTTAGGGGTATGTTGTAGATACCCGAGCCAAGTGCATTGAGTATGCATGTGATGTCAGTGCTTATGCAGGTATACCGGCGAGTATACGGATGCCAGTTATTGATTTCCTTCTTGTCAAGCATAGAGTTATGCTACTTTTGGATGGTTAAATCTCTGATGAGAGATATGGAACACCTTGAGATTGGGAATCTCCATGGCACGATGATTATGAGGGATAATCGTGAAGTTAGTTGACTTCCCTTGAGGAGGGATTATCTTGTGTGGGTTGAGATGTTCCCTGGTTGGTGTTTCCCTTCGAGTTATACGATAGCCTTCCCAAGTTTGGATTGTTAAATCCTAGGATTGCCAAGGGATGGCAGGAATTCAGATTGGTTGGGTGTCGCTGCCGACACAAGCGTTGAGGATGCAATGGGTTTATTGCATGTCCTTTCAGAATTTGAACTCTGTGGAGTCTCGATGGTTTGTTTATGATCAGGATGTGATCCTTGGAATATCCGGAGGTGGACATCTTGTGAGATGTCTTTTGTGTGAATCTGTGGCCGTGAGTTGCCCAAATTGAGTTGCAATGATGCGACTGCTCATTCGATGGAGGAGGTTTGGAAGTGGAGACCAGGTTTGGTTTGTGTACATCGTGGTATACTAATGTTTCCCCCGTAACGATGTATGTTAGACATCGTGAGTCATGATAGAGATGTCTTTGAATGATATCTACGATGGAATCGGGAGCAATTCGAATCCTTGCAGTTTCAGTTGACTAACTGCTTTTGGACTGTTAGCGTTGAGTTGTACTGACGCTCTTTGACGTTATGATGGATTTGGAAGTCTATTCCACTCCAGAGATTGACACGAGGTCAACGTTCTCACGGTTGAGGTGTCATTCATGATGCGTTCTTACTAAGTGGTATTAGAACGAAGGATGACTGTCCGATCTACGGTCGTAAATATTGGTTGTTTTGCAGTCACGAGGGACTGACTTTTGGGATGACCCGCATCGAGGTACGTTTTGCCTCTTGGGTGATATGTTGGTTTTGGTATGTCGATCTGTTTCAGAGTTTGATGTGAGATAAGTATCCTCGCGGTTTTTAAGACGATTCTGATATGGTCAGGAATCGAGGTTATGGCTTCATGTTGTTGTGTAGCCCGGGTGTTACGTGATACATCGGTGCTAATTTCGAGGACGAAATTCTTTTAGTGGGGGATATTGTGATGACCTGAGATTAGGGATGTTAATCCCGGAGTGTTAATAACCTCTAAAGTTGTTTTACGTGGCGATTTGGAGTTTAATCGAGGTGTCGGGCCTTCTGGGCTCATTTATTTGGGCAGTTGGGATCGTTGGATCTCGAGGTTGAGATCGTATTCTCATTTCGGTGAAAACCTGTGAGTTGGGTTTTTAGTGTGACTCAAAATCTCGGGTGCTTTGTGTGGGCACTGGTAGGGGGTTTTTGAGTTAGAGAGAGAGTTTTTGAAAACAGATGATTTTTAATGAATCATGATGTATTTGTGGGGCTATTAGTATTTCGGGGTATTTTTGCTATAAATACCAGTTGAACCCGAGATTTTAATTATCGGAACCATTTTTCCCCCACCTTTCCCGTTTTTCTCTCTCCCCGACCCGCGTGTTTTCCCGTCTGTTTTGACCCCCGCGGCTTCAAACGCCGCGTCCGCCGCCGTTCGGCGCGTCCGACCCGCCGCCAGCTTCGTCTCTTCCAGGCGCACCTCCCCGTACCAACAATTCGAAGTTTGGTCGCGATTTGAGCTCGGATTTCTGCAGAAAGCGCTAGGGTTCGTCACTGGATTCTGTTCGATTTTGTGGCTTGATTTTGGTACGATTTTTGGGGCTTTTATTCAGGCAATTTTGGGGCGTTTTGTGCTTTGATTGGGGTCGAATATTTCTTGCTTTGAGGTTCAAAGAAATTCGTTGCCATTGGTTCGATTTTGGGTGTTCTATTTTTCGAAAAACCTTGCTGATTTTGGATAAATTATTATGCTTCACATGGTTCAGCTTTTGAGTCTCTTTGGTGATGCATTATGGTTCGATTTTCATGTTGTTTGATGAGTTAGGGTTCGAAAATTTGGGGATTTTTGGCAAGGGGTGATGATTCTTGTTGTAATCGATTAATTCATGTTTTAGATGATTTGTGGTGTTTAGTTGGGTTCGATTTGTGTTGTGAAGGTTCGAAATTTGTGGGGTGTTCTTGAGCAATTTTTGATAATGGTTAATTGTCGTGTGTTGACAATATTTTTGAGGGTTATGGGTGTGCTTGAGCATGGGTGTGCTTGAGCATGGGTTGCATGTTCGTAAATAATTGTGAATTATTTATCGTGTTAGCACATCGTTCCTCGGAGCATGGAACTTGAGCAAGGTTTGGCTCGGACTTCGGAAATTTGAGGTACGTGCGACGTACGAGCATTACTTTATATAAGAGCATTTGTGAAATGCATAATGTATTTTGATTTCATCGATGGTTGTGCGTATGGTTATATTTATGTGTTGATACATATGGGGTACTGGGTCTATATGACTATTGTACGGCATTTGAGATGCCTGAGAATGATCGTGGGATCATGTACTCATTATAAGACATGTGAGATGTCTAGGTATAATGGAAAATTGGTAAAATAAATGCTAGGCATTTGAGCTATCTGTGATTGATAGCGAAATTGAGAAATCAGTATTAGATATTGAGATATCTATATTTGTATGTATAATGAACTTGGAATCATTGATTATTGATATTTGAGAATCAGGCATGCGATGAGTAAATCAATGTGTGGATTTACTGATTTTTGAGATTTGATGAGTTTGATGATTGTGAGAACAGGGACAGTACACGGAATCCCGGATGAGGACGTTGCCATCCAGGGAGTATCATTTAAAATTCATTAGTATTTACTTTTGTTGTAAATTATGAATTTCATTATTATGATTATGGGATTTTGTGTATTGGTATGCTCACCCCGTTGGGGGCTGTCTCTGTTGGGGCAGGTGAACAGGTGCATCGATGGCTGTGGAGCTGAGCTCGAGCTGTTGATTGGATGTACTCACAGGATCGTGGTACCAGGGCTTGATGGAGCACGGTATCGTATAGAGTACTTATATACACCCGAGGTTTATACACATTTATGATGCTCGCATGTGAGCACGGATATCCTTGTATATGGGTTGTATATAAAGGCATGAGCCTTTCTCTCTTTCATTATATGTTGCATGCAATTAAGAGTAGAATTGCTAATGATATGAGAGTCATGGGTGTATTATGTGGGTGTTGAAACCCATTTATGTCGTCTTATGTGTGGTGTCTTCCCTGTCTGGGAATTTACTTTGTGTTCTGTATTTCTGTTCAGTATTGTGTATTCCCTGGCCGGGAATTATATTATGTGTTGTGCTTTCATTTCGGGATAGCTCTACTTATGGGGAGACTCTGCCCAAATTTTTATAAAAGTCCACAATGTAAAAAGTGGCAAAAAGGGGATGGTAATGGGCGAACTCGATGAGTCTATATGTTGTTAGGATGATGATCTTATAACATTGAGTATTAAAGAAATTTTGTAGTTGCCATTCAATGGTAAAGTATCATCTGAGCTTCCCGATTGACTTTTTATTGAAAGCATGTGCCACACATAGTGGTTAATACACTAATTAAGGGTTAAGGGCTTGGGGTCCTTACAGGGAAAGTTATATCCGAGGTATGTTGGGCCATATGAAGTTTTACCGCGTATCGGTACATTAGCTTATCGTTTGGCTCTACCGCCATCTTTATCTGGCATACACGATGTTTTCCATGTCTCTATGTTAAGGAAGTATGAGCCATACCCGTCTCATGTCTTACAGCCTACTGAAGTACAGTTAGACTCAGATGTGTCCTACGTTGAACGACCAATCAGAATTCTGGATCGAGAGGATCGCAGACTACGAAGTAAAGTAATACCGATGGTCAAAGTTCAGTGGGATCGTCGGGGTGTCGAGGAGGCTACGTGGGAGACGAAACGGCATATGGTGCAGCACTATCCGGAACTATTCTCTGGTATGTTTTTATGTTTAGTTTCGATATGATGATGCATGTGGATTTCGAGGACGAAATCTTATAAGTAGGGGAGTAATGTAATACCCCCGAAATGTGATATGATTATGTTCTACGATGATAAATTATGATGTGTTTAAGGGTTGTGGTGTATTTAAATTGGGGGCCACGATTTATGTTATGATGATATGATGTGGGGAACATGTTGGGTGTTTTAAAGGATGTATTAATTAAATGAAGTTAGAAAATATCGAGTGAGGATATTTTAATACATCGTACTATATACCGGGACACAATTAAACACCTCAAGGCACCCCAACCATACCACCCCCCAATCGGCCACCTCACCCCTTCCCCACTTGTTTAACCCATACCCCCCACTTGATCATGCCCATGCTTCCAATCACTTTTTGGCAGCCAAATCATTCCCTTCTCCTTCTCTTTTTTCCCCCCATTTTCGTTCCAGCTTAGCAGCTGTAAGGCAAGGAAAAAGCTTGGTAAGAAGGTGTTCAAATCCTTGCAAAAAGAGGAGCAAAAAGAGAGGGGTAAGTGGGTACCCTGTTTTTCTGGGTTTGTGTTTGAGCTTGGGTTTGGTGGGTTGTTTTTAACGCATGCTAAGTGTAGGCTTGGGTGAAACCTTGGTAAGGATGCTTACATGGTAGTATTAAGTAACTACTAGCATGGTTGTTTGAGCATTTTACATGATTTATGTGATAGATTTCTTGTTATGAATCTATGTGCTCGAAAAACCTGGACAAAGAAGAAGATACTCTGTTTTTGTATAGGATGGTTGAGGATGAAGATTATGATGATGTTATGATGCATGTTAGCTTAGGTTTTGTTAAACCTTTGATTTAAGAGCATACATGGATATTTTATGAAATTCTTCACATGTTTGTTTCATCATGAAAGATGTGTTATGAAGTAGAAAAGATGGTATGAAAAGAGGTGCTCAAAAATCTGGGGAAAATCCCGATTTTTCAGAGCTCTCGATCGATCGAGATTTGGTCCCGATCGATCGAGCGAGACAGAAGGTCTAATGCATGTTTTCAAAATTTTGGTGCCGATCGATCGAAGGATTCTCGATCGATCGGTGAAGCTCCTCGATCGATCGGTAAAATGTTCGATCGATCGAGCGAGGCAGGATGCTAAGGCACTGTTTGTGCACAGTGTCTCGATCGATCGAGACCTTGGGCCGATCGATCGAGAGAGGCAGAACGTTGAAAAATATATGATGTTTTATTTTGTTAAGTTTATGATGTGAGATGGTTTTGAGGCATCTAATATGGTATTATGTGGTCTTGTAGAACCATCCCAGGTACCGGCACCATCAAGGAGATAAAGTCTGTTGACTCCTCCTCCTTTTGAAAAGGTACGTAAGAGGTGTACGGGCATCGGACGGTAACACACATCTTTATACTACAACTATGCTTTTATTGCATGAGTATTCACGATGAAATGATGATGTTTATACGATGTTTACACGATGATTTATACGATGTTTATACGATGAAGTTCATACGATGTTTATATGATGATGCTTATACGATGCTTATATGATGACGTTTACACGATGTAATTGTGGTAAGATGCCACGGGGTAAGATGCCCCACATGGTAAGAGGCCATGCGATGTATTGTGGTAAGATGCCACGGGGTAAGATGCCCCACATGGTAAGAAGCCATGCGATGTTATTGTGGTAAGATGCCACGGGGTAAGATGCCCCATATGGTAAGAGGCCATACGATGATATTGTGGTAAGATGCCACGGGGGTAAGATGCCCCATATGCATGATTATAAATCAGGGACAACAATAAGAAGTTAATGAGAAATCCAGCATATTTACTTAACAAATATTTCATGCATTCGCTATGATGTTTTCATGATGCTAGTAAGATTGTATATGCTCATGATGTGTTGTCCCTGTAGGTACACTTTTGGACGAAAGGACTAAGGGTCGGGTTGAGGCAGTGAGCTACGAGGGACACAGGAATGTATAGGATTCAAGTTATGATTAGTATCTACTCTAGGAGTAGTGTAAATCTAAATGACATTCTTTTAGAATGTAATGAATTATTTTTGAAGTTTTGTATTTTGGCCTGTAATCCTGTTAGCTCGTGTAACAACCAAAACCTTAAGATGTTACCTTAATGCATGATTAGTCCTTCTTATGTCTTTTAATCACTGTAAAAGGGGGAAGACCCCACATATTATGTTATAAATTTCTAGTTATTTTGTATGGATTCCTAGACGATTTTACGTTGCTTTGTATATATTTGATGATTTCAGGAATCTATGTCTAAATGTATGAAAGTGGAGAAATGAGCTAAAAAGGTTGAAAAATAACTCAAATGAGCTACCCGGTCGAAAAATTACTTTATTGTAACACTTTAAATGACATAGTATGATTGAATGCATATTTGGAATTGTGTTGATCTTATTAAATTCCTATACCGAAATGTCATTGACGTGATCGAAGATATCGAGATTGGACAACTAGAAATAGGTATGATGCGATCGGTACCATAAATCAGGTATCTGTATTATTTGATACATGATTTGCTGAAATTATGTAACAATGTGATATTACTTGGCTATGTGATTTTAGTTGAATTATGGAGCATTCATAGCATTCGTAATTGTCATATCGATGTATGAAAATAAATGTTTTGTTAACACACATCATTTTGATAAAGATACATCGATACTGTTGGGATATGCCCTAAGACAAATCATTAGATGATTGTTTTGACATACAATGTTTATGATTTCATGAATGGCAATTCATTATTATATATTATTCTTTTAACTGTGCAATGTGAATTAATATATATGTTAATGTCCTTAGAATAATATTGTATTATTCTTAAAGATGTCCCTAGTCAAGTATTATCATGAATAGGGATAATGATAATACGTAGAGACTAGTATGTGTTGATTGATGAATTGTTCATTGATATTAGATATCAAATCAACACATGGGTACATGTTAGAGAACGATGTACTGGACAGACCCACCATGAGAATGCAACATGGATAGTTATATGATCGTCATATGCAATTCTCATAGTGATAATAATGTATGTAATCCTTACGACTTGTGATCATCAGAGATCCCAACATAAGGAGTTATGTATCTTGATATCGTCAAACGTTACCCGTAACAGGGTAATCTATAAAGGCGACTATTGGATACACTACGAATTATGTAGAGGGATGTTGACTGATCGAGATAGGATTTGTCCCTCCTATATAACAGGAGATGTGTTTGGCCCTTGATCAAGTAAGAACTAAAATGCATGGCCATGCTCGAATGAGTCGATATGAGATATCGAGCTTATTCGTTTATTCTAGTTCTACTTGGAGATCAAGAAATAAAGATTTGGATATACGAGTATGACTATTCCATGACTCGTGTTTAATCTAAACACAAAGGACAAAGGGATTAAGTTACATGGTTAATATTATCACAAGTTCTAAAGGTTATGTCGAGTCATTGACATTCTTGTAAGTTGGGTAGCCTCGATGTGTTGCTAGACACCGCTCCTTGCTTGTAACGTAAAATGAGATTTTATGTCACTGCCAACATTACAAGATCCTATCGGGTCGCACAAAAGATTAAATCGAGAAGGGAAATTAAATTCATGGGATGAATTAAATAATTAAGAGGAGTCTTAATTAATTATCATAATGATTAAATTAAATCATGGGCTTAAGCCCATGAGGCTTTATGAAAGCCTTTAATTAAATGATATATAATTTGATTGCATGGTGATTAATGGGATTAAGACTTTCATATCATAACCTACACACTAAGAAAGACACACGGCCGCCTCTCTCCATTCACTCTCGGTTTCGCAATAGCCGAAGGTTGAGTGGTGATTTCGTGCCATCTTTTCGATTTAGAATCGAGTGTGTTTCTTGTTCCGGTTTAAGAACTTGTCTAGCAACTTGTTCTTAAACTATCCCTTCACCCGATTTGATCGTGTGGATACCGTTGAGGCAAAACTTGTTAAGTTTTGCTAGTGATTCGAAGGATCGTTGGACGTGAAGCAGCACCGTGGAATCTGCTCAAACACGCTACAAGGGTGAGCCTTCGTATATCCTTTATCCGATATGATAACCTTAGTATAGATCCGCGGTTTAGTAATCCTAATTTTAAATTCCGCTGCGTTGTATGCTCTAAGGATTACTTACAGATACATGACATACATATTGGACATTTCATATTGATCTTACCAATCCTTTGATACCATTTGATTATGATAGATCTATAGTGTCATGGGAACGTTGGGCACGACGATGACAGAGTCTAGGTAGTAACTATAGTCATGCGCGTTGTCGCCGGACCTAGACACGAGGGATGCTGGGCACGACGATGGAGGAGATATGTCGCACGATGTCGCTACCCTCTGCTCGAGCTTGATGTTGATTATTGATACCTTTCTTTGGAATCCTATATTTGGTATCTTGATATTCGATTCATTGTACCTTACATGCATTGCGTTGCATTAGATCATATATCACATTTTATAGATACATGTTGTAGTTACTTGATAGTTCTATATTGGGCTTTGGCTCCCCCAAGGGGTTGTTGTTGTCTTTGTGAGTGGACAACGGCAGGTAATACAGGTAACTAGGATCCCAAAGAGGGAGCTCGATGGAAGCCATCCTGAGGTTGTTTCTATATCTATCTTAGTCGTAGGATAGTTAATTTAGGTTAGGTTGTGTCCTAGAATACATATGTAAATTAAGTTTATTTTAGTTCAGTCTTGAATATTTGTTGAGATTCAGTGTTTATTTACCGCTGGTGGTATTAAGTAAATATTTTGAGTATGAAATGTGTGCTGGAGGCTTATTGTGCATGCTATGGTATGATGTAAATATTTTTAGTATGGATTATGTGCTGGATGCATATTGTGCATGATATGGTATTATGTATTTCATTTTAGCACCGGGAATATTGTTATATGTGTTTTCTTTATTTTGGTATGTCCCCTCGTGCGTAGAGGTCATGCCGAAATTTTTAGGGCCACGTGTTGGTAAATTTTAAATAATCTTTCGTTGTTTAAAATAAATAATCATTGTGTGATAATTAAACACTTGATTAGGAGCAGACCCTCACAGTTGGTATCAGAGCATAAAATGGGAATGCTTTACTTTTGAGTCTTGTGTACACTTTTCAGAGCATAAACTGTGAATGCTTTACTTTTGAGTCTTGTGTACACTTGAATATGCACGAATGAACATGTGCGTTTGTGTTTGAAACTTATTTGACGTATTTTCTCTTTCATGATTTGGAATGAATTAGTTGATGTCAATATGTGATTTATATTTGAGTATGATGAGTTGTGTAGTATTGATATTGACCACGATATCGATATGATACTGTAAATGTGTGATAAACTGAGTAGGGAAAGAGTTTACACTCGAACACCTACAAAACCTGTCATTATTGAACGAATAATGCATTAGATTGAATAAATAAAGAGTATGCATATCAAATCAGACATTAAAATTCTTTTATGAAATTGTATTAGTATGAGGGCATTGAGCAATGACATTGCTCTGGAACCTGTTATGAATAACATTATCGAATGAATTATGAGATAATTGAAATGAGAGTCCTTGGATGTGATTGAGATATCTCCAAGACATAGAGCCATTTAGATTTCGGCAATGAGATGCTGGAAAAGAATGAGATATGGCTATATCGAAACGAGATTTGAATATGACATTTTTACAAAAAGTAAAAAGAATGAACTGATGAATATGTTGTATGACATCATAGTTAGATGTTGTATAATTATGATTTTGATAAAATGGAATATATGTATAATATTGTCATCAAGAATGAGTCGTATAAAAGCATCATGAGATGTTGGGAAAATACGACTATACGAGGTATATATCGAGAGCTTTTGGCAATACACTTGAGGTATTACCCTTCGACGTATTTCTTAATAATGATGAATAGCTTTCCTTGTCATAATTTGTTTTCTATATCCAGATTTTAATTGACGTTATTCTTTAAGTGGGGGAGGTGATTCTGTTAACTAAGATAGTATCTGCAGAGGTATAAATTGGATATATCATTACCATGAGAATGATGATATGATTATATTATGTATGATCGAACCTACTGGTGATCGTTTGCATTGAGTAGTTCGGTATTGATTGATTACTATGAGTTATAATCTAACTCGTGATTATAAAATATTAATTTTAATAAAATGGATAAGTTGTTAATAACATAGATGTAGCACAGATGTTGTGACTCATCAACATTCATAAAAAAAGAATGTACAGAGGTACATGCGGATATGATTAAAACCATGTGAAAAAATAATTAAATACATGCTAAAACATGGTTCAATATATTTTAAACCCATTAATGAACTGATTTAATACGAACCTTGGTGTACCATAGAATCCGTTATTTTCTAAAAATTTAGAAGTGGTACTGATCCAGACCTGGAGATCGCACGGCTGTAGTGTTGGACACGAACTCGTGCTCGGAGCTATTATAGATCTCAACTTAACTGGAGTGATAATTTTGGGTATATTAAAGAACATAATTTGCATGGACCTTAATATTAACTCGATTTAGACTCCGTGCATTTGTGTTAAAGTTTTGAGAAAATTTTAAAACTGGTAAAACTTTCGAAGATACTTCCAATGAGATTTGTAAGCATATTGATATAGAGATCATGACTCGGTATTGAATTTAGACAATTGAATAATGATTGTCTTATGTTAAGGATTTACCTGATTCATTATTTTAGGACAATTCTGTACCGCCGTTTGAATAGTATCAGGTGTCAATCCAAAACCAAGATCTGCCTAAATCTATCTTGTATTCTCGACATTTGATTATGTCATACTAGTCTTCTAATTCTTGACATTATTTTTTAAGAACTCAATGAGTCGAATCTTTTGACAAATTTTAATCGAATTGTAATTACTCCTATTAGTATCTTGGTTTTGCGCGATGAAAATAAGCTATGTTGAATATCCGAAACATATATTTCAGATTCCATACGTGAAATATTTATAATCAATCTGTCCAACCTGAAGGTGGTTTGCACATAATGTTATTTTAGCGGGATACTTCTATTGAAATTTCCCATCGATAGCGAAGATATAAAAATATTATCACATCTCTTATGCGATTAACTCAAACGAGTCAGATATTTCTTTGATCAGATGAGCGTAATTTTTGGTTCTTTGATGATGAAGCTTCATTATCTAGTTCAACTAGAAAATCATCAGAGCGACACTCTTTGCGAAAAAAATTGTATAATCTAGCACAAACCAATACAATATCTGCTTGTGTTGTAAACTTAAGTGAGGAGCCATTTGAACATTTTTTATTGAATTTTTAACTAGCCATTGAACATGAAAAACCACTTAAACTTAAATAATTTCTTATCTATTAATATAAATGATTTTTTCTTCCTTAAAAACCAAATCAATTTGATTTTTTTAAAAACGATGATGGATCATTATTAAATTTATTGAAATCAAAGTTTCAATCATGTGAACCAATTCAACATACATAATTAAGTAATTAATATTTTTTGAAGAATATATCAGATAAATAATAATTAGAATACTAAAATATTTGATATATTTTCAGTATTTTTTTGTGAAACAAATATTTAAGGGTCATTTAAAAAAATAACCCATATTTAAAAAACATTTAACAAAATAACCTAAAATATAAAAACCTTAATTTTTTGACCCAAAACGCCAACTCAGTTGGCGTGTTCAGGAGTCCCGCCAACTGAGTTGGCGGGACCAACTTGAAAAGTTGGTCACGCCAACTGAGTTGGCGTGACCAACTTTGCTTTTATTTTTTTTATATAAAAGTTGGACACGCCAACCAAGTTGGCGTGTCCAACTTGTTTTTTTTTTTTGTTTTTTTTATTTTTTTTTATTTTTTAAATATATAAAATATAATTTAAAATAAAAAATATATATAATAAAAATATGTCTCATTTTATCATTGTCCAGAAAATATATCAACTCAAATATAATTTGACAATTTTACACAAAACAAAAAATGTACATGATTTTGTAAGTTAATATAAATTGCTCCTTCAAAAATATATTACCATACATACTTTTATTCTTTAAAATCACTTCTCAAGTTGGCATGTCCATCTTAGTTTTTTTTTAATAAAAAAACAAACAATTTATAATAAAAAAATATAATAAAAATATGTCTCATCTTATCAGGTAAATTGTAAAATTTTTGTCAATTTTTTAAAATTTTATTTAAATAAATACCCGAAATGTTCAAAATATATTTATTTAATATATATTTATATTAATAAAATATTAAAGTTTGCGAGCGGCTCGGAATGGCTGTCGCGGAACATTATTAATACGGGTACGAGTTTAGACCCATCTCATTGACATCCCTAAGAGTAATCATCGTTACGATGATGCTGCATCTGTTCTTTGGTTTGAAGTGAAACCATGTGCAATGTTTCACGTCATCAATTGTTACGAGGAAGGTGATGAGATAATTATATAAATTTTATATTTAAAAAATTTAATAATGTTCCGCGACGGCCATTTCGTGCCGCAATTTTTTTAGAATTTGATAATAAAAAAATTATTTAAATAAAATTTTAAAAAATGGACAATATTTTTACAATTTACCTGATAAGATGAGACATATTTTTTTATTATAAATTGTTTGTTTTTTTATTAAAAAAAACTAAGATGGACATGCCAACTTGAGAAGTGATTTTAAAGAATAAAAGTATGTTTGGTAATATATTTTTGAAGGAGCAATTTATATTAACTTACAAAATCATGTACATTTTTGGTTTTGTGTAAAATTGTCAAATTATATTTGAGTTGATATATTTTCTGGACAATGATAAGGTGAGACATATTTTTATTATATATATTCTTTATTTTAAATTATGTTTTATATATTTAAAAAAATAAAAAAAAATAAAAAAAACAAAAAAAAAACAAGTTGGACACGCCAACTTGGTTGGCGTGTCCAACTTTTATATAAAATAAAAATAAAAGCAAACGTTGGTCCCGCCAACTGAGTTGGCGGGACCTCTGAACACGCCAACTCAGTTGGCGTTTTGGGTCAAAAAATTAAGGTTTTTATATTTTAGGTTATTTTGTTAAATGTTTTTTAAATGTGGGTTATTTTTTTAAATAACCCAATATTTAACGTTCCTTTTTGACAATATGTTCAAAGTCACTCCACATTTAGTGTTCTTTTATTGATTGATACTTTGATTTTTGATTGAATTATGATTATATGTTTTCCAAATATTGAAGAAAATATTTGATTTTTCTTGATTTCATTAAAATATAAAGTTGTTGTGCTATCCAAAAAATTATGATGCGGAGATTATGGGAAAGTATAAGCCAAAGTGTAAAGCTAATAAATTTACTATTACCGGCATAAAGAAAATTTTTTTATGGTTTACCGTGGTTTTTTCCAATTAAAAGTCTGTCCAAATCTGTAGGATGAATGGTACGAAATTTTTACTTTTTAGAGTTGTACCTATACACCTATCGATCCCTCAATACGCGCGCTCGATGGCGTGCAAAATATAGTTTTATTTAACTCTCCGTCACACGCGATCGATCGGCCACAATACACCTATCGATCGCGTGCCATATTTTTTAAAATATTTTTTTTTAAATTTAATTAATTTGGTTACGGGTTGGGACCGGTAACAACCATGAACCCGTGGTACCGGAACCGGATCCAATCTGTGTTCCATTCGGATTTGTCTGGTTTCACGACATCCGAAATCAAAACCGGTCCAAACCGATCCGATAACACCCCTAATACATCATATCGAACATAACACGGTTCATTCCTACGTAAATACCGAGTAAATTATATAAACACATAACCATAAATGTGGGAATAAATATTTTAAAAATTAAAACTATTTGGTCTCTTGGTATGATCATGCAATTATCAAAATGCTCCTAAATCTATTACTAATCAATAATAGTATGCCAACATGCAAATTGACCGAAATATCCCTGAGACTTTTAATAATTTCAATTGATCCTAATATACTATATTCTTAAAATATCTGTAATGTCCTTAATAATATTGTCAATTATAATATTATCATATCACATAATAATTATAATTAATCCGGAAAAAGAAATTAAAAAACAATTGAAGAAAAGACTGTCCAAGCACACAACGTGTGCTGAGGATAGAGTATATATTATTATTAAAGTAATCCTTCGGTTATAACCCCTTTATAATATAGGGCAGTTTAGTCAATCTATCACCCAAATCAACAAAAACCAAATATCTTGAATTCTTCGGGTTTATCTCTTGAACTCTACTGCAAATAGCGAAGGCCCTTCATTGTTTCGATGTTCGTAGCGGAAACCAGATAATACTAAGCCCTCCTTTTGTTGTTCAATTCGGTTTTTAAACTTAAAAGCTTGCAAAATAGTGTTATGGAGGCAGTAAGCAGCTTGATTTCTTCGCCCCCGCAATTCTTTCCCAGGACCCATTTCAGAAATTGTTCTGCCTCGTTTTCCTCAGGTACTTAACTACGTATGCCCTTTTCTTGGTTTGTGTTTGTTCTGTTATGATTTTGAAGCGAAGAAACCTAGTGGGAATTTGATACGGTGTGGCTAGTTCGAGGAACAACCTCCAGAAATCCAGAGAAGAAATGCGAAGGAGAGAAGAAATTAATCAGAGAGAATTGTATTCACATCAAAACCAAAATGTTCATGAATGCCTTCGTTTGATACAATGGCCAGCTATATAATTTCGCTAACTCACTAACTAACAGTTAGTTATGGACACTAACTAACAACTAACTTTGCAAAATGATTACACATCTACTGTTTACAACTGAATACAACTATCACTTTTGTAACTGATTACACTCCAGCAACTCAATCATTGGTAAACCACAGAATCTTCCAAGCTTCTCAGTGCATTCTTGACTTTCTTGTTCCTTGTTACCTTTACAATGCATCCTTGTCGTAGGCGCATCATTACCTTCCCTTTTAAGTAAGACCCTGTCCTCAAGATGCTGAGGGGGATATAGCTTCTTCAAGCTGTAAGATCTTTCAAGGAAAAAATCACCACATTGGTTAGTAAACCACCCGTTGATTCCAAGTGCCAAACAGCTCAAGCTAGCTGCAAGTTTAGCCAATTCCCTTACTTGGCGAAATTCTTGTCTGTCCTTCTTTGTATTTATAGAGGGAAAATGATTTTGTAGAAAACTTGAATGAATTTTATTGCAGTACATGTGTGTATATATACACAATCACAAGAGGATATTACAGTGTATCAAAGGAAGGTAATTACAACATATTACAAGGGACATATTACAAGGGAATCGTGCAACATATTACAAGGAAATCATATACCAAATTTAAGTAGCTGTGTAAAGACTTGGTGCTTGATTTGTGGAAATAATTGGTGGAGAGAATTCTTTCCTAATATGCCCCCGCAAGATGGTGTGCCCGTTTGAAACGCCGATCTTGGAACGCAGTAGAGAGAAACGAGTGTTAGGCAAGGGCTTTGTGAGAACATCAACCAATTGATCATGAGTAGAAACTTGAGCAACTTGAATTGAGCCATTAGAGACATTTTCTCGCACAAAGTGATAGTCCAAGGCAATGTGTTTCATTCGAAAGACCGGATTGGCACATAGGTATGTTGCACCAATGTTGTCACATAGGAGGTGTGGACAGGTAGAGAGAGAGATGGCCAACTCATTAAGCAGATTTGTAATCCAAGTAGTTTCTGCCACGGCAGAAGCAATGGAACGATACTCCGCTTCAGTGAAAGAATGAGCAACAGTCCTCTGTTTCTTAGAGCACCATGACACTGGATTGCCTCCGAGAAAGATAATATAGGCCGAGATAGAGGTGCAGTCATCGCGGTTGCCTGCACAATCGGCATCGGAGTAAACAGTGAGGGTGAATGGTTGATAGCGGCGAAGGGAAAGACCATACAAGACAGTTTGCTTAAGGTATCGAAGTAGTCGCTTGGCGGCTGTCCAATGAGTTTGATTTGGAGAATGCATGTATTGAGCCAACTTGTTCACAGTATAGGCAATGTCGGGACGAGTTAATGAGAGGTATTGCATGCCACCAATCAAGCTACGATATTGAGAAGCATCAACCATAGGAGAGAGCCATCAGAGAAAGTCAGGTGAGTACTGGAGCTAATAGGAGTTGAAATTTCCTTGACTCCCTCCATTTTGAAACGCTCCAAAAGATCTCGAATGTACTTTTGTTGAGACAAGAACAAGCCTTGTGGCGTGGGGAGAACTTCAATACCAAGAAAGAAATGAAGAGACCCAAGGTCCTTGATAGAGAACCTGCGCGATAGAGCAGAAGTAAAATCCCGAATAAATGAAGTCGAGTTCCCTGTAATGAGTAGGTCATCCACATAAACAAGGAAGTATATCATTGTAGACTTGTTAGTATATACAAAAAGGGAAGGATCAGAGACAGAGTTTACAAAACCAAGAGAGAGGATAAAATTTTTGAGTTCAGTAAACCAGGCACGTGGAGCTTGTTTCTGGCCATATAGTTATTTATGCAGGCGACATATATACGTGGGTTGGGTTTCATCCACAAAACCTGGAGGTTGGGACAAGTAAACTTCTTCATCAAGATGTCCATGAAGAAAACTTGAATGAATTTATTGCAGTACATGTGTGTATATATACACAATTATAAGAGGATATTACCGTGTATAAAAGGAAGGTAATTATAGCATATTACAAGGGACATATTACAAGGGAATCGTGCAGCATATTACAAGGAATATACCAAATTTAAGTAGCTGTGTAAAGACTTGGTGCTTGATTTATGGAAAGAATTGGTGGAGAATTCTTTCCTAATAGTATTGTCCTTTGGTATGTTCTGTAGGGGTTTTTTGAAGATTTGTTGATTGTTTAAGATCCCAACCCTGACTCTTAGCTCCTCCATCCACATATATCGAGACTTGAAACTCGAGGCAGTGTCATTTCTTCTCTGGTGAAACCTTTCCTTCCATCGACCGTGCTTTAACGGCGTGAGACCTTCATGCAAGGCTTACGATCGCTGTACCTTTGAATTAATTTCTTGATTTCCTCAAATTTTGCATTGCAATAAATTTCTTTGTTAACATCAGTTGAATTCACTCTTCTAGGTTCCTCTATTGCTCATCAGCAAACACCAAACGTGTTTGCTTTATTTATCCATTGTTTTCCAACATTTGTTCCCCTAGCCTCAGGTCTGCTATGATCATATTCTTCCAGAAATACTATATTATTGGATCCACCGGTACGAGGGCAAACAAAAACGTAATTTCTAAAAACTTATGTTATTGGTTTGCTTCAGAAGTGGGAAATTTATTCGGTGGAAACCATTTTATTTCATAAAAAAATTCTTGTACTTCCATAATTTCTTCTTTCATTGACTCCACTTTTTCACACCGATGGAGTTCATCATCACAATCAACTTGCAAGATCTCTCACCGAATGATGTAGTATTTCAATGTGTATCGATAGAAATCCATTGATTTTCTTGTATCGCCGTAAGTTTGGCGAGAATTTCTTTGAACTTCGTTTGTCCCGTGCCTTCAGCCATACGAGTTCGAGAGCACCATTGATACAATGTCGCTAGTTCGAGGAAGCCCAACCTCCAGAAATTCAGAGAAGAAATCCGAAGAAGAAGAAATAAGAATTGATTCAGAGAGAATTGTATTAACGTTATACAATTGGATAGCTATTTAATCTCTCTAATTCACTAACTAACAGTTAGTTATGGACACTAACTAACAACTAACTTTGTAAAGTGAATACAACAACATCTACACTTTACAACTGAATACAACTATCACTTTTGTAACTGATTAAACTCCAGCAACTCAATCATTGGTAAACCTCAGAATCTTCCAAGCTTCTCGGTGCATTCTTGACTTGCTTGCTCCTTGTTGCCTTTACAATGCATCCTTTTCATAGTCGCATCAGCATTTGTTGTTTTGCTCAGAGTCCTGCTCTTTGAGTAATTGAGTTCACATCACTATAGTGGTTTTCCTTTTATAGTCATTTCTTTCTACTGTGGATGATGTTTAATTAATTAGAAAATTCAACTTCGTTTGGGGTCCTCTGGAAGTGGAATTCAAATTGAGTTGTTTGTGTGTTGTATTGGCATGTATGATATGGTGTCAACTGCGAGAAGGTGAACCCTCTATGGATGGTTGTGAATGGTTACTAGAGTAAAGAATGAATTTGACTCTTTGGTTTGAGACAAAAAGCTCGAACTTCTGGAGATTGTCTTTTTCAAGTATTGTAAATGAATAAAGTATCAGAGAGTTTTCTCCATTGATCCGACCAAACTCGATTTCGGATTAGTGGAGCCTAATGTGGCTACAGGATCCAGTGGTCTAGATTAAAAACCAAATAAAAAAGAAATGAGAGAGAGAGAATGAGGTTAACTTTTTGACATGCTTTCGTTTTTGTGTTGAAATGTTGTTAGAGGAAATGTGTTCAATAATACAAATACACCCGTGTTTACAAAACGTTGTCGCAGCATACTAAAGATATGTTGCTTACCAGTCTAACTACATTTGAAGATAAATGGCATCGTGAACTTAATTTGTTGTATCAAATTATTGCATCTAAATTATGATTCGATCTACTACCCTTTTAGATATGTCACTCTCGATGCCGTATTTTTAATGGGCCGAACAGTATCCATTCCAATTGATGAGAAATCGATGTATGTTACTGAAATTTTGCAGTTTTCCTGCTTCATGATCGAGCAACCCCTGCACTTTCCTCTCCACCTACTACTTTTGCTCGATATTCTACGTCTTCAGTACTCATTCAGGATCAACGTGGTGAAACAAGGACATTGTTGTGGTCGAAAGAAGAAACTGCACTCAAGGTGAGACTTCTTATGGCATGAAATGTTGGCGTAAGTCTAATAAAGTTTTGGAACAGCCCTTAGATAATTTATTCTCATCTTCGGTTGCCCAAATTGTCACAATTGGCCTTTTCATAAGACTTTACCTTGCATTTACGTGCTGATGAATATGTGTGCTTTTTATCTATATATTGTGGGTCATCTTGTTGCAGGAAACATTGGATGGAAGACTGGTAGTAGTGGCACCTGCATCCCCATCAAATGAAGATAACAATCTTCCTACCGATCAGTATGTGAAAGACTTTCTGCTTCAGTTGCAACACTGGCCATCATTATCATATCTGTAAGGGCCATCTAACTATCAGACCCTGTTCTTTTGTTTGTAACTTTGCCATGAATTTTGATATCTTACTACAGATGGCCATCCTTAAACAGAAAGGAACCATTGTCACATAAGACAATGGCATCCGTTGCAAGTAAAGGAGAGACATTAATAGGTGTAGAAGCAGACCATGCTGTTGCCCTTGCAAGAGAAGCTTTATCTGCGTGCAAAGAGGCAGCATCAGTTGCGAAAGACCTGTCTGTTCTAACGTATGTGCCTTTCATTCTACAGCTTCTCTCATTTAATATCTTATCTTCAATTTCTCTTTGCAAATATTGTCTTACATATTATCTTCCTATTGGCCGCCAGAGGTCTATCTGACACTGCTCTGCGGAATAAGAGAACAGTGAGGTCAACACGTCTCCTGGAGAGGCGAACGAAACGGAGGAGGTTGTCACAGCTAAATATTGAGGTCCAGGAAATTAATCATCTGAAGCCAGAATCAAGTGGAAAAGTTGGTGGAGGAATTGATCCTAATGATGCCCTTCAAATGTTCTTAAGGGGACCAGAAACAAGACAGCTATTGACTGCTGAAGAAGAGTCGGAACTGATATCTAAGATACAGGTTTGTTCCAGTCCTCATCACTTTTTTCCCACAGCGACCTTTATTTTCGCATTACTGATATAAGTCTTCCACAATTTTATTGTGACAGGAGTTAATGAAACTACAAGAAGTGAGAACTCGGCTTCAGACCCAGTTTTCCCGGGAACCTACACTGGTTGAATGGGCTGCAACCATTGGTATTAGCTGTCAAGCCTTGCGGTCAGAGCTTCACTGTGGTAACAGCAGCCGAGAGAAGTTAATTTACGCCAATTTCCGCTTGGTGGTTCACATTGCCAAGCAGTACCAAGGCCGCGGGCTAAACTTCCCGGATCTTTTGCAGGTGAATCAAAGTTTGTGTATCTTTATTCTTCTGAGGACTTAGTGTTATATAATTGCGTAGTTTTACTTGAAATGATATACAGAACTTACACGTTAAGTCATCATAAGCTTTCTTACAAAGTACGAAGATATTTAATTCTCTTGCAGGAGGGAAGCATTGGTCTTATGAGGAGTGTTGAAAAATTCAAGCCCCATGTAGGTTGCAGGTTTGCAACTTATGCTTATTGGTGGATACGGCAAGCGATAAGGAAAGCCCTGTTTCAGCACTCAAGGACGATCCGCTTGCCAGTAATGCACTGTTACAGCATTGCAATTTTCCTATTTCATCAAAAGCTATTTTTTCTTTCTTCAAACTTACTTTTATAAACATGGATGCTTATATTCTTGAAATTAATTCTTATTTAAAAAACTCCAGCTACATCTTATTCTTTCTTCTTTATTAACGTTGTTTTTGAGAAACGTTTCTTAATAATGAATTTGACATTGCAGGAAAATGTTTATGGCCTCCTGTCGAAGGTCTTCGAAGCAAAGAAAGTATGCTTTCAACGAGGCAATCATAACCCAATGAAAGAGGACATAGCGGCATGTGCTGGCATGACAGTTGAGAGACTGGAGAGCTTGTTGTATACAGCTCGAATGCCTGTTTCAATGCAACAGCCCATATGGATGGACCAAAATACTACATTTCAGGTACCCTTTCTGTTATTTCTCAAGCACAAGCTTTGGAATTTGAAAATAGTTGATATAGCGTCAATAAAAATATTCTTAGGTGATTACATTTTCCGGTACCCTTTATGTTATTTCTCAAGCACAAGCTTTGGAATTTGAAAATAGTTGAGATTGCGATAAAATTATTCTTAGGTGACTTTTTACTGACGTTTGATTAATTAGACATGGTAGCCTCGATTAAGATACCTACATCAGTAGACAAAGAACATATGGGGTATATGGAAAAAGTGATTTGTCGGATCATTTCCTAGTCAAACTTTACTTCTTGGTACCTTCATGTATCACTTATGTGAATGGTCTGTCAGGGGTATCATTAACTTGTCATTTGGTGTTTAGATGCGCTCTTTGAGATATAATTGTAGAGTAATTTTATGATTGAAAAACGTATAATCTTGATTCCATCCTGCTGAAACATTGCGAATTTTCGATGATATAACTGAGCAAGACAATGTCAACCCAAGTGGGATTTTCTGACATAAGAAATGGATGTGGTCTTCTAATATTACAGGAAATCACCGCAGATCCAAGCATAGAGGCCCCAGAACTGAGTGCAGCGAAACAACTAATGAGACAACACGTTCGAAATCTCTTGAGCGTTCTCAATCCAAGGGAGAGGCAAATAATCAGGCTGAGATTCGGCATTAAAGACGGCGAACAGAAATCCCTATCAGAAATTGGTGCCATTTTCGGGCTAACAAAGGAGAGAGTTAGACAACTGGAGAGTCGAGCATTGTACAAGCTGAAACAGTGTCTTAGCAGCCAAGGGCTAGCAGCATATACAGACATGCTCGTTTAGAATCGATCTGCATACGTGTGCAAAGAGCATCCATATGGTGAAGTAAGTGACTGCATCTAAATATAGTGTACATAATGATATTGCGATATCCATATTCTCTTCGTTAAACCATTGGATGCTCAACTTACGGCTTCATGATTTGGCGTAAACATGTAAATATGTGTTCTTGATATACCACACCACTCCAGTATCTCCTATTTAATGGATTCTTTCTTGTTTTCTTTTTCATACTTAGTAGTAGCATAGCTACTCGAGTGTTTGGGAAAAGTAGTTTATAATATTTGTTTATTTTCTTCAAACGTAATAATGATTGGTTGTGATACATGTGACTCTTCACTTACATAAGTTGGTGTTTTCAAATTCAAATTCAAATGCAACAACCTAAGAATTTTATATTATGTATCAAGATCTATTAGACAAAGAAAGATCTATATGTTAAATAAACTAATATGTCGATATGAGAATTGCACTTACGTAAGGTTATACTTGGGATGTATCTGAATTGAGTTATTTGAAATCAAACAATTTCAAATACATTGGAATATTATTTCGAAAATGACAACAATCAACTCAACTTAATAAACTTTACTGTTCATATCAAGTAAAGTTTGACAAATCTATTTAACCAATCCAGCTGGAAGAAGAAATAAATCGGTCAGTCACGGGAAAACCTACCTGGCAGCCAGGGGTAAAAATAAATAAATAATAAATTTACCCAAAAAATAATTTGTTTTAAAATTTATTTTTTGCCTCCCAAAATTATATATTGTCCTCCTAAAATTTGCATTCCCCCCTAAAGTTATATTTTAATCAGATAAAATCACGATAATATGACAAAATACCATGAGATTCATGTTGTGCATGAATGCACTACCTGTGCAGGGGTAATAATATCAAAGTGTCGATATATCCGGAATCAAAGGAAAGATCATCAATAATATCAAGCTCGAGCATAGTGTTGCGATACACACTGCGTTGTGTTGTGCCCATCATCCCTCATGTCTAGGTCCGACGACAACGCACATTATCATAGTTTCTAGCTAAACTGTATGTCATCGTCGTGCTCAGCGTCCCCATTACACTATAGATCTCATCATGATCAAATGGTATCAAAGGATCAGTAAGATCAATATGATATGCCCAATGTCCATACTTCTCAATGTATCGTGTAATCTCATATGATGCAACTCAATATATATCATGTAATTGCATATCATACAGTTCAATGTATCATATAATCACATATACTGCAGTTCAACATGTCATATAATCACGTAGGAATCACATTATGACAAATAAATCATACCCCAGGGAACATCACGTCTTTGTTACACATCGTGATAGAACCAATTTTCTACGTACTTTCGACCAAGCAATTCCTACCGAGTGCTCCTCGAGTCGACCTCGAGGTCTATTAACCTGGTCATATACAACTCAATTATATCATCAAAGTGTTCAGTTACTTCACAATATCAAGTTTATAATCCAAACATAACAAACTTCTTAAAATTTCAGCTTACATGCTCATAGTAATCGGCTCATAACTTTTCCGACACTTAACCAAATTAGGTGGATCCAATTTAGCTTGAACATAACTCAAAATATGACATTTTATATGTTTGACACTTCCCCAAATTCGTTCATTTTCCTAAGGACAAGTGGGTCTAATCATTAATTATGCAAAATAGGGGAAACTCTAAATTTCAGTTTGATCACGTTTCGTAGGAACTTCATAAATAATTCATACGACATCGAAATGACCTAATTCTAGTGGGCGAATCGGGATAACTCAAAATCCTACAATTCATCTTCTATGAGCTTTAAGTTAATTCCTTCACCTTGAGGTACATTTTTATCAAAACATCACAGCTTTAGAACTCGTATGTACCCTGTTCCATATTGAACACTATGTGGTAAAATTAGCATATCTCATGCATACCAACTCCAAATTAAGTTAATTTACTATCAAAGTGAATATAATTCAAAGACTTACAACTTTTCTATTGACCTTTTTAACTTCAAATTCGGAACATATGTTTCCCAGAATTTCGAAGAACACACTGCATGTGACATGCATGAAGATGCAGACTCAATTTGTGCAGAGTTTAGTAATATTACCATAATGTTCTTGTCTCAACTCCAAATTAGCTGAGTCCGGTGGCCAATTAAAGATAACTCTAAATACTACAACTTTAATTAGGGACACCATCTTCAAATTCGAAGCTTAACCATACTTAAAATTCAAAATACTAGACAATATGACACTGAAAATTGCAGGGTTAAATATAACAAGTTTCTTAGCATATCCTTATGATTTCGACCCATACACCAAAACCCAAGTTGATAGAGTTTGAAAAGGAGATTATACCTTCCTAAATCTTGAAGATTTGAGCATAAAACCACAAACCAAAATAGCCCAAGCTCCAAAATGTAGCTGCCACTTGAATCCTTGCGTCAAACTTCAAAATTCTTGCACCTTAATACTACCTTAACCTTGTAGCTTCCAAATCTTTAATTGCATGTGTTTTGATCATTTTTTAAGGATTATGGAGTAAAAATAGGAAGCAAATTTCAAAAATTAGGGGAGGAAGGAGAATTAAAATGAAGGGAGAAATAGGAGAGATAATGTAATGAAGAAGTTGATGGTTCCAAGGTGGTTTTGGAGGTGGATGAAGTCTTGGTTTAATTAGATCCTATACAGGTGTATGTATGATGTGTACTTTTATATAAGTATAATTACACTAATCCAATACAATGTATTGTGGTCCGGAATACATTAATTCAACAATCTATAGTATAATTATCCGAGTTTTCTCAAAATTCTACTACTTTTTCCACCAACTTATTATTTCATTCTATTCAATTTTTACTATTTGTTGATAATTTAAATTGATATTTCCTTTGTCAATTAAATTATCCAAATTCTTAACTAATCAATCATTCGGGTTTTGAATAAGAATATTTGATCCGGATTAATTAGTAACGGGTATATCTAGACAAACTGATATTGGACCAGACAGATCTGTACGGACCCTTCAATCCGGAAGATCTTCGAGCCGTAGCCAATCCAGACCGATGACATGTTATAATAATCAGTCTGAAAGATCAACAGCTGTTTATTAAAGCATTTAATGATGCCTTTTGTGCTGAATATTAGATCCGTTGATAAAAGCTGCCTTAAATGGTAACTAGACAGAATAAATCTTGTCAGACAAATGCTGAAAGAACAGATAAGAAAGGAATGTCTTCGTACATCTACCAAGACAAAACACTGAAGCTTAAAGCCGCATACACTTTCAGAAGTTGAAGTTGACAAGATTAGGAAATATTAACGTTGGCAGAGACGCCTATATAAGGATGCAACTTAAATGCTCAGCGGACATACAAGCGAACAACAATCTTTATTAAGCATTTACTGAAGCGGAACTATTTCAACTAAAACTTTCGATCTGCTCAAAGTCTTTAGCAAATTTCACTATTGTATCTGATCATTTAAGGATATTTTTATGCTATGTATTTTTCACTCTATCATTTGTTGTTGTACTAAGATAGAATATGGAACTAATTATAGCTGTCAGACGGATTGTATCTGAATAGATTGAGTTTTAGGAGTTTCAGTCTGGCAGTGGGTAAATTTAGCAGAATCGGGGTTGTACCTTTCTTTGTATTACTCAAAGTCTTCTAGTGAATATTTTCTTAAGTGGAAGAAGGGGAGACGTATAATGAATTGCCTTCGAACTTCCAGAAACATATCTTGTTTATTTACATTCTGTACACATTTGTGTTTAGCCATCAGCCCGATCTTCCTAAATTAAACAGACTGATTCCACCCTTACTCAAAAAGTAGTCTGTTGAGCTTAGTTTGATTAAGAAGTAGATCTCATCTGCTAACCCAGGTGAAATCAATCCATTATCCGAAAAAAGAACCAAAATTTTGTAGAGTGTTCATCCACCCCCTCTAAACACTCTCATCTTCCATCACAGAATGCACAGCCAGATAGATCTGCACACACAACACACAGCACACACAATCAAATCAGACTTATTCAGGTATGGGTCACTAATCCGTTCTTGACCCAAGTAGAATTGGGTACCAATGTTAATTCTTTTTTATGACAGGTACTTAGGAAGCAACAATCGGAATGGTTTTTAGACAGCGGATGTTCACAACATATGACAGGAAATATCAAGCTTTTGTGTGATATTGCTAAATGCACTGGTCCTAAAATCACGTTTTGTGATAACTCTAAGGGTAAGATCGTGGGTATGGGTAAGTTTGTCCATGGAAACATTATCATAAACGATGTGCTTCTAGTTGAAATTTGTGCTATAACTTGATCAGTAGAAGTCAACTATGCAATAATGGCTATACTGCAGAATTTCATAAACACACATGCATTGTAAAGTCGTCTGTTGGAAAGACCATGCTAGTAGGAATCAGAATTGGAAATACTTACAAGATAAACTGGAACTATGATCAACCTGGTAATCCTACATGCTTCCTCGCGTCTAATGATAAAAAACATTGGCTATGACATAAACGCTTAAATCATCTTAACTTCAAGACCATTACCAGCCTGTGCAAACATGATTTAGTTACCGGTCTGCCCAATATCGAGTTTCTTATGGATAAGATCTGTCAAGCTTGCCAAATGGGCAAACAAATCAGATCGACATTTCAGAACAAGAATGGCAAATCCTCCTCACGATGTCTAGAATTATTTCATATGAACTCGTTTGGTCCTATACCTATACCAAGTTTAGGGGGAATGAGGTATACTATTGTTGTAATTGATGGTTACTCACGATTTACCTAGACTATATTCATAAGCAGCAAAGACCAGACAAGCTCGAAATTGATCAACCTACTCAATCACATACATAATCCACTGGGATATACAGGATTCGAAGTGACAAAAGCACTGAATTCTCAAACAATACTCTCGAAACATTGTTGCTCGCACTCCTCAACAAAATGGAATTTCAGAACGACGCAACAGAACACTTAAATGAAGCAGCAATTAGCAGATTCAGGAATTTCTCAGAACTTTTGGGCTGAAGCTGTCAACACCGCTTGTTACACACAAAACCGATCTATAATAAACAAGAATTAAACCAAACACCGTATGTGGTATGAACAGGTAACAAACCGAATATTTCTTACTTTCACATTTTTGGATGCAAATGTTATGCCCACAATAATGGTAAAATCACTTAACTGCTTTCGATGCCAAGCTTGATAATGGCATCTTTCTAGGATACTCCAATGTTAGCAAGGCATTTCCTATTTTCAATAACCGTACCTTAACTGTTGAACATCACCAAGAACTAATACAAAATCAGATGGAAAATTTCCATCTCGAAGATAACAGTGATGATGAGATTGAAATGAACAGGTCAAGAGACAATCCACCAGAACCTGAAGTACCAGACAGACCTGCAAACAGACCTGCAGACAGTGAAACTCCACCCGATCAAGCTGGCCCTGCTGATCTAGAGGTAACAATCATAAATGTTGAATCTGATACTTATGATATCATTGTCCCTCCTCAATCAAATCAAGGCATTCTTGGACCAAACTACAGATGGACAAAGAAACATCCACCTGAACTAGTAATTGGAGATCCATCTACCCCTATCAGAACAAGAAGATGGATGATGTATGAATTCACGATGCATTCATATCCAGTTTAGAGCCAAAAAAGATCGATGAAGCTTTACCTGATTCAAATTGGATAGAAGCTATGCAAGAAGAGCTCAATCAATTCGAAAAAAATCAGGTGTGGAGTCTAACTCCTAGACCAAACAATCAGTCTGTTATTGGAATCAGATGGGTTTTCAGAAACAAGCTCAACACAGATGGCGTGGTTGTCAGAAACAAAGCAAGACTGGTTGCACAAGGTTTCAGACAAGAAGATGGAATCGACTTCAATGAATCCTTTGCACTAGTAGCCAGACTTGAAGCAATTCGAATCTTTCTTGCTTATGCTGCCTACAAGAATTTCAAAGTATATCAAATGGATGTGAAGAGTGTGTTCTTGAATGGTATGCTTCAGGAGGAAGTCTACATCGAACAACCTCCTGGGTTTCTTACTCACTCCCTTCCAAATCACGTGTATCTTTTAAACAAAGAAGTGTATGGACTTAAACAAACACCAAGAGCCTGGTATGACACTTTATCTCAGTTCTTACTGGACATGACTTCCATATCGGCACATTAGATAAAACACTGTTTACATTTACTAAGGGGGGACATACATTGTTAGTTCAAATCTATGTTGATGACATTATCTTTGGGTCAACTAACCCCAAATTTTGTCAAAATCTTCTAAGCTAATGCAGAACAAATTCGAGATGAGCATGGTAGGAGAATTATCATTATTCCTGGTTCTACAAGTTAAACAGCTTGACAATGCGTCTTCAAAATTAAACCAAGTATATGAAGGAATTACTTAAAAGGTTTGGTATGGAAACTCGCTCCACTGCAACAACTCCTATGAGTTCATCATAAAGTTAGACAAAGATGAAGGGGCATATCAGATGACGTATCTATGTATCGATGTTTGATCGGATCGCTTTTATACTTGACAGCGAGCCAGTCTGATATTATGTTTTTAGTCTGTATGTGAGTTAGATTTCAATCTGATCTGAAAAAATCACATTTCATAGCTGCTAAAAGAATATTAAAGTATCTAAAAGGATCGTAAAACTTTGGTCTTTGGTATCCCAAGTATTCAAATTTCAATTTAATTGGATATTCAGATGCTGACTATGCAGGATGCAAGATAGACCGAAAAAGCAGTAGTGGAATTTTTAAATTTCTAGGTGTAAGATTAATCTCCTGGTTTAGCAAGAAATAGACATCCATTGCTACATCAACAACAGAGACAGAATATCTTGCTGACGGAAGTTGTTGTGCTCAACTGCTCTGGATTCAACATCAGTTAAGAGATTATGACATTCAAGTTTTTGAGTGTCCATTTTTTTGTGACAATACAAGTGCAATCATCATTTCATTCGAGATCAAGTAATGAAGAAAGAGATTGGATCAAGTATATCTCAACAGATCAACAGGCTGCAAACATCTTCACCAAACCACTCGCTGAGGCTAAGTTTAATTATTTCCGTCAAATTCTTGGGTTAATAAATTTATCTTAGTCTATTTTAATTTAGTCTGCACTCTATTTACTTATATAAAGAGTGTTTACTAGAGAAGACTGATAATACAATGGTCAGTTAGATAAATAATTTGTCTGATCCTCAGATAGATATTTATCGATCTGATGTTATCCAGTAGTCTGACTCAAAATACTTTTTTAGTCTTTATCAAAGTTATTTTACCAACAACCTGGATAAACTTACTTTAACCGCCTTTACTTTTGATTTAACCCGATCTTTCATCTAGACCGTACAAATTTGAATTTCAAACGTCACTTAACAGATGCAGACACGTGTCTGACGTTTTCGTAATTATCGGCTATACATTATCTTCCTCGTTTCAACACTTACAATTTACACTACAGTACAAATTCTCGGTCTATTACTCTCAAAATCTCAAATACTAATCTATCTTTCATGCGTGATTTATCAATTTCAGATGGCCAATGTTACTCACAACTCTCTGTCTGTAGAATTTGATGCTATTCACTAGTTCGATGATCATGAGATGGTCTCCATCTTCAAGGACTTGGAAGCTTCGGGTTTGTAGAAATTTCTAGAATCAGGCACTGTCGTTTATGAAGCTGAGATAAGAGAACTCTTTGTAAACGCGTCCTCATGGCACAACTCTGTTTTAACTACCATTAATGGCAAATCTATTGAGTTTTCTCAGACATTATTTGCGGAGATGTTCGATCTGCCTTCTACCGTACTGACCGATTATGCTCAAATCCCAAAGGCATCGCTAGAAGAATTTCAGAGAAAGGTTTTCAATCTTTGGTCTAGCCCTAAAACCTGCCTTCAAGAAGGAGATGTTCTTTCACTTCCAGGTGTTGTATGACATTGTTGGTAAGCCTTGTTAAGTAAAGCTGGAAGTTTCAACACTGCGGCCATTGGAAAGTTCGGAGCAATGGCAACAATTTACTTAGGAATTGATGTCAACTGTTCATCCATCTTATTTGCCATTTTGCCGGAGACAATCAACTCTCCAAAGCAATCTGTATGTTTTGCTGTACCCTCTGAGCAGACTGATGGAGAGAATGAATGTTGAGCTGGGGAAGACCACTGCACTCAACCCCTTTAAGATTCTTAATCCCAAAGGATTTGCTATACTAAAGTCCAAGAGTGCTGCCCCAACATCTATTGAGCTGCTAGAAGTTAAGAAGGAGCTAGGTGCAGAACATGCCGGACTGAAGAAGACTAAAGCCAATATAAACATTGTTGTAATCCAGCCAGACTGTGACGAGACTCCCTATGTTTCAGAAACCTCACCCATTACCAAGCCTCCACCCAAGAAAACCAGACCCAAACAACCAAGCCCCTCAAAGCTCCATCCACTGAACCGATCTCTACTGTCCCTCCACAAAAAGTAGGACAAGCTCCATCCGTCACCGTACCCCAAGCCTCTACAAGACAAAAAGGAATAGTTATCCAGGAATTCGGTGGATATAGTCATTCTGGATTTAAACCTGCTTCCTCGTCTGGCACAGAAAAGCCAATGCAAAAGAGACTACTCCCACCAAGCCCAAATCTGCCGCCCAGACAACCATTGACCTGGCTATGGAAGACGTTGTAGAAAATGTACAGACTAGAGCAGCCATCTTTGATGAATGGGTTGCGTACAGAACGATCAATCACTTTGATATGTTATTTGGAAAGCTCAAGCGCCTGGCCAGGATCGAAAAAGAAGTTTTGAAGTTCTCAGAAACTGATGATGCCAGGATCACTGTTCAACGGACGGAATTATTCTGTGCCAACCACAAATTGCGCATTACAAACAATCTCGTTCAGGCCAAAATGCAAAATTGATCTTGTAAGGACCCCCGTGCCCTTAACCCATTATTAGTGTATTAATCCATGCCATTAGTGCATACAATCATATTTTCATGGGGAAGAAAACCATATGCAAGCATAGCATCCTATACCATCTATACAATTTCTTGCATTAGAACCCCATAATATTCAAATTCCCCAACCAAAATCACTTACATAGTATGCACCCTCATAATACACTAACATGCTCTCAGTTATTTAGCAATTCCGTATTTAATTGCACGCAGACAATAAATGAAGAGAGAAAAACCATGCCCATTTATACATTCCATATACACGTAAAAACATGCTCACATGAGAGCACCCAAATATCGTTACTGGTGCTTCGATCTTGGAAGCACCTCCCATTCATATCTCGATCTCCACACCGGATCTACTTTTATGCTTATTCAACCCGCTCTGATACTTCGATCCTAGAAGTACCTCAAATCAACAGCCCGAGCTCAACTCCAAAGCTATTGCTGCATCTGTACCACCTGCCCCAACAGAGACAGCCCCACAGGGGGTGAGCATACCAATACCACCATTTCAATAATCACAGTATCTAATTTACAGAATATAAAACTATAATGTAAAAGGATACTCCCTTTATAGTATCGTTACCACGTAGGATTTCCCGTACTGTCTCTGTTCTCAAAATAACCAAAACCATTAGATTCTCAAAGCCAGTTAATCACCACATTGATTAACTAAAACCATTCATGCCATACCAGTTCCATAATCAAATATGAGTAAATCATTAAATGAAGTACCATAGATATCACATAAATCTAGCCAATGATTCCATAGTTCTATTTCATAGCTCGCTCCACAATAGCGGCATTCTAACCCCACGCACGTTTAACAACAGCGCGTCATAATCGATGTTCGCTCAATAGCGACAACATCCTTATCATTGCTCGCTCAAGAGCTGCACCACATAATTCCCAATATCTATCCATTTATTCAATAGAATGTACCATGCATTCAACAATTGCAACTATATAAAAGGGCTATGCTCGTACGTCATACATACCTTATAATTCCGTAGTTCGAGTCCAACCTTGCCTGAGTCTCACGACCCGATGAATTATGTGCTAACATATAAATAACTCACAATCAAAAATAAGCATGCAACCACGTACCCAAGTACGTTTACAACCTCCAAATATATCGTCAATCCATGACGATTTACCATTTAAAAGACCCCGGGTTAAGCACACATAATACCCAAAATATTCTATTTTCAATGTTCAAAGGTTAGCCAATTACTAAATCTAGTCATTTATATTCTCTTTAAAATTTGGCTCCAACCACTCCATTTTAAAAGTATAGCATTCCCATTGGAATGTAAACATCGCCCCAAAAATCGGCTAATTAAACATCGATTCCAAAATCCCGACATTTTCCAAAATTTTCGAAAAAAACTCCATCCTTCGAGCCGCGATCGATCGCTGAGTTCATCGCGATCGATCGCGCAATCCAGTGGCCAACCAGTGCCTTCTCGCGATCGATCGCGAGTCTCCGCGATCGATCGCCAACCCACTCGCGATCGATCGCCGAGACCTTGCGATCGATCGCCAGTACTGTACATCTTCATAAATTTCCAGGTTACTCGTCGCGATCGATCGGCATACCATCAGCGATCGATCGCGACCTGCAATTTTCTGAAAAAACTCGAGCTTCAATGGTGTTTTTCACACCCAAACTCAAAACCAACACCCCATACACCCTCAACACCTCAAAAACTCCATTAAAACTCAATAAAAACTCCAATAACAAACTTTAAGATTTTTACCCAAAAATCCCCAAATCCAACATAATACCCAACCAAAATCAACAATACTATTACCAAATCGAAGACAAAGACGAGGGGAAGATTAATACCTGATTATCTTCGAGAAATCCTGCTCCCGAGCCAAGCTACCAGTGATTTCTCCTCCAAGGGAGAAAAGAGAGGTGGATAGATTTCCGAAAGAATTTATTTTCTGTTGTTCGAATCACCAAGGTACACGTGAATATTTATACATGGATTAAATATGATATTTCTGAATTTTGTTAATGTATTAATATGACTAATCAGCCTAAATTGATCTCTTGTATCAAAGGCTCAACGAGATACTACTATGATTGTAGAATCATATGAATTATTGTCTTCAAGATATTTATCTGATTCTAGATTTTATTAAAAAGTCATCAATTGATGGTCCATGAGACTCTAGAATTGTAATATACTTATTTTTGTTTCTGCTGTATGACCTATATATAAATAAATGGATTGTTTATACATTAAAAATGGACCAAGATTGGTAAAAGCATTTGTTTTGATTTTATTTGTTTAGTACCCAGAGTTTATTTTCAAAAAAAAATTGACAACATTGTAGAATACAAAAACGGATATTCTAGATTGCAAGGACTACATAGTATTTGTAGACTGTCAATCACACTGCGTATACTATTTAACGTAATAAAGATGTCGAGAGTATTTTATTTTCTCGATTATGTCTTAGTAAAAGTTTGATTTTAGTTTGAAATTCTGGTATTCATTTCAAAATACATTTGAGTTGACTATATGTTTGACTATATGTTGTATATATTATTCGAATCCTTAAGACAGTACAATAAGATTTGGTGGATGCTCAAAGGATGGAAAGCTGCCCAGAATCAGAAAGCTAGTTATAAGAATAAGTGTGGACGCTTCTGAAAATGGCAACATGTTGATCTAATCATTTTCAAAAATCTCTCATGTGAAAGGTATGTTGAGTTTTGTGAATATTTCATATTAACATTATTAGCATTTTATATTGTTTGTAATGTGTTTCGTACTTCAATATTGATGAATTACGAACATGACTTGATAAGTATTCTTGAATCTGATGATGTTGAATTAAATTATTCAATGTTCTGCACTGAATAATTAATTTTGTGTTCTCAATTGAACAGATGATTTCTTATAACCATTCTCTTCCATTGTTATAAGATAAATAAACTAGTCATTGATTTGATTAAGCTTAATGCTAAATGAATTGAGTTTATGAAGTTGATGTTTTTCCGATTATAGTATTGACATGTACTGTAATTGGTGAATGATTTATGATCTGCACTTGTGATATTTCGAGGACGAAATATTTTAAGTGGGGGAGAAATGTAAGGCCCTCGTACCGTATTATCGAAAATCAGGTTTAGCTTCGCAACAATTATGTGATTTATTTTATGACAATCATATGGTTGAGAATAAACACGAGGAATATTATCTTTGATAACAACTCGATTTCATAACATCTTGTAAATGATCCCGATATTTGATAATGAGAATTAAGTACAATTTGTATTAATTTGTTAGAAAATTAAGTAATGAGAATATAAGATAATTAATGAGAGTGTAAATTTACATTGTACATGTCAATTGACAGTCGGGTCAGAACATGGTGAATGACAAATATATTTTTGGAATATTCGGATTAATAACGAAATTTTATTAAAATAATTTAAAAAATATAAAATTTGTATTAAATCGAAAGATTTAATTTTGTGATTCAAATAAGGACACGAAGTCAGATATTGATTGTATATGTAATATACATGCACCAGTACACCGGTGACATCCCAATGTTCATAATTGGTCGGGAATTAATATATATCGGTGTAGGACGTAAAACACATAGCAAAACATGTAAAACACACACATATCGCGGACACACACTAAAATGTGCGAAAACACGCACAACCTCGCGATTCACCGACCACCGTGTACTTATCCGCTCCGTTCGTCGCCGTCCGACCACCTCTAGACGAGACCAACCTACCACTGTGTTCACAACTCTCAGGCGCACATTTCCATACCAGATAATCTAATTTTGGTGTTCGAAAAGTGGTTCGATTTTGATCTTGAACGGACGAAACCGCGCAGACTAGGGTTTGAGGAACTCTGGTTCGGTTTCTTCGAATATACTACGAATTGGATGAAACCAAGGTATCGTATCTCTTCCTTGCACCTGGACGAAGGTTTCTACACCAGTCACCGCCACTATCGCAGCCGGAGGTCGCCGGAATCGGCTGATATGCGTGCGTGAACTGTGTGCGAAATTGGGTAAAATTTGATATCCGATTTTTCCGACTTTGTTTCGATAATTACCGGTTAATTTGGACTATAATTGTTGAATAATAATTTGAATTGGTGAAAAATAATTTAGCAAATTAAATTATGATGTAATCACATCAATTTAATTACCCTAAATTGGTTAAGCTGTGACTAAAATTGATAACCCATTTTTAATGCTTGGTTTATTGAATTGTGAATTTATATTGATATACAGTGACTACTTCGACCCTACAAGCTCAAGTACTCTTGTAGATCGAGAAAGAAAGGTTGTTGCAATCGGGTAACATACGACAGGTATCTGTATCATTTGATATATGATTTGTTGTAGAATTATGTGACTTACGTGGATACGTGATTTTATTTAAATTATGTGGCATTCATAGCATTCATAATTGCACATCGATGTATGAAAATAAATGTTTTGTTAACACACATCAGTTTTTATACATACATCGATGCATAACATACACGTTGAGCTATATCCTTGAATACCCTGATATTTCTTGGATTCTGATATCAATAATTGGGGATTGGTACTGCGATACTATGTTGGCATTACATGGCCCGATATGCATAGGGAATCGTGGTCCCCTTTGATTGATATGATTTGTTGAGACGGGGATTGGTGGCACCTTGTTGATGTCATCCGTCTGGATATCCCTATATGATTATGTGATGTCAGGACCTGGGGTTGGTGGCGCTTTGCCGACGTCCATCCGTCTGGATACCCTATAGGCTTGACAGGCTCAAGCTATTCTGATATGGTTGGACTTTCGTTTATTGATTCAGATATACCCAGTGGATGGGTGTACGATATGATACCGACATGACATGACATGGCATGCATTGCATTGCATTGCATCATATATCACATTTTATAGATACTTGATGTATATCTTATGATCGTTCCATATTGGGCTTTTGCTCACCCCCAAGGGGGGCTGTTGTTGTCTTTGTGTGTGGACAATGTCAGGTTATACAGGTGGCTAGGACCCAGAGATGGCATGTCTGGTGGAAGCCACACTTGAGATGTTTATTCTTTTGTTTATCCCAGTATTATATGTATATGTTTACCAGGGGTTTAACCATGTGGTGTGTGAGGAGTTTATGTATTTTAGTTTTTTTTCACCCAATGTGGATATATGTTTAGTAGTTTGACTGGTGTATGCTGGATATGAACTGATGATATATATTTTCAGTATATGTTGATTTGTGTTGGTGGCATGTTCCTCGTGCGATGAGGTCATGCCGAAAGTTTTAGGGCCACATGTTAAGAAATATTAAACAAATCTTCCGTTGTTTGCGCTATAATTATCATTGTGTGATCATTAATCACATGATTAGGATTGGGCCCACACAGAAAGGCTTCATTGAAGCTTTGCATTTTATCAAGCTTAGAAGACCAGACGGAAACGCCTTAAAAAATATAAAAATGGCGCTACCAGAAGGAATTCCAATTTTGGCTGGAAGTATCACGGAAGATGAAGTTTCAACCAGACGTGCATGGGGTCTTTGGGTTTGTCTAACGGAAATGGACAAAGTTAAATACTCATTCAAGTTCTTTCAGAATTCAGCCAATGGAACATTCCTGCTGAATTCCATAACAGGAACCTCCACGAGATTATCCAAAGAACTCTTTGAAACAAAAAGAAGGATTCTTTGGGAAAACAAGATTCCTGCATGAAAAGAAACCTACTGAAAATTCTGCAACATGTCACACATTGGCCGATGGATAGACCATATTTGCCAAGCAGGCCCGGAGCAAATAGAACCAGAGTACGGGAAAGGATTCCGATCCAAACCCGACAGATCAGAGGCAGGAAGAGAGAAAAGATCTGCTGACAAAAGAGAGCCTGTTTTCCTAAAGCTCGGGGACCACAAAAACCACTAATGTAAAGACTCCCCGACAAAGGAAAAGTGGTGGACCATTAGAAGTTAGTGTGGATACTGTTCAATGCACTCAGACAAAAATAATGGACCATTCACGAGAAAAGTTGGCACACTCAGACAAAGATGCCATACCACGTGAAAGTTAAGGCGCACTCACAGGCACACTCAACAATAATCAAGATTTGGAATCCGAATTTGAAGTCCAGATTTATGCCTATATAAAGGCACTCATTCAGGAAGCTAACGACATCGAAAATTGTCCATAATTTTCTGAAAATAAAAATTGTAGTCTCCAAGCTTTGTAATCTTCAGCTTTCTTAGCTTGGTAATTTTCTTTTTTTTCTTTAATTTCATAAGTGTCTGTAATATTGTTCTGTATTTTAATTATTTGTTCTTGAGTCAAGCCTCATCTATATGATAGGCTAAACAAGTCCGTCTCCTCCCAAAAGAAGACGTTTTAATGTAAGAGATTTTATAAGTATTCCAGAATAAAAATAAGGCTTTTGCCCATCTATCTCCCAGATAATTTTAAATCTTTCTTATATCTTTATTATACCTTACGCCCTAAGGTAGTAAACGAATTATGGGTTGCGCTTGTAAGTAATCCAACATGCATAGCAACGCAGCGGAATTAAAATTTATGGATTACTAAACACCGGATCTATACATAGGTGTTCATATCGGATAAAGGATCAAAGGTCTCACCCTTGTAGCGTGTTTGAGCAGATTCCACGGAGCAGCACCACGTCCAACGTCTTCTACGAGTCACAAGCAAAACTTATCAAGTTTTGCCTCAACGGTATCCACACGATCAAATCGGGTGAAGGGATAGTCTAAGAACAAGTTGCTAGACTCGTTCTTAGACCGGAAGAAGAAGCACACTCGATTCACAATCGAATAATTGCCGGAAATCACACAAGAATACCCCACGACTATGAAGAAGCCGAGAGCAACCTTGTAGCGTGAAGGAGGCGGCCGTGTGCTTGTTTTGTGTAGGTTGGAATAATATTAAAATTGTCTCCTACAATTAATTATACCATGTAATTAAAAGGGCTTAATTAAGTTCAAGACTTTCTCAAAGTCTTATGGGCCCAAACCCATGATTTAATTAAAACCTTTTAATTACTTAATTAAGACTCTTCTTAATTAATTAATTCATCCAATGAATTTAATTTCCCTTCTCGATTTAATCTTTTGTGCGACCCGATAGGATCTTGTAATGTTGGTAGTGACATAAAATCTCATTTTATGTCGCAAGCAATGAGCGGTATCTAGCAACACATCAATGCTACCCAAATTACAAGAATGTCAATGACTCGACATAACCTAGGAACTTGTGATAATATTAACCATGTAACTTAATCCCTTTGTCTTTTGTGTTTAGATTGAACACGAGTCATGTAATAGTCATACTCGTATATTCAATCTTTATTTCTTGATCCCCAAGTAGAACTAGAATAAACGAATAAGCTCGATATCTCATATCGACTCATTCGAGCATGGCCATGCATTTTAGTTCTCACTTGATCAAGGGCCAAACACATCTCCTGTTATATAGGAGGGATAAATCATATCTCGATCAGTCAACATCCCTCTACATAATTCGTAGTGTATCCAATAGTCGCCTTTATAGTTACCCTGTTACGGGTAACGTTTGACAATCAAGATACATAACTCCTTATGTTGGGATCTCTGATGATCACAAGTCGTAAGGATTACATACATTATTATCACTATGAGAATTGCTTATGACACTCATATAACTATCCATGTAGCATTCGCATGGTGGGTCTGTCCAGTACATCGTTCTCTAACATGTACCCATGTGTTGATTTGATATCTCATATCAATGAACAATTCATCAATCAACACATACTAGTCTCTACGTATTATCATTATCCTTATTCATGATAATACTTGACTAGGGACAATGTTTAAGAATAATACAATATTATTCTAAGGACATTAACATATATATTAATTCACATTGCACAGTTAAACGAATAATATATAATAATGAATTGCCATTCATAAAATCATAAACATTGTACGTCCAAACAATCATCCAATGACTTGTCTTAGGGCATATCCCAACAGTGCTGTGTGGTTTCTGGAGGAGTCGGATAACTGGCAGACTAACTTCGCCCGTGAGCTGAGGTTGGATGGTGAGGAGTCATTCGTAAAAAAGTCTGGAGGCCTTAAGTTTTCGACTGGTGGCGTTGCGACCCACCTCACCTGGTGCCGTTATGATCAAAATAATATATTTCAGTTTGTTAAAATTTTATTGTAATACGGAAGCATGATGTGCCTGTTATTTTTTTTAACATGATCTTCAAATCGGGTTTTGAATTAGAATTAGACGAACATTATATAAACTGTGAGTCTTTTGCAAAAGTATACTCTTGGGATTCATCATGAGATGACAGAAACTGAAGGACTCATGTTCATATGATGGAGATGGGGCTCGCAATATTTCTGCCCCGACACCACATCCCTTGAGCACCGCCATTTCTTCCCGTCTGTCCGCCGGCATCTTCCCGGCTCCGGATCCATCACTGCTTTCCCCCAATGCCCTGATTGCAGCACTGATCACGAGCTAAATTCAATTTGTCCCAGAAAATTTCACATCTTGAGAAAAAAACAGCCACCTTTCTTTTTTATTTCCTCCAATACAATGAAAATAATCAAGAACTTTTGAATTGTTATGAGAAGATGTGAGAACTCACAAGCTGGCTGATAGTGTGGATAGTACTGGTGCAGCGAGTGGGAGAGGTAATACGAGGAAGAAGGAGATGTAATGAGGCTTTTCTTAACAAGTTGGAGTAGTTCTTGAGGAACAGCGGCACCAGCAATCATATGTTTGAAAATCAAAGCCTGGAGTTCAAGCTCCTGCCATTGAGCCAAGATGAAATAGCTCCCAATTCCTGCAAGAAACAAACCACGTCCAAATTTAAAAGATTCAGCCCACAAAGCAAAGCAAACACACTGCTAAAAGCTACAAACTTGTGAAACTTGCAAGCTAAAAAAAAGCCCAGAAAACTTCAAAAGAACATCAAGAAAACAAGCTTTACTGTCAGGTTGTGTGTAATAGAGAAAAAGAGAGTAAATTACTGTTAAATTTGGTGGGTGAGTATGCTGACAGGGTGCTGGTGGATTCGGGTACAAACAAAATGAGTGCAGAAGGATTAGAGGCATGGTGTTGGAGGATAAGTTTCGGTAGCTTTTCAGAAGGGTTTGTTTCCAGGTCTGTTTCTTCCTATTGTTGCTTCAGATCGAAGTCCATTGAAGAAGAGAGAAATTCCCAGAGAGATGAGATTTTTTTTGTTTGGTTTCTTGGCTGGTGAGTTTTTTGAGTCGTGTTTGAGAGAGCTTTGTATAAGACTTTTGCAGGGACTTTACTTGTGTCAGTGCTTTTTTAGGGTATTAGATGAGGATATATTTTTGTCCAACATGAATAGAAATATTTTCATTGTATGATTAATGTACTTTTAATGGCACTTATCTTTTGACAGTAACATCAAACTAACCGTAATTTTGAGTGACACTTTTTGTTTTTGTTTTTCATTATTTGGTTGCTGTGACTTTACGGCCACATGACTTCTTTGAATTCAGATCACAGTAAGTCCTTTTAAATATAGGATATATATTTTCTTAAAATAAAATTTTCATAAACTAATATTCAACAAATTAATAATTTTTTTAAATTAATAAATTTTTTTTGTTTAACTTAGTCTCAATATTATTAATTTAATATTCGATAAATTAATATACTATCTAAATTAATGAAATTTATGGTCCGAACATTAATAATTTATAAAAAAATTATTGTATCATATATATATATATAGTCTAATATTCCAATTTCTATATGCAAAATTTATTTTTCTATGTAACATCTTAATTTTCTCGGTGTAATATAATCTCAACTATTTAAAATTGAGAAATTGGCATATAAACATTTTTGAATCATGTGTTTATGGTTTGTAAGCATTATCACCATGAGTTTAAGTTTTAAACATGGTCCTACGTTTAACACCATGAGTTTCTTTTTTTAAAAAAAGTTAATATTACACGTAAACATTAAATTAATTTTTTTTAAATAAGCCGTCTTTTGAGTTTGTTTTTTAAAAAAAGTTAATATTACATGTAAACATTAATAAATATTTTGCGTTTAAACTCATGACTGCTATAATATATAGAATATGGTAGAGAAGATTTACTATTTTACACAAATCAATGTAAAAGGAAGTGTCAGGTCATCTAATGTGTTTTTACAGACTAGTCCAGCGTAGAAAAGACAGTTGATGCACAAAAATAACAATAAAATATTAATCAACAAATTAAATATAAATTATTTTATATTATTAAATTAAATGCAAGAAAAGATTGGGGTGAGTGGTTCTATTCTATTAGGTACCATTTGAAGTGAATGATAAAGTAAGTATAAAATAATGATAATGATTTAAAATATATGAGATGATTTAAAATAACATAGTGTTGTAAATTATATGATATTTGGCTGCTAAAGATGGGCTCTTCTACCTACCATCTGGATCTATCACCACGTGGACTGATTTACAAAGAGTCTTCATTGACAAGTACTTCCTCATTCGAGGGCGACATACATAAGGAATGCAATCTATGGTGTAAAGCAATACCACTAGGAGTCACTGCAAGAGTACTGAGAAGTTTCAAGAAGTTGTGTGCAAGCTGCCCACAACACCAGATAAGTGAACACCACTTAATTTAATATTTCTATGATACTGACAGGAATCTAGTGGATGTGACTAGTGGATGAGCTTTTATTGATAAGACACCATAGGAGGCAATGAACTTGATAGCAAACATGGCTGCCAACTCCCAATAATTTGGATCTGCTCGACATGGACAGACGCCAATGACGCAAAAAGAGGTGGCAATATAATAAAGGAGAAGCCATGCCTGAATTTGTCTAGCCATGAGCCATCCAGAACTATGGAAATCAACCGATGCACCACCCTCCACCCTTTCAATTTCTACCCCTGACGACATGTTAGAGAGTATTATTAAAGTTATGGCTGAAAGTAATATGCAATATCAACAGGAGACGAGGGCGAGCATTCAAAGCCTAAATACTCAAGTGGAACAACTTGCCCCTGACCTCAATCTTTTGGGAGCTCAATGATCACATAAATTGCCTTCACAGCCAATGATAAACCCAAGAGAGAACGTGAGTGCCATCACATTGAAGAGTGGTGAAGAAGAGACTATGGAGAAGGTGGTACTGACGCCACCCAACCGAGAAGATATGAAGGAAGCGAAGGACATCAAAGTAGACAACGAGGAGCTCATGCAAGATGAAGAACCACAAGGTAAGTTCCCTCCAACTCATGAGTATAAAATTGAACCCCCATTCCCCCTTGCATTAAAGATGAATTAGAAGGACAATGGCATCAAGGAGCTCTATGAGCCATTTCAAATGTGCGAGGTAAACACTCCAGTATATGATGCCATGAAAAAAGTACCTCGGTATGCTAATTTTTTGAATGAATTGTGGAAAGCGGAAATGATCCAAAAACTCAAATTCCCCAAGATTGACCTATGTGAGAATATTTCTGAGGTCATCCAAAGAAGCATTCCCATGAAATGTAAGGACCCTGGTATGTTTCTATCCCCTGTGTGATTGGAAATACTAGGATTGATAGGGCAATGCTAGACTTAGGAACATCTATTAATGTCAAACTTGGACATAATGGAATTGTTATTCAATTAGCTGATAGGTCCACAATCCGTCCTAGGGGGATAGTAGAGGATGTATTTGTGCATATTAATGAATCGTTTTTCTCCGCTGATTTCAATGTCCTAAACATGGAAAATGGTGACCCATTTAGCCCCCATCTTATTAGGAAGACAATTATTGAAAACGTCAAAATAGATGTAAGTAGTGGCACATTAACAATGGAGTTTGATGGTGAGATTGTGAAATTCAATATCTATGAATCCATTAAAACTCATGAGCATTCTAGTTGTGCTATTGATATCAATGATGAACTTGATTTTGAATTTGATGATTTATGTGATATGGAAAATGCTATTGAAGGCCTTGTGGACAAAGGAGGTACGGATCCAAGTCGTGTTGATACATTTCATACTCTTGCTGGGTTATCTACTCATGATACTGCATACTGTCTCTCTTCTCATTTGCAGGATCCTACTATTGAAATGAAACACCCACCTTATTGATCAAAGCAGTCAACAAAGGATGGAAGTGGAACAAAGAATGAAAGTGACCTCTCAAAGAAGTGCAATGCGAACAAGCCAAAGTTTAGAGGAGTCAAGAAGATATTGAGGTTGAAAAGAAAGGATAGAGCGACATCGCATGAACCACCTTAATCAAGGACTGGCGTCGGGCCACCGACGTTAAATAGAGCCGCTGCTTGGGAGGCAACCCAAGGGGAGATAGTTTCCCTTTCCTTTTTTTTTTAATTGTTTTCTTAGTTTAACTTTTCTATTTCCTTACAATTTTGCCTTATATTGGGGACAATGTAAGATTAAGTATTGGGGAGGGATCATTAGTGTGTTATTGTTTCTTATTATAAAAATCCAAAAAAAAATTGAATTTTTTTTAAATTTTTGAGCTCATAGTGAATGATGAACATGGACTTTTGAATCACTAGCACATGATGAAATCTAATTGATGGCATGCATGCCTTTGAAAATAGGTGAATTGCTAATATTGGAACACTTTGATCTCTAATGCAAATTGTGTTTTGATATGGTTATTGAATACTTTGAGCACAAAAGAGTCATACCTTGTGAAGTGTGTGAAACTTAGTGAAGGTCGTGTGAATCTTGTGGTAGTCTTATCTCTGATACATGCTAGAACTTAACTACACATTCTTTGAGGCGTATGCCTAAACTTCTTGCAATCATGAAAATGATACAGGCAATTATTGGGACCTTCAAGCCTTTTTAGCTTACCATGTACATAAAATCACCCTAGTGTCCATATTGAGCTTGTATGAAAAACGAATGGTTGTATGTTAAGCATACAAACAACCCCTATTCGACATTCTTTGGCTAGCCTATCAACTTCTCTTATGAGCCTAAATTCATTTTCATACATACATTTTAAGGGAGTATAATGTTTTTCAATCACATGCACTTGGAGTTATTATGATCTACATACGTTGAGCTTATTGTCAAAAAGAATGAAATAAGATGTGAAAAAGAAAACATTACTCGAAACGAGTTAAGGCATAAAAGAAAGAGGAATTAACCTTGTACAAACAAAGTATAACACTCAAGGTTTGAAAAAAATGAAGAAGGAAGTGAACAAGATAAAGAAAAAAATGCATACAAGATGAGGCAGTTTATATTGTGCATACCATTATACTATCTTGTTTGTTATATCACACCCTTTCTTTCATAAGCCAACACCCAAGCCACAGTACAAGCTTATAAAATCCTACTTGATTTGTGTTTTCTTGTGGCTAAGATAGTGGAGAAGGTGTGCAAGTGAGCTTATACTTGTGTTAGTGTACAACTTGAGCTATTATGGGGTTTTACATTGATTGGATCTATGAGTTGTGCATGATACTTGTGAATGACCTTAAACACACACACCTTTCATGCTATGTTGGAATATGAGATGTTTAGGGATTGAACTTGTTCCACTGTTAACTTTTCACCGCCTTTCATATTATGTATGTTTAAAATTGTTAAAGCATTAAAGTGAGGATAAGTTAGTTTGTTATGATGTTATGGGCCAACAAAAAGATTTTAGTTTTGTTCTGATTTACTCGAGGTCGAGTAAAGATTAAGTATGTGGGAGTTTGATGTGACTATAAATATACACATCTAATATGTTTAATTGTCTACGATTTGGTATGTTTGGATGGAAAAATTGATATATATGCTACCTAATCATATATTTGTGTAAATGTAGGTTGAATCGAGGAAATCAAGCTAACAATGGCGAATAAGGACAAAGAAATGCATTGGAGTTGACAAGGGATCAAAGTTGACCAAGAAAATGCATAAACGTGAAAAAGACTCGGGGTCCATCGCCACAATTGCAGAAATCGATCGCTGGAGGCAGAACTTTTCAAGCAACAAAATTTATGAACGAGTGATCGATCGCCCAGAATCACCGATCGATCGGCTAATCGGAAAATCTGGAAAAAAATAAAATAAACGGCGATCGATCGCATATTTTACCGATCGATCGCGGCGCAGAATCCTCAAAAATATGAAAACTCGATTTACCCATCTTTTGGTAGATTTTTACCCACCCTATCATTCTCCTAACATAAAAACTCGAGATTAGGGGCCTCAAATCAGATAATTTAGAGGTTTACATCATTCTAGAATAAAAATTCTCTCTAAAGTTTTGAAGGCTGCTGATTCAACACAAAGGCGGGATTGACAACCTCGATATGTGGCGATTCTCATAGTTTGCCTTACCTTTGTTAATGTTTTCTATACATTATTTTGTTTGTTTTTCATTAGTTATGAGTAGCTAAACTTTTAGTCTTGGTTGAGAGAGACAAAACCTTGGAGTTTAATTCATTCATAAGATTATTGTTTTGAATTGGTGATTTTTATTGAATATCATGAGTTTTTCAATTATTCTTGCCATGATTGTGTTGTTTGGTTATTTGAATAGCTAACTAATAATTTTTCGTGAATGCTAAATTTGATATCAAATCTGTAATTGTTTGATTAATCAAATTTATGAAGCAATTAGGATTGTTAATTTTCTGCTGTTGATGTTATTAAATTCTTAGGGATATTTTTTGACTAGATTAAATATAAATTGTTGTTGTTTATGTTATTTAGTTTCATCAATTTCAAATGTCCGCATGCTATCATTAGTTTAAATCTTAACTGTGTTGTTAAGGTTGATTAACAAGGGTTAAACTTGAATATTGTTTTCGATTTAACTAAACTTAAGGTGAGATATGAGTTAAATCTTCAATGGTGAATATTAATGTATAAAAATTACATCTATAAGAAAATCGATGAATGAATGAGTGAATTCCAATGGTAGAGTCGACCGAAACCAAGATCTTTCTTTAATTGATTAATTCATCTTTTATTTAAATCTTGCACCCTAGATAATTTAGGTAAGTAACATCCACAAATCCCCCATATTTCGATTCTTGTTAGCAATAAAAATACTCACTTCCCTGTGGGATAGACCCCTTCTCACACTACTACATTATTTTGCTATTAACTGAGAAGGGTTAATTTAGGCGTACGCGATAAGCGCTACCACTATACTATGCTAGAAATAAACTAAAGGCTGCTGCCAGCAAATTCAATAATAGCTTAGACTAGACAAACAAAATCCAATCGATGGCAAAGTCCAGAGCAGTCGAGTTCACGCCCTGGAAACTTTCAGATATAACAGAGCATGTAAGCATACTAGAAAAGTTCAAGAATATATCAGACTTATCAATAGTCAAATGCTAGCAAATGGTACACTGTCAATAGTATTATTTTGCAGAGCTATCAAAGGATATCATACTTAACTAGTCGTTGTTAAAGGAGCTGGCAAGAAGAAAAAAGGGAATGTCAGGTGCCTGTACGGTAGCCAACAACTTGTATCAGAGAGCCAAAAACAACAATATCTATGTTGGATGGTCAACTATAAATAGCCTTGAGTCGGGCTAAAACAAAGACTTTTGCACGATACTTTTCCACGACTCTGCTATATTATTTCTGAACAATTTATTGCAAACTTCAGAGTTCATTAAGTGAAGCTCAACTTACTTTCATATCCGAACAGCTAAAGTTGACGAGAGCTGCACATAATCACTTAGCATACTTCAAAGGATTTATTTTGTGAAAGAGAGTGAAAATTTCTTGTATTCACCAGATTAGTCCTGATTTGTATTGTGAGAAGTGTGCTAGGAGTTTAGATCATAAGAGTGAACTTGATTTGAGTGGGTTTTTACTCTGTGTTGTATAAATAAAATCTTCTAGTGAATACTTTCCTGAAAAGAAAGAAGGGGAGACGTATAAGCTTGTGCTTCGAACTTCTACAAAAATCTTGTGTTCATTTACGGTATGTTATATGTCGGATTACGTGGCTACATGGCATGTAATGACATAATCATTCACGATCCCTACTTTTGATTATTGTGGAGGTAATACGTGGAGCTATGTCTGGCCGGGGATACGAGGATGATGGCCAATAGGCATAGGTCATGGTTCTTGATGACTCTTCGATTTGATGTCGAGACTTGGGATGTGATGATATCGAATGTCGGAGTTAGTACACGATACTATGTCTGGCTTTACGTAGCCTGTAAAGACATTACCATTCACGGCCCCTACTTTTGATTGTTGTTGAGGGAATACATGGAGCTATGAATGGCCAGGGTACGATAATGATGGCCAATAGGTATAGGGTCATGGTTTCTAATGACTCTTCGATTTGATGTCGAGACTTGAGATGTGATGACGCTTTGACAATGCAACACTTGGTTATCCCTCATGCTTGTCAAGCTCGAGCTATTCTAATTTGGATACATTTATTGATTCCGATATACCCATTGGTGGGGTACATGAGCTGATACAGACACAACATGCATTGAATAGCATAACATATATCATTTTTTATACATATATATCGTATTTATTTAGATTGTTCCATACTTGCATTTGCTCATCCTCAAATGGGGCTGTTACTATCTTTGTGTATGGACAATGGCAGGTGGCACAGGTGGCCAGGATATCAGAGAGGGTACTTATGATGAGCTAGATATTAGCTGAATTATCAGTTTCATCCTCTTGTTGATTTTTTTGATTTCGTTATTTGGTGAGACCTCATCTTGCGAATTTCCAAAGTCTGGTTGGGTAATAACGAAGTTAATCTTGAGAAGTTTAAGCAAAATAATTATAGTATCATAACAAATCGATCTTGAAAAGATCAAGTAAAATAAGTTGGCACAATAATAATCAATCTTGAAAAAATTTAAGCAAACTCGGCTCAAGCTCGTAAAAATCAGCAAACAAAATAGTAATTGATCTTGAAAAAGATTTGAGTAAAGTGTGCTCAGATCAAGCTCGTAAAGCTCGACAAAATAATCTTGAAAATATTAAGTGAAATGAGATTGGCACAAGCTCGTGGAGCTCAGGAAAATAATAAGTTAATCTTGTAAGATCAAATGAAATAAGATCCGCACAGCTCGACACAATAATAACTCAATCTCGTAATGATCAACCGAAATGAGATTGACAAGCACTTGAAGAGCTCGGCATGAAAATAAACAATAAATCTCGTAAGGATTTAAGCATGATTAGATTGGCTTAAGCTTGGAGAGCTCGGCACGATAATAACCATTAATCTTTGTCTGCAATATGGTAAAATAATCTCAGCACAAGCTCATGGAGCTCGGATTTAATGTAAATTTATTTTGTGAAAAGATTTTAAGTGAAATATGTACAGTCAAAGTAAGTGAAGCTCGTCCATAATTCATTGTTTTTTTCTTTTTTCATCCATAAGGTTGATGTAAGCTCTAAAGATCGGTGTGATAATAAACAATCTAATAAGATTGGAGTAAACGAGATTGATTCATGCTCAGAGCATGGCATAATAATAATTATCAAGGTTGATGTTAGAATAACCATCTGGTAGATGTCCTGCTCATTTTGACTCTAATGTTTTACGAAACCGAAGCTCGGCAAGATCTATCTGTTACATTCATAAGAGCCTAGTGCAATCGAAGCGAGGTAATCTCTCTTTTTACCGAAAGAAAATCCATTAGAACACTTTAAGAGTATAACTCTTTGTATAAACCCACTTCAATTAGCACATCCCGCTGAATGGAAACTCATACCATAGGCTACATACATCCATCTACACCTAATCATTACGAAGTTGTATATTCTTTCATATCTATATGCTAAGACTATCACTCAACTATTGTATCAAACTCGTTTCTCTTTGGTATGAGTGATTTCTATTCAAATGATACCTTTTCAATGCTTGAATGTGCAAGAGTGTTCTCAAAGCTTATTTTAGTGTGGAGAAATTTATCTTTCAAACCTCATCACTCATCTTGTTCCTCAAACTCTCATTTTTATTGGTTGAGCTCTAACTACTTCATTTTCCAAATCCCATAAAAAATCTCTTGATTTTATCTTCGAAGTGTTATATTTATGGCTTCCAAAAATGAAATAGATATTATATACATGAACAAATGATGTGACTAGAAATAGATGCGTTTAATTGCCTACGATTTGGTAGATTTTGATGGATAAATTGATGCATACACTATCTAATTGTATATAAATGTAGGTGGAATAGAAGAAATCGGGCTAATATCAAGAAATGCATTGGAGTTGGATCAAAGTAGACCAAGAAAAATACATAAAAGTGGACAAAGGACAGCGACTGATCGCCACAAATGTCCCGGTCGATCGCCGAAGAGAGGAAAAGAGCCAACAAAAATAAAGACTCGGAATCGATCGGCAGATAGCTACGATCGATCGCCGAGACATACTGGAAAAAAGTGAAGGCTGGCGATCGATCGCCAGCCTTCCGCGATCAACCGCCAAAGGTTACTGGTTGAAAAAAATAAGCTGGCGATCGATCGCCAGCTTATCGCGATCGATTGCCAGAGGAGTCCGAGAAAAGAAAAAGGAAAATTTGTTATTTTACCATCTTTGGGAGATTTTGACCTATCCTAGCACACCTCCTGTACTATATCTTGAAATCAGCCTCAAAACATTATTCATTCAGACTTTTAAACCGCCAATAAATTTATTTGCTCTCAATTTTTGAAGAACAACTTAGAGGATTCAAGAACGAAGATGGAATTGACGAGCCGGAATCGTGCTATCTTCTAGTAATTCTTCCTTTAGCTTTAGTTTAATGTTTCCTAAACTTGTTTTTATTGTTTTTGATTTAGTTATGAGTGGGTAAACCTTTTTAATTCTTGGTTGAGGGATACATGCCTTTGGATTTAAACACTTGTGAGAATTTTGGTTTGATTACTTGATTTTAATTCAATTTCAATTTGTTTTTCAGATTATGGTTGATATGATTGTTGTGTTTGATTGATAGATTGATCACCTAGTAATCATATACACAATCCAAGGCTAATTAAAAAGCAACTAAGATTGATAATTACGTGATGTTGGTGTTATTAAACTCTTAGGGAAAACAATTGGATAATTGATTTTAATGGCTGTAGTTTTTTATTGATTAGATTCATAAAACTTACTAGTTTTTGAATCTATGGCTGAATTAATCTTAACGGCTATAGTTTTGGTTAATGATTTGATAAGAGTTGAATGTGAATGGTGTTTTATGTTTAACTAAGAATAAGGTAATATGGGAATTGAATTTCCAATTGATGAATAACTGAATAAAAAAATTGAATCTTTTGTTAATCGATGATCAAGTGAATAATTTCAAAAGGTAAAGTTGACCGAAAATCAAGAATTGTTTTTTAATCTTGAAAATCTAGTAATTTTGCTTTCTTTAGTCTAATTAGTTATAGTTAAAAATCACAAAACTCCCTAATTTTTATTGCTTTATTTTGTCTTCCGTTAACACAAGAGATTACTCTTCCTCGTGGGATCCTTCCCTACTCACACTACTACATTAGTATTATATTGTGTGGGGTTAATTTGGGAGTACACGATAAACGCACATCAAATTTTGGCGCAGTTGTTGGGGAAGGAGTTTACTTTTGTATTAAATATTTTTATTATTATTTTTGTTCTCTTTTTATGCTATTGTTGTTTGTTAATGAGTACATACGATCCTTCATATCAAGAAGACAACGTTCAATACGATCCTGAAATCCAGAGGATGCTACATAGGCGAAGAAGAGAAGCTAGAAGACAAGAAGAGGAAGAGAGGAACATCATGGCCGCGAATCAAAGTCTACGACAACTGACCAATCAAGATTTGAACCAACAACCTCTGTGAGTTATTTTTCCTGCTCTTGCAACAAATCTTAATTTTGAACTGAAATCCGGACTAACACATTTGTTGCCTTCTTTTCATGAACTTGCAGGAGAAGACCCTCACAAGCATTTAATGGAGTTCCATGTGGTTTGCACCACCATGAAACCGACTGGGGTTACCGAAGAGCAAATCAAGCTGAGAGCCTTCCCCTTCTCCTTAAAGGATGCTGCGAATGACTGGCTATTCTATCTACCATTAGGCTCGATTACCACATGGAATGTGTGATGTCCAGATTATTATTAATCATTTGTTGGACTAAATATGATTTGGATTTTAGTGATAATTAATTTTAGAATTAATTAGAAGTGGAATTGACCAAGTGAAGGTCAACTGTCGAGTTAATCGAATCATAAAATAATTTGAGGTTGTAAAATATACTCCGATAATATTTTAGAGATAAATTAATTAAAATGAAGAATTTAAGTTTTGGGTTTTTGGAGTGTGTATAAATCCCGATTGGTAGTTGTAAAAATAATATATCAGTGCACCGGCGACACTTCGATGTACAAAATCGGGTTAGGATTCAAAAAAATAAATATGTCATGTTGGCATTTTCAGACACACAGTAAAAGGTGTAAAATCATGCACATAACCCGAGCCCCCTCTTTCCTTCTCTGCAATCGCGCACATCCGACCCCCTCGCCGTAAAACCGCGCGCCCGCCGCCGTCCGAGCTCTTTCCGGCGCGTTCGAACCGCCGCCATCTTCGTCTCTCCCAGGCGCTTCTTTCCATACCAAGATCGTGAAGTTTCGTCGCCGACCGCGTCCGGATCTTGCAAGGAAGCGCGCGGATAAAAATCGCGAATTCGTCCGATTTTGGAGCGATTTTCTTCCGATTGTTTTGTGGGTAATCCTCGTCGTCCCTTAGTCGTTATTCCCCTGAAATCCCAGGAATTTTTGATGAGCTTTGGTTCGATTTTTGCTAGCATTTTGGAAGGTTTGTTAGTGTATGTTCGTGTGTGTGCAGCAGTGTGTGTGTGTGTGTGTGTGTTTCTGCGTGAGTGTGTGTGTCCAGCATGTGTGTGTGGGTGAAGATGGTGTGTATGTATGTATTCCTTCATGTATTGAGGTGTTGTATTTGGGAATGGATAGCATGATGAATGCTTTGATTGTTGGAAGTTAATTGGGGCTCACTTTATTGAATGGTTAATTGTTGAAAATAAATTGTGGAATAAGTCTTGACTTAGTATTATTATTGGTTAAAAGATGAAGATTAAAATCATGCATGGAATGTGTTTGTTAATAGGCTTAAATGAGATTCAAGTGTGGGTCTAAGTTTTGCTAGTGAGGTGAAAATGACTAACTTTATGGCTTGTAGCCATTGTGATATTTGGTAGATGTTGGGCTATGGTATGTGATGTGTTCAATTGGAAGCATGTGTAGTGTGAAAATAAATGGGTTAGATGCATGCTAGTATGTGTTGACATGGAATAGAGTTATGGTGATATTTATGCTCAAATGGATAGCATAGCATGTGTTATTGATTTATGTCACCTTGTTGAGTCACTAATCTTATAGTGAGTTCTAAATCAAGAATTTGGAATCCAATGCATCTTTAATTTGTTAAAGTTGAATTTAATCAATAAATGACTTTATGATGGGATTATGGGAATTAGATTTAAAAGAGTAGAATCTTATGTCTACATGGATCCCTTCTTTCGTGTCTTGGGTTGAATCACCTCGTTGTGAGTTTGAATGTTTGGAGCATGTTAATTGGCTTAATTGGATTGTTTTAGTTAGACACTAGTTGGATATTATTATGCATACACCCTTGCACTTCCTTTCCCTCTGTTGAACTTGTGTGTCTAGTGAACTGCTATGTGAGTTGGACGTGATCTTGCACGTATGGGTGTGTGTATCCCGCATCATGTGTGTGATGTAGCGGATGGTGGGAGAAAATGGGGTTTTACATCACCAATGACATATCATGATTCATGTGAAGATGTGTGCATCAAAGTATTGATTATGATTTGATTCATAATATTGAATTATTGATTTGTGATATGGAAATAAAAGCAAGAACTATTTGATGGATGTTCATTGCTCGGATTATGAGCTAATGTTGAATTGATATTCGATATAGACTCTACAGGAGGCTTCGGACGTTGATGATAGCTTGTTCATGTTGTCTACTATAAGGTACGTGGTGACGTACGAGCAGGTATATCTAGTATCTATACATTCATGTATACATGCAATTTTGAATATGATGTTTCAGGTAAGTGTTTGACTTTAACAAATGAGTTTCATATACGAGTTATGGGGGACACGTAGTGGTACGTGATCCGATTATACTAGTTGAGTATTGATGCCGTGGGCATGAGTGATATGAGAAAGTATCGAGAATGAGATGGTGGGATAACCAAGGTTACATGGGGATAACCAGGTTCACATTGATGTTGGACTATTTATGTTTGAGCATAAATAATATATTGTCATTGTATTGAATTCATAAGTGTTGTTGAGTATTACATTTTCAGTGACAATACTAAACTTGACATTATGAAGTGCGTGAGTTTGAAACAGGAACAGTGTGTGGAAGCTATACAGATTCGGAATTGTACAAGGAGTATATTTTATGAGTTTGAATAATCTAAATTGTTGCATTTTGATTTCGTATGTTGATTTGTGATCGAATATTGAGTTGGAGTGTGCTCACCCTGTGTGGGGGCTGTTTCTGTTGAAACAGGTACAACATGTACGATGCTGCTTTGGCGTACTAGGCTCGAACCTTGTTGGATGATGCTTCCAGAAGCATAGTATGAGAGTGAGCCGATATACGAGGTTGAGCGGTTGGTATTTATACTAATTATGCATCCGGATGTGTATCCGTTATTCGTTGCTCTTCTGTGAGCACTTGTATCTGTATATGGACTGTATAAGGGTGTTGAAACCCACTTTTGTTGTCTTATTAGTGTGGTGTCTTCCCTAGCTGGGAATTTACTTGTGTTTCTATATTCTGTTTAGCATCGTGTTGTCCCTGGTCGGGAGTATGTTGTGTGATATGTTTTTATTTCCGGATAGCTCAGTTTGTGGGGAGACTCTGCCCAAATTTTTATAAAACCCACAATGTAAAAGTGGTGTATTGGGGATGGTATTGGGTGAAACCCCTGAGTCTGTTTATTGGTCGAGATGATCATATATTGTTGAACATTGGTTATGTAATGGGAAACACGTAATGATTCTTTTTAAAGAATGAAAAGAAAATGAAAAAATTTATACACATACGACGTCATAAATGAACTAATGACGAGTTTAAGTGTTGGGGCCTTACATTAGTGGTATCAGAGCAGTGGTTGCTCTTTGGGGCTGTTAAGGGCCTAGGAAGTTATTGATAGCACATATTTATGCATGATGGCATTAATGTTGTATGACACAACTAGTTGTTATGTGCTTTTATGATATGAAAAGCGGTGTTGCTAATCATTGTAATTGCAGGAATCGTGTAGAACGCGATGGGATAGCATTAATGGTGATGTCTAACACTTCATGTATTATGTGTTAAGGGATCTGATTTTGTAGGAAAATCAGGAAATGTGAGACGTACGGGCTTCGGACGGTAAAACGTGTTATACCTTTGATTATGTATATCGTGGATAGTGGATCCTTACATGTGATGAAATATGTGAAATGATAGTGATATATTGTGATAATGGAACCAATTGTTGTGTTTGATTATTGTGGTAGAATTGATGAATGTTCCGGTAGCCTTTATCTCCGAGCGAGGGAGGTACTTGCCGCTGTCATGTCTAAGCGAGGTAACATGCCGCTGTCATTGTCGAAGCGAGGGGTCCTAAAATTCCGCTGTTGTATTGGGACCGGAACAATCACAATTCTAGTGATTAATGTGGAATATTATGGTTATAACTGAAACGTGATATCGATCATTATATTGTGAACTGTTGTATTAACCTGGATGCAGGTACATGGAGCTAGTGGAAGTTCCGGTAGTTGTTATATTCGAGCGAGGGAGGTACTTGCCGCTGTCATATGAAGCGATGGTAGTATGATATTTGCCGCTGTCAAGTCTAAGCGAGGTAACATGCCGCTGTCATTGTCGAAGCGAGGGATATCATATGATGCCGCTATATGTCAAAGCGAGGGGTCCTAAAATTCCGCTGCTATAACAAGACCGGAACAACCACATTATCGATATTGTAGCGATGTCTCATTCCGCTATATTGGTTGGCGATGGTTCATGCCGCCACGTGTATTGATAGCGATGTCTCATTCCGCTATATTGGTTGGCGATGGTTCATGCCGCCAGGTATATTGATAGCGATGTCTCATTCCGCTATATTGGTTGGCGATGGTTCATGCCGCCAGGTATATTGATAGCGATGTCTCATTCCGCTATATTGGTTGGCGATGGTTCATGCCGCCAGGTATATTGATAGCGATGTCTCATTCCGCTATATTGATTGGCGATGGTTTATGCCGCCGGGTACATGTGTAGCGATGCCTCTTTCCGCTATGTCAATGGCGATGGCTCATGCCGCCAGACATGTGTCTATCGATGGTGCATTCCACTGATTTCATGGCGATGGTTCTTGCCGCCGATTATATATGTTGGGACGTCTCATTTTGCTATTCTGTTGATGGTGAGTATATTAATTTGTGTATTGATATGAGATCATATTTTGTGGAATAATTATGTTGAGAGCAGGGACAATTTAAAAGATCAAGTATGGATCAACTGTGTACAGTAAGTGTTATTACGATTTGTTGTTTTAAGAATGTATATTCATTGTGATTATGGATATTATATGTATGCCAGTGGTGGCGATGAGTATTATGTACCGCCGTAGGGCGATGAAGATTGATGCATTGCTATGTGTTAGCAATGAATATTTTTAGTACCGCTATTGTGATTAACGATGAATGCTGTTGTATCGCAATTGTGTTAGCAATGAGTATTGATGATGCTTTGATTGCAGATGGCAATAGAAGTTGTGCTATGTACAGTTATGTTATTGCTCATTGGGTATATGTGATTTAGGCCCAAGAGGATATTGGATCGGTCCAGGGGGTCCAAATATCGAGGTAAACCGTTTCAGTTGGTTGAACATATTGATATATGTTGATTCGAGTTATTTTGTTGATTCATATTGATTTTGAAATCATGTACATGTAGAGAAATTGATAATAGAATTGAAGTGGAACCTAGATGTATCATTTATATTTTGTTGCGGTAATAAGGCAAGAAGGGGTGTAACCTTTGTGATAGCACTCTCATATCTACGGTGTGTAGTGATGAGATATTGAAAATAGATGTTAATCACTTTGTGATGATAATTATTGTTATGAAAGCATACTAGTGTGGCATGTGGTAGGATTAATAATTGATTAATCACCTATTATGTTGAATGGAATACAACCAGATAGACATGAGTTTAATGAGTGTGTCATGGGATGGCATGAGTATGTCACGGGATGACGCGTGATTACTACGAATGTCGTGTGTGGACATGTGTTCATTGTGAATATTCATGATTAATGAATTATTATGTTTTGAGGATGAGTTAAAGATCGATATAAATTGCGTCATTGAGGCATGCAATTAATTCTGATGTTAAATTTCAATCACCCTATGAGACAGTGTGCTGTAACATGTTGTGTATAGAACCGCGTGAAACTTCTGAGCAGAGAATTAATGTTTGATGACAGAAACATTATGAATATCAAAATGCGTAAATGACAAGGTACGTGTTATGTTACTAGTATTTGAGAAATACTAACGAGATTGTTTTGTACTTGTCCTATGACAGATAGTAATTGGGTGAAGTAATGTGGAAATGTTGATATTAAGAGTATGTGAGTGCTGTGACTAACATGGTATTATGGTGCCATTGTGTATTGTAGATGATTCCATCTACAAAGGTATGTCACGAACTATTCGATATTGATGTTGATGCCTTGTGTTAGATGAGTATAATCATGACATGAAAATATCGGTGTTAAGCCATTTATCATGATTGATACTGAAGGTCTGTGGCTGTTGGTGTGTATAATGTGTATATACGTATGTGAGAATGACTAATGGGCTTTCTAGTCATTACCTTGCACCAGAAAATATGCAGGAGATGATATATGAAAGATTGGTGCGTAAAGGCTCAAGAGTATTTTTACTTCATACGGATGACGGTGATGATGTGCGGATAAGTTGCATACATTTGCAACGACACAAGTATGAAGTTAATTAAGATAAATGTTGATGTATTGTCATATATTCTTGAATATACATGAAAGCATGGATTGCATGATTTAACGAGATTATATGATGGGTACTGTGATAAAAGTATATGACGGGAAATAAGATTGTGCAATGGAATTGTGTCGATGAAAGTACACAGGTAGTGAGATATGACAAAGAAGCTTGACATCGTTGGTGCAATGGGGCACATGTGTGAGTCACGATGATTCCGATGACTGTCATCCTAAGGATGGTAAAGTCACTATCTTGAACTATATACGGTACGTAAATTTTACAGTTGGTTTTTATGGTAAGCATGTGTTGAAATTTCGAGGACGAAATTTTATATGTTGGGGAGAATTGTGATGTCCAGATTATTATTAATCATTTGTTGGACTAAATATGATTTGGATTTTAGTGATAATTAATTTTAGAATTAATTAGAAGTGGAATTGACCAAGTGAAGGTCAACTGGCGAGTTAATCGAATCATAAAATAATTTGAGGTTGTAAAATATACTCCGATAATATTTTAGAGATAAATTAATTAAAATGAAGAATTTAAGTTTTGGGTTTTTGGAGTGTGTATAAATCCCGATTGGTAGTTGTAAAAATAATATATCAGTGCACCGGCGACATTTCGATGTACAAAACCGGGTTAGGATTCAAAAAAATAAATATATCATGTTGGCATTTTTGGACACACAGTAAAAGGTGTAAAATCACGCACATAACCCGAACCCCCTCTTTCCTTCTCTGCAATCGCGCACATCCGACCCCCTCGCCGTAAAATCGCGCGCCCGCCGCCGTCCGAGCTCTTTCCGGCGCGTCCGAACCGCCGCCGTCTTCGTCTCTCCCAGGCGCTTCTTTCCATACCAAGATCGTGAAGTTTCGTCGCCGATCGCGTCCGGATCTTGCAAGGAAGCGCGCGGATAAAAATCGCGAATTCGTCCGATTTTGGAGCGATTTTCTTCCGATTGTTTTGTGGGTAATCCTCGTCGTCCCTTAGTCGTTATTCCTGTGATATCCCCGAAATGGTTAATTGCTTTTGGTGCATTAATTGTGTTTACATGATTAATTATGTGGTAATTAATTGTGTGTTGGAATTTATTTACCTTATGTGGAAATGCATGGTCATGTGGATAGGGTGACCCGGGGTTGCATTTCAGGGTGCATGTGGTGCATGTTGGGTAAATATTATGGGAAGCATGATTTATTTGCCTTGGTTAGCAATTAATTGGAATTCATGTGTTAATTGATATTATGGTGCATTTTGAGTAAATGCTTTGAAAAATATCATGTTGGGGTGTTTTATACACCATGGAATTATTTTGGTATGCATTTGATTCAATAACTCATTTTTATACCCAACCCCACCCCATCCAACACTTTTACTTTACCAAATCATTTCCAACACCCAAACCCTTCTCCTCTTCACATTTTCGTTTTTGAGGCCAAAGGTGAAGAGAAATTCTTGCAAAATCTTGTTTTGAGGAGATTGTTGGGTGATTTGAGATCCCCAAGAGGTATGGGTACCTCATTGTTAATTTTGTAAGGTTTTGTTTAAGTTTGGGTTGGTTTGAAGGGTTTTAAAATGGGTTTGTGTTGGGTGTTGTGATTTTGGTAGTGTTTTGGTTGGATGTTGTTTATTTGAGTTTATGTTGATATTTATTGTTGGTTTTGAGTTGTTGGGTTTGGTTAATGTTGGAGTATTTGGGTATGTATGAGTTGGGGTTGAAGATGGGTGAATAGTGCCCAAACCCCGCATGCCCATAGCTCGGCGATCGATCGGCGTTTTTCTCGCGATCGATCGCGAGCAGCAGTGCTGAGGCAGAGAGCTTCAGCGATCGATCGCGAGATGCGCGCGATCGATCGGCGAGGCCGCGATCGATCGGCGCTAGCTCCGCGATCGATCGCGGATTGTTGAAAATTGTTGGGCGAGGCAGTGTGTTCTCGCGATCGATCGTGGCTTGATGGCGATCGATCGCGAGACACCAAAAAGGGTGTTTTTGGTTATTTTTGTGGGATTTTTGGTATTGGACTATTATTGGGTTCTAATATTGGTATTTGTGAATATGTAGAACCAACCCAGGTGGCAACACAGCCGAGGAATTGAAGTCCTACCATATTCCACTTTTGGAAAGGTACGTAGTGGACGTACGGGCACCCAACGGTAACATGTATTTTATATACTCATTGATTATGCATTGTGGATGCGGGTATATATGTGGTATTGCATTGTGGATGCATATACATGTTGATTTATGCCATATGTGGTATTGCATTGTGGATGCATATACATGTTGATTTATGCCATATGTGGTATTGCATTGTGGATGCATATACATGGTAATTGATGCATATTGATGATAGATGCATATTATGGTTATTGGATGCACATCCCATGAGTCGTGGTCATCCTTTGATGATTTTAATGCTTGCCGCTTTTTGTATTGGTTCAGCTAAATGTGAAGCGAGGGGTGGGAGCGCCGCATGTCACATTTGAGCGTGGTTGTCATATGGGGCGAGGAAAGGGTATTTGCCGCTCTCTGTGAAGCGAGGGGTGGGAGCGCCGCATGTCCATTGTAGCGAGGTTATCCTATGCCGCCCATATGAAAATAAGCGAGGGGCATTAAAATACACTGTGATGGACAGACTAGGGAATGGTGACCAATATGTGGTACAGTTGAGATGGTATATGATGTCATGACATGTTTTGGCCATTAAAAATAATCTGTTGATTATACTAATGAGTTATGGTACAGGGACAACCAAACGGGAAGCGTTTGAAATGCATGGGAAAACAGGAAGTGTTTTTATATTGATTATGTATTTACGCTTTATCTTCATATTGTGTTGAATATGAATGATTATTATTGCTCATGGTTGTCCTTGTAGGTACCTTTTTGGCATGATAGCAAGCTTTGAACGAGTTGAGGTGGTGAGCTTGTGGAGCATTCTTTTGAGGATTAAAGGACATGATTATTTTGTCTAGTGTCTACTCTAGGAGTAGTGTAAAACTAGTTGATAGCATTCATTGATGAGGAATGTAATTAATCCGTTCTTTTTGGAAGTCCTTATTATTATGGCATGTAATGCTTAAGCTCATAGACTCAACATGTTCTTTTCTCACTCTGATCATTATATTAGCTCTATTGTGCCTTATTTCCGCACTTAAGGATTAGGGTCCTTACAATTCCCCTGAAATCCCACGAAATTGTGATGAGCTTTGGTTCGATTTTTGCTAGCATTTTGGAAGGGTTTGTTAGTGTGTGTTCGTGTGTGTGCAGCAGTGTGTGTGCGTGTTTGTGTTTATGCATGGTTAATTGTTGAAAATAAATTGTGGAATAAGTCTTGACTTAGTATTATTATTGGTTAAAAGATGAAGATTAAAATCATGCATGGAATGTGTTTGTTAATAGGCTTAAATGAGATTCAAGTGTGGGTCTAAGTTTTGTTAGTGAGGTGAGAATGACTAACTTTATGGCTTGTAGCCATTGTGATATTTGGTAGATGTTGGGCTATGGTATGGGATGTGTTCAATTGGAAGCATGTGTAGTGTGAAAATAAATGGGTTAGATGCATGCTAGTATGTGTTGACATGGAATAGAGTTATGGTGATATTTATGCTCAAGTGGATAGCATAGCATGTGTTATTGATTTATGTCACCTTGTTGAGTCACTAATCTTATAGTGAGTTCTAAATCAAGAATTTGGAATCCAATGCATCTTTAATTTGTTAAAGTTGAATTTAATCAATAAATGACTTTATGATGGGATTATGGGAATTAGATTTAAAAGAGTAGAATCTTATGTCTACATGGATCCCTTCTTTCGTGTCTTGGGTTGAATCACCTCGTTGTGAGTTTGAATGTTTGGAGCATGTTAATTGGCTTAATTGGATTGTTTTAGTTAGACACTAGTTGGATATTATTATGCATACACCCTTGCACTTCCTTTCCCTCTGTTGAACTTGTGTGTCTAGTGAACTGCTATGTGAGTTGGACGTGATCTTGCACGTATGGGTGTGTGTATCCCGCATCATGTGTGTGATGTAGCGGATGGTGGGAGAAAATGGGATTTTGCATCACCAATGACATATCATGATTCATGTGAAGATGTGTGCATCAAAGTATTGATTATGATTTGATTCATAATATTGAATTATTGATTTGTGATATGGAAATGAAAGCAAGAACTATTTGATGGATGTTCATTGCTCGGATTATGAGCTAATGTTGAATTGATATTCGATATAGACTCTACAGGAGGCTTCGGACGTTGATGATAGCTTGTTCATGTTGTCTACTATAAGGTACGTGGTGACGTACGAGCAGGTATATCTAGTATCTATACATTCATGTATACATGCAATTTTGAATATGATGTTTCAGGTAAGTGTTTGACTTTAACAAATGAGTTTCATATACGAGTTATGGGGGACACGTAGTGGTACGTGATCCGATTATACTAGTTGAGTATTGATGCCGTGGGCATGAGTGATATGAGAAAGTATCGAGAATGAGATGGTGGGATAACCAGGGTTACATGGGGATAACCAGGTTCACATTGATGTTGGACTATTTATGTTTGAGCATAAATAATATATTGTCATTGTATTGAATTCATAAGTGTTGTTGAGTATTACATTTTCAGTGACAATACTAAACTTGACATTATGAAGTGTGTGAGTTTGAAACAGGAACAGTGTGTGGAAGCTATACAGATTCGGAATTGTACATGGAGTATATTTTATGAGTTTGAATAATCTAAATTGTTGCATTATGATTTCGTATGTTGATTTGTGATCGAATATTGAGTTGGAGTGTGCTCACCCTGTGTGGGGGCTGTTTCTGTTGAAACAGGTACAACATGTACGATGCTGCTTTGGCGTACTAGGCTCGAACCTTGTTGGATGATGCTTCCAGAAGCATAGTATGAGAGTGAGCCGATATACGAGGTTGAGCGGTTGGTATTTGTACTAATTATGCATCCGGATGTGTATCCGTTATTCGTTGCTCTTCTGTGAGCACTTGTATCTGTATATGGACTGTATAAGGGTGTTGAAACCCACTTTTGTTGTCTTATTAGTGTGGTGTCTTCCCTGGCTGGGAATTTACTTGTGTTTCTATATTCTGTTTAGTATCGTGTTGTCCCTGGTCGGGAGTATGTTGTGTGATATGTTTTTATTTCCGGATAGCTCAGTTTGTGGGGAGACTCTGCCCAAATTTTTATAAAACCCACAATGTAAAAGTGGTGTATTGGGATGGTATTGGGTGAAACCCCTGAGTCTGTTTGTTGGTCGAGATGATCATATATTGTTGAACATTGGTTATGTAATGGGAAACATGTAATGATTCTTTTTAAAGAATGAAAAGAAAATGAAAAAAATTATACACATACGACGTCATAAATGAACTAATGACGAGTTTAAGTGTTGGGGCCTTACAGAATGACTTGAAGAGGACTTTTCTTGATAAATACTTTTCGGCATCGAGGGCTGCCAACATGCGAAAGGAGATCTACAACAATAGGCAATACACTGGAGAGACACTTCACGAGTACTGGGAACACTTCAAAAGGTTGTGTGCAAGTTGCCCACAACATCAGATAAGTGAACATCTACTCATTCAATACTTTTATGAAGGCTTGTTGTCTAGTGACATGAATTTGGTTGATGCCGGTGGAGCTTTTGTGGATAAGACACCGGAGGAGGCGAGATATTTGATTGCAAAAATGGCAGCGAACACACAACAATTTGGCAATTTAGAGTTGACCCAGCTCAAAGGAAACAAGGCGAGGTAAATGTATATAATCTTAAGCAACAACTTATTAGCCTCACCTCTCTTGTTCGTCGAATGACAGGAGGAAATGGAAAGAACGTGAAGCTGTGTGGGATTTGTTTGGAGATGAGTCATACCACGGATGCATGCCCCTCACTTCAAGAGACATCTGCTGAGCAAGTTAATGCAGGGGGTGGATTTCTGGGGCAACCACAACGCAAATATGACCCCTAATTGAACACCTATGACCCAGGATGGAGAGATCACCCTAATCTGAGCTATGGACCACAATCGATGAACCATGTTCCACCTCAAGTACCACAACATCCACCACCCTACAGACCACCATTTCAGAGGACACAACAGTCTAATTTCCCTTCTACTAGTGATAACTCGAAAATATTATTCAAGATCTTGCTCATCATGTTACAAAATTTCAACAGGAAACGAGATCCAGTATTTATACCTTGAACACTCAAGTGGGTCAACTAGCTACCGCACTCAATCATGTGGAAGCTCATGGATCAAACACCTTACCCTCGCAAACAATGGTGAATCCAAGGGAGAATGCAAATGCAGTCACAAGTGGTAAGGAATTGGAGATACCGGAGAAGAAGGAGCCAAACTCGCCCAAGGATGATGAGGAGAAGGAAGATGAAGTTGGAAACAAAGCCACCGTTGAAAATGAGGTACCAAAAGTTAAGTTTCCTCCCTTTTCTGAATATAAAGTTCCACCGCCTTTTCCCCATGCGTTGAAAGATAATAGGAAAGAAGCGGGACTTAAAGGATTGTATGAAAATTTTCAACGGTGTGAGGTAAACATTCTTTTGCTTGGTGTGAGGTAAATATTCTTTTGCTTTCTTTAGTCTAATTAGTTATAGTTAAAAATCGCAAAACCCCCTAATTTTTATTGCTTTATTTTGTCTTTCGTTAACACAATAGATTACCCTTCCTCGTGGGATCGATCCCTACTTACACTACTACATTAATATTATATTGAGTGGGGTTAATTTGGGCGTACACGATAAACACACATCAATATATAAGTTAGGAAATTTTCTGTAATGTTTATGATACTTCAACAGCCATATTCATGTTGCTTGTCATTTTTCACGGCTTAACCTAACTTGTTACTTTGATAGTCATCCTTGCTTGTCAGTCAGTTGGTCTTGTCGGATCGGTTTGTTGGTCAGCTCTGCTAGTCCCTCAGTTGAACACAAATAGAAAAGTATTAAGCTGGTCTGGTTATAGAAAAGCTACTTGATAGTTTTGTTCTTTTTGATTGTAGATGTTTATTTATTGATTTCTGGGCAACATGATGAACAAAATAGTTATTGCTATTTGTCTCAGTTTTTTATATAATCAAGATTCACTCAATTTCAAGTTTATATTCGATAGATATGCTCGAAATACGAAACTATCAATATGATTTTTCACCATCTTAAAACTGATTCAGACTTTGACCTCTACAAATGATTTGTAGATTATCGTCTTAGTTTCATAATGCATACCGAATTGTTATGTTTCAATAACGGAGCTAACATATATAATCAAAATATCAAAACTTGTCTTATTATGCCATCGTCATTTCAAATATGTTTAGTTAGAACTCAAAGATGATTTTTCTCCTACATAAAACCAGAATCAATCTGTTGCACCAAAAGTTCAACTAATAATAAAGTGGGGTCAAAGTGTCGCTATGATAATAATAAGCACAATGAGGACAAAGTGATATTGTTGTAATTTAAGTAGGGTTAAAGTGCCGCTATGATAATAATAAGCACAGTGGGTACACAGTGTTACTGTTGTAATTTAAAGCGGAGTCAAAGTGCCGCAGTTGGTGGTCGTCACATTTTTAAATAATAAAATACCAGTAATGATCGGTTAATCCACAAGTGCACGGTTGTCAAGTTTTAGTATAGTTTTAAAAAGTAAGGATGTCGTACCCACAGAGATTCGTAGTAAGTACCAAACTTAAGAATTTTAATTATATTTAGCCGGCGAATAGTTGGTGAAAGTATTATAATAATAAAAGTAGGATAAGAAGTCAACTCCCAAATAAACAAGCACGCTGTAAACGAAGAATTCAATAGAGATGAATTATCAAGATTTTGGCTCACCTATGTAATCCCCTATAATTTTCTTGTTAGCAGCAAATGATCATCCATATGACTCTAAGGTGATGAGTTATCCTTATCTAATATACTATCTCGAGCTATATTAAACCTAATATTAAATTACAGTAAGTTGTCGTGCACTTATTTAACAATTCAATATCACAAAAGGCTTTGTAAGAACTTCTAACTTCGATTACTAGATATCTATGGCTATCAATACGTGTATTTGATATCATCTCTCGATCTCAATCTGAAATCCACGACATAATTTTCTCTTCATATTATAATATATTCTCTCGATCTCAAGTATAATATCTATGTTCAATTCAATGGTGATCAGCCCATGAAAGCATTAAATCATAAATTATGCACAAAGATGATATGGAATCAATCAAAAACTAACAATCAAACCATAAGTTCAAACATAGGATCTCATAGTCTTGATAAAATAATCTTAGAATACAATCTTAATAGAAAGATGATTATAGATATGTTTTAAGAAAAAAAATCAAAAAATATGACTGCATAAGCGAAAAGTTCAGAAATACCAATAGACACGAAGATTTGACTCCGGACATTGTTCGACTTCCGTCTCTTGGTTGAATCTTGCTTGGCGGCATGGAAGATGATAGGGAGGCTGAATTCTAGGGTCTAATTGTTAGTAATCCAAGAGCATACAACGCAGCGGAATAAAATTTTATATGGATTACTAACCAGCAGATCTATACATAGGATTTCATATCGGATAAAGGATAATAAGAATCTCACCCTTGAAGCGTGTTTGAGCAGATTCCACGGAGCAGCACCACGTCCAACGCCTCCTCCGAGTCACTAGCAAAACTCAACAAGTTTTGCCTCAACGGTATCCACACGATCAAATCGGGTGAAGGGATAGTTTAAGAACAAGTTGCTAGACAAGTTCTTAAACCGGAACAAGAAACACACTCGATTCTCAATCGAATAATCGCCACAAATCAAACAAGTCTCCTTTGGCTATAAAGAAGAAGCCGAGAGCCTTATTGATTCAATTAGGCGGCCGTGTGGTCTTCTTGGTTTAGGTTAGTATGATATGAAGTTGTGTCTTACAATTAAAACATAACCTTGTATTTATATTATAAGGCTTTTAATTAAGGTTCAAGACTTTCTTAAAGTCTTATGGGCCCAAACCCATGATTTAATTAAAACCTTTTAATCACTTAATTAAGACTCTTCTTAATTAATTAATTCATCCAATGAATTTAATTTCCCTTCTCGATTTAATCTTTTGTGCGACCCGATAGATCTTGTAATGTTGGCAGTGACATAAAATCTCATTTTATGTCGCAAGCAAGGAGCGGTGTCTAGCAACACATCGAGGCTACCCAAATTACAAGAATGTCAATGACTCGACATAACCTTTAGAACTTGTGATAACATTAACCATGTAACTTAATCCCTTTGTCCTTTGTGTTTAGATTGAACACGAGCCATGGAATAGTCATACTCGTATATCCAATCTTTATTTCTTGATCCCCAAGTAGAACTAGAATAAACGAATAAGCTCGATATCTCATATCGACTCATTCGAGCATGGCCATGCATTTTAGTTCTCACTTGATCAAGGGCCAAACACATCTCCTGTTATATAGGAGGGACAAATCCTATCTCGATCAGTCAACATCCCTCTACATAATTCGTAGTGTATCCAATAGTCGCCTTTATAGATTACCCTGTTACGGGTAACGTTTGACGATATCAAGATACATAACTCCTTATGTTGGGATCTCTGATGATCACAAGTCGTAAGGATTACATACATTATTATCACTATGAGAATTGCATATGACAATCATATAACTATCCATGTTGCATTCTCATGGTGGGTCTGTCCAGTACATCGTTCTCTAACATGTACCCATATGTTGATTTGATATCTCATATGATTGAACAATTCATCGATCAACACATACTAGTCTCTACGTATTATCATTATCCCTTTCATGATAATACTTGACTAGGGACATCTTTAAGAATAATACAATATTATTCTAAGGACATTAACATATATATTAATTCACATTGCACAGTTAAAGAATAATATATAATAATGAATTGCCATTTATAAAATCATATTACATTGTATGTCATAAACAATCATCTAATGATATGTCTTAGGGCATATCCCAACAAATCTCCCACTTGCACTAAGACCACTCAGACATATACCTAATGCCTAGAGATCTAGTATGACGATCATGCTTCTGCTGTGACAGTGGCTTCGTCAATGGGTCAGATACATTATCATCTGTTGGTACTTTGCATATTTTAACATCTCCCCTTTCAACGATTTCTCGAATGAAATGGAAACGCCTAAGTATGTGCTTGGATCTTTGGTGAGATCTTGGTTCCTTAGCCAATGCGATCGCTCCATTGTTGTCACAATAGAGTTCTATCGGATCTTTAATGCTAGGCACCACTCCAAGTTCAGAAATGAACTTCCTCATCCAAACAGCTTCCTTTGCTGCATCCGAGGCAGCAATATACTCAGCTTCCGTTGTAGAATCGGCTACTGTTTCTTGCTTTGAACTCTTCCAGCTCACAGCACCTCCATTTAGGCAATACACATATCCAGATTGCGATCGAAAATCATCTTTGTCGGTTTGGAAGCTTGCATCAGTGTAACCCATTACATTGAGCTCTTCCTCACCTCCATAAATCAAGAATGTATCCTTAGTCCTTCTCAAGTACTTCAGGATGTTCTTGACAGCAATCCAGTGACCTTCACCTGGATCAACTTGATATCTGCTCGTCATGCTCAAAGCATACGATACATCGAGACGAGTACATATCATGGCATACATGATAGATCCAATAGCTGATGCATATGGAATCTTTCTCATGCGTTGTCTCTCAACTGGTGTTGAAGGACACTGTTCCTTCGAGAGATAAATGCCATGCGTCATAGGCACGAATCCTTTCTTTGATTCTTGCATGCTAAACCTTTTAAGCACTTTGTCTATGTATGTACTTTGACTTAGACCAAGAAGCCTTCTCGATCTATCTCTATAGATCTTGATTCCTAATACATAGGTGGATTCTCCTAAGTCTTTCATCGAAAAGCAATTCCCTAGGGAAATCTTTACAGATTGTAAGGCAGGGATATCATTTCCAATAAGAGTATGTCATCTACATACAACACTAGGAAAATGATTATGCTCCCACTGACCTTCTTGTAGACACAAGGTTCATCTTCCTTTTTGATAAAACCAAACTCTTTGATTGCATCATCAAAACGAAGATTCCAACTCCGAGAAGCTTGCTTCAATCCATAAATGGATCGTTGTAGCTTGCATATCTTTCCAGCATCCTTTGGATCGACAAAACCCTCGGGCTGTGTCATGTACACATCCTCGAGCAGATTTCCATTAAGGAAAGCTGTTTTGACATCCATCTGCCAGATTTCATAATCATGAAATGCAGCTATTGCAAGTAAGATCCTTATGGATTTAACCATGGCCACTGGTGAAAAGGTTTCATCATAGTCAATAACATGAATTTGTTTGAATCCTTTTGCAACCAGCCGACCTTTATAGGTTTGTACATTACCATCCATATCGGTCTTTTTCTTGAAAATCCATTTGCACCCTATGGGTCGTACCCCTTCAGGTGGATCAACCAAAGTCCATACTTGGTTTGCATACATGGATTCCATCTCAGATTTCATGGCCTTTTGCCATTTCTCAGAATCAGTGCCCATTATAGCTTGTTGATAAGATAACGTGTGATATCCCCGAAATGGTTAATTGCATTTGGGCATTAATTACGATTATTATGATTAATTATGTGGTAATTAATTATGTGTTGGAATTTATTTACCTTATGGAAATGCATGGTCATGTGGATAGGGTGACCCGGGGTTGCATTTCAGGGTGCATGTGGTGCATGTGGGGTAAATATTATTGGAAGCATGATTTATTTGCCTTTGGTAGCAATTAATTGGAAATCATGTGTTTAATTGATATTTGGTGCATTATGAGTAAATGCTTTGAAAAATATCATGTTGGGGTGTTTTATACACCATGAAATTATTTTGGTATGCATTTTATTAAACCCAACACTTTTATACCCAACCCCACCTCATCCAAACCACTTTAACTTTACCAAATCTTTTCCCACACAAACCCTTCCCCTCATTTTCGAGTTCCAGCCTTGGGGTGAAGAGAAACCCTTGCAAAATCTTATTTTGTGGAGTATATTGGGTGATTTGAGGTCCCCAAGAGGTATGGATACCTCATGGTTGATTTTGTTGTGTTTTGTTTAAGTTTGGGTTGGTTTTTAATGATTTTGAAATGGGTTTTGTTGGGTTGTTGTGGTTTTGGTTAAGGGTTGGATTTATGGTTGTTTTAAGGTGTATTTTGGTGGTTTATGTTGATATTTATGTTGTTGGTTGGTTGGTATAAATGTTGGAATGGTTTGGAAGGATTTTTGGGTGCAAAAATGGTGAAAAACGCATGTCTGTGCGAGGTGATCGATCGCCTGAAAAGAGGCGACCGATCGCCAAGAGACAGTGGCATTTTTACGGGTTAGGCGATCGATCGCCTAAAATGGGGCGACCGATCGCCGAGAGGCAGTGGCCAAATCAAAGGAATGGCGATCGATCGCCATGTTTGGGGCGACCGATCGCCGCTGTGTAAATTTTGAGGCGACCGATCGCCTGAGAGTAGCGATCGATCGCCGCCAGTGGATTTTTGAGAAATGGTTTATTTTGTCAAATTTTTGGTATTTGGCTATTATTTGGCTTCTAATATGGGGTTGTGTGATTGTGTAGAACCATCCCAGGTAGCAACGCAACCGAGGAATTGAAGCCATATCAAATCCACTTTTGGAAAGGTACGTAGTGGACGTACGGGCACCCCAACGGTACATGTATCTTATATACTTATTGTTAATGCATTGTGGATGCAAGTATATATGTGGTATTGCATAGTGGATGCAAATACATGTTATGCATGATGTTTATAGATGCATATGATTATTGGTGCATATCCCATGAGTCGTGGTCAACCCTTGATGATTTTAATGCTTGCCGCTATTTGGTTTGGTTCCGCTAAATGTGAAGCGAGGGGTGGGAGCGCCGCATGTCACATTTGAGCGTGGTTATCATATAGGACAAGGAAAGGGTATTTGCCGCTCAATGAGAGGCGAGGGGTGGGAGTCCCGCAGTCCATTGAAGCGAGGTTATCCTATGCCGTCTATATGTAAATAAGCGAGGGGCATTAAAATACATTGTGATGGACAGACTAGGGATTGGTGATCAGTATTTGGATTGGTGAAATGGTATATGTTCATGACATGTTTAGACCATTTAAAATAATCTATTGATTATACTCATGAGTTATGGTACAGGGACAACCAAACGGGAAGCGTTTGAAATGCATGGGGAAACAGGAAGTGTTTTATTATGATTATGCATTTACGTTTTATCTTCATATTGTGTTGAATATGAATGATTATTATCGCTCATGTTTGGGGGTTGTCCTTGTAGGTACACGTTTGGCATGATAGAAGGGCTAGACGGGTTGAGATGGTGAGCTTTTGAGGATGCTTTTGAGACTGAAGGACAGGATTAATTGGATAGTATCTACTCTAGGAGTAGTATAAACTATAATTGAACATTCATTGATTGGAATGTAATTAATCAATTTTTGGTAGTCCTTATTTTGGCATGTAATGCTTAAGCTCATAGACTCAACACGTTATTTCTCACTCTGATCATTTATATGAGCTCTATTATGCCTTGATTCCGCACTTAAGGATTAGGGTCCTTACATAACGGCTCATCCTCATCAATAAGTAGTAAGTCACCTTGTTGAGTCACAAGAAATCCATATCTCTGTGGCTCCCGGTGTTCTCTTACAAACCTACGCTGGGCTTGTGTCTCTTGAGCAGGTGCTTCTTCCACAACAGCTTGCGGTGCCTGCTCTGTTTCCATCTCAATATCAGGTTCAGTGTTTTCTTGTGGTTGAACTTCACTAAGTTCTATCTTTCTCCCACTGGTTTTTCTAGAAATAAATTCTCTTTCAAGAAATACACCAGTCCGAGCAACAACTACTTTGTTCTCGGTGGGATAATAGAAATAGTATCCTTTTGTTTCCTTAGGATACCCCACAAATAAACACTTATCAGATTTGGGTCAAGTTTGTTAGTGGCTTGACGTCTAACGAAAGCCTCACAACCCCAAATCTTCATAAACGACATACTAGGACGCTTCCCAGTCCATATCTCATATGGTGTCTTTTCCACTGATTTAGATGGAACACGGTTCAGTAAGAAAATCGCTGTTTCTAGAGCGTGTCCCCAAAACGATATCGGAAGATCTGCATGACTCATCATTGATCTAACAATGTCCAACAAGGTTCGATTTCTCCTCTCGGATACACCATTCCATTGTGGAGTATACGGAGGAGTGAGTTGTGGGATTATCCCACACTCCTTTAGATAGTCATGAAACTCTAGGCTTAAGTATTCACCTCCTCGATCTGATCGAAGGATTTTGATACTCTTGCCAAGTTGGTTTTGTACTTCATTCTTGAAATCTTTGAACTTTTCAAAGGTTTCATGCTTATGCTTCATTAGGTACACATACCCATATCTACTGAGGTCATCAGTAAATGTAACGAAGTATTGAAAACCACCTCTAGCTTGTGTACTTATTGGTCCACATACATCACTATGTATTAGTCCCAATAAAACATTTGCCCTTTCAACATGTCCCTTGAAAGGGGCTTTAGTCATCTTGCCCATTAAACAAGATTCACATGTTTCATATGATTCAAAATCAAATGAATCTAATACTCCATCCTTATGAAGTTTAGATATGCGGTTCTCGTTTATGTGGCCCAAGCGACAATGCCAGAGATAAGTCGGATTACAATCATTATTTTTAATCCTTTTAGTATTTATGTTATAGATAGGCATATCAAGATTTAATACATAAAGACCATTCACCATTTGTGCACTAGCATAAAACATATCATTTAAATAAATAGAACAACAGTTGTCCTTTATTATAAATGAAAAACCATACTTGTCTAAACAAGAAAAAGAAATTATGTTTTTAGTAATAGATGGCACAAAATAACAGTCTTTTAAAATCAACGATAAACCAGAAGGTAAAGCTAAACAATAATCTCCTATAGCTAATGCTCTCTTGCTCCATTTCCAACTCGGAGATCAACTTTGCCTTTCGCCAATAATCTACTCTTTTTGAGGTCCTGCACATTTACACAAATGTGAGATCCACATCCAGTATCTAATACCCATGATGAAGAAGTAGATAAATTGACTTCTATAACAAAAATACCTGAAGCGGAAGTCACACTTCCTTTCTTTAGATCCTCCAGATATACTTTGCAGTTTCTTTTCCAATGGCCGGTCTCACCGCAATGGAAACAGTTCCCTTCCTTTGGTTTCAGTGCATAAGACTTTGGCTTAGATTTAACAAAGACCTTCTTTGCTTTCTTGTTGCCTTTAGCTTTGGCTTTTCCTTTGCCCTTATTCACAATAAGAACATTTATGGCCTTAGTCTTCTTTGTATTTGCTTCATATGTTCTCAACATACCAAGCAATTGAGGTAGAGTCTTTTCCATGTCAGTCATATTGTAATTTACTACGAATTGACTGAAGCTCTCCGGCAACGATTGCAAGATCACATCGGTGGCCAACTCTTGGTCCAATGGAAAACCCAGCTTGTCTAGATTCTCTATGTACCCAATCATCTTGAGCACATGAGTTCCAACTAGGCTTCCTTCTACCATCCTGCACTGGAATAACGCTTTAGAGACGTCATACCTCTCTTGTCTAGCTTGCTGTTGGTACAATTGCTTTAAGTGTTCGATCATATCGAACGCCTCCATTTCCTCATGTTGCTTTTGAAGCTCACAGTTCATGGTGGCAAGCATAAGGCACCCAACATCAAGTGCGTCACTTTGATGCTTCTTGTAAGCATCTTTTTCAGCTCTTGTAGCCGTTAGGGGAGGTTCCTCAGCGGGTAAGGGTTCCTCTAGGACATATTGTTTCTTTTCTTGTTTGAGGACTATCCTCAAGTTCCTATGCCAGTCTAGGAAATTCGTCCCATTTAATTTGTCCTTCTCAAGGACTGATCGCAGTGATAAAGTGCTAGTAACGTTGTTAGTTGCCATGGATATCTACAATATAAATATGCAAAATAAGTTTATGATTTAATCATTTAACATGGTCTTATATTAAATGATACTCCCACTATTTTGTTTAAAAAATATCAACCCTCGAAACCTTTAGTGGGCCAAGATCCATATTTCGCCTAATCTTGAGTTAGCTTTGGCTAATCGCCCAAGACTCGGTTATTTAGGTAGACAACACTTTGTCAATTTCATCACATGTAATTCTTGGATAGTTGGACGAACAACATTTTGTTCAATTCATCAAATGAATTATAATCCAACCCATGCCTCTAAGTTCCCAATCCTATTGAGATAACTTAGTTAAGTCGTACCCAATTTTAAGTATAACGGATATCACATTTATCCTTTCGCGCCTTACTAAGATTGCCACGGTGCTTTGCTTTGGCAACCCACACATGTACAATCGAAGTTATTGACGAGTACTTTTAATTTTGGAAGGCATCTAAAACTTAATATTTTCGAGGGAATTATTGATCTCATGATTAGTTTGATAATTTAAAATATGTCCACTACATATAGTTGTATACATATCTACATATATGTGTAATACAATTATCAATCTAAAACATAAGATAAATCATGCATCAACATACATAATTAACCGTGACATGGTTATAGCCCCTAATAACGATTCTCTCAAGCCAATGAGAAAATCCTAAGAGTCAACCTAAGGTAACTTCATAAGCACCTTCCTTTGGCTCCAATTTGTGAATGGCCTCCTCATCCCGGCACGATGCTCCATCTTCATTGATCACCATCAATAAAATAAACTACACTATTTACAAGATATAGAATTCCGCGGTTCACATTCGAGGGGAACATAGGGGAGGGATTACATTTAGAATGAAATAGAGAAGGCACGACTCGCAGGTCGTATTATAAATTACAAACATCCACAAATCCTATCTAATAGGTCAAAGGGCTATAACCACGCACCATGCTCAAACAACACATAAAGCATGCATTAACATTTAATTAATTAAATTCTAAACATTTTAAATTTAATTCTAATTAAAACTGTAAAATAGAATTTTGAAAAATATCGTACGCTCGGGACATCACATGCCACGAACTAAAACGACTAAACCAAGAACCATCATGGTTCGTTTATGGGCCTAGGGTTTGAAGCCCTAGCCCATGGCCGAACCATCAAGCGGCGGCGGCCGAGTCCATGCACGACTGCTAGGGTTCGAAACCCTAGCCGTCATGAGCTAGCCGTCACGAGCCAATGGGTTCAAAACCCTAATTTATGCGGCGGCTCGGCCCACGCTCGAGCCAGGGTCCGAACCCTAGCCCTTGTGCGGCGGCTGCTCGGCCATGCACGAGCCAATGGGTTCGAAACCCAAGCAACATGCGGCGGCCGTGAGCCATGATGACTAGGGTTCGAAACCCTAGCCCTTTGGTGGCGTCGACCGTGAGCCATGGTGACTAGGGTTCGAAACCCTAGCCCTTCGGTGGCTGCGGCCGTGAGCCATGCATGAGCTAACACCTCGATTTTATGCTTTCGTGTATCGTATACAATTATTCGCCAATTATATCAACTATAATTATACGATGATTTTCACAAACTCAATTTAATCATATCATATATGATTATATACAATTTTAAATAGCATGCAATATTAATTCTAATATGATTAAACTATTTAACCACATAAATCCGATATGAGCCTTGTACACGGCTCTGATACCACTGTTAGTAATCCAAGAGCATACAACGCAGCGGAATAAAATTTTATATAGATTACTAACCAGCAGATCTATACATAGGATTTCATATCGGATAAAGGATAATAAGAATCTCACCCTTGTAGCGTGTTTGAGCATATTCCACGGAGCAGCACCACGTCCAACGCCTCCTCCGAGTCACTAGCAAAACTCAACAAGTTTTGCCTCAACGGTATCCACACGATCAAATCGGGTGAAGGGATAGTTTAAGAACAAGTTGCTAGACAAGTTCTTAAACCGGAACAAGAAACACACTCGATTCTCAATCGAATAATCGCCACAAATCAAACAAGTCTCCTTCGGCTATAAAGAAGAAGCTGAGAGCCTTATTGATTCAATTAGGCGGCCATGTGGTCTTCTTGGTTTAGGTTAGTATGATATGAAGTTGTGTCTTACAATTAAAACATAACCTTGTATTTATATTATAAGGCTTTTAATTAAGGTTCAAGACTTTCTTAAAGTCTTATGGGCCCAAACCCATGATTTAATTAAAACCTTTTAATCACTTAATTAAGACTCTTCTTAATTAATTAATTCATCTAATGAATTTAATTTCCCTTCTCGATTTAATCTTTTGTGCGACCCGATAGGATCTTGTAATGTTGGCAGTGACATAAAATCTCATTTTATGTCGCAAGCAAGGAGCGGTGTCTAGCAACACATCGAGGCTACCCAAATTACAAGAATGTCAATGACTCGACATAACCTTTAGAACTTGTGATAACATTAACCATGTAACTTAATCCCTTTGTCCTTTGTGTTTAGATTGAACACGAGTCATGGAATATTCATACTCGTATATCCAATCATTATTTCTTGATCCCCAAGTAGAACTAGAATAAACGAATAAGCTCGATATCTCATATCGACTCATTCGAGCATGGCCATGCATTTTAGTTCTCACTTGATCAAGGGCCAAACACATCTCCTGTTATATAGGAGGGACAAATCCTATCTCGATCAGTCAACATCCCTCTACATAATTCGTAGTGTATCCAATAGTCGCCTTTATAGATTACCCTGTTACGGGTAACGTTTGACGATATCAAGATACATAACTCCTTATGTTGGGATCTCTGATGATCACAAGTCGTAAGGATTACATACATTATTATCACTATGAGAATTGCATATGACGATCATTTAACTATCCATGTTGCATTCTCATGGTGGCTCTGTCCAGTACATCGTTCTCTAACATGTACCCATATGTTGATTTGATATCTCATATCAATGAACAATTCATCGATCAACACATACTAGTCTCTACGTATTATCATTATCCCTTTCATGATAATACTTGACTAGGGACATCTTTAAGAATAATACAATATTAATCTAAGGACATTAACATATATATTAATTCACATTGCACAGTTAAAAGAATAATATATAATAATGAATTGCCATTTATAAAATCATATTACATTGTATGTCATAAACAATCATCTAATGATATGTCTTAGGGCATATCCCAACACTAATACGGTGCATAAACTGATTTGGTCGTCTGTTATGTTCTATTTATAATGGAGGAGGTTTTAGGAAGATTTCAAGTAGAACACAAACTCTAAAAGATATTTTTTTCTTAGAATTTCAAGGCTATCGATCAATCGCTAAGATGTACCGGTCGATCGGTAATTCCTTGAATTAATTCTGTTTAACTATGGTATGCTACCGATCGATCCGAACACGTGTACCGATCGATCGGTAATTCATCAGATTTTAACTCAATCTACGTCATGCGACAGATCGATCGGTGCAATGCTACCGATCGATCGGTGAACCTTCTTCTCCAAAAGTCGAGTTTTCGCTGTTTATTCGATCGGTTCGCTCATTTGAGTTCTTTTTCATCATTTAAGCTTAATTCCTCCCCTTTTATATAATTCGACATTGATTCCTGAAATACACAAAACAACAGAAAGACACATAATATCGTCTAGGAATCTACATAAACAATATTAAAAATCCTAGAAATATAAGTATAAAAATCACACTTATCAGTTGGTAAATTGTAGGAATTGTAATAAAGGCGGGACAAAGTGCCGCTAATAGCCATGATTTGAACGAATAATGATGAATTGTGGTTGTGTCAAAATTATCGAGTTGATAAATATTATGTTTGGAATAACGGTATTGAACTTTATGTTTATGGAATTGAATAAGATCGAAATATGAACAACATGTGAAAGTGATACTGGTTTGGAAGTATACATGGAGTACACTTTTATAGATTTTAAATAATTTACTGCATTACAATTTTATATATAGATATGATTAAGATTATTGTGTTAGGGAATGCTCACGTTGTGTGGTGGGCTACTTATATTGAAACATGTACGACGTTGTCCCTGGAAGTAAGCTCCAGATCTTTGGGAACATAATTGTTTCAGAAGTATTGTACAAGTATGGATGATGATAGATAATGTTTAAGTAATTTGTTTACATTCATTTATTTATGGCCCGATCTGTGTGCATTAGAGGCATGTATATGGTTTGTATAAATGGCTTGAAGTTTCTATTTTCATTTGGAGTATGGTGGTTGTTGCCTCGGATTTTGGTAGGGTAGACGTGTATTTCATCCGAGCACCAAACAATATACAAAAAGTAAATGAGACCAGATTCTTTACGTGGAAAACCCCAAAAGATGGGGAAAAACCACGGGACCTAGTCCGGTATAAATTTCACTATAAACAAGTGTGTGATTTACAGTGTTCTTTACAAGAAATGAGCTAAGAAATGAAAATGGTGAAGGGGAAAGACCTCGGCTGCTGCTTGTTCTTGAGGAGGAAGGAGACATGCTCTCTTCCCCCCCCCCCCCCCCCCCCACCCCCCAAGAAAGAGGTGTTGGCCTTCCCCATGCCCTCTCAACCCTCCTGCCTACTCTCTCATGGAAAATCTCCCTTTGCTTGGTGAGAGTTATCTGGTATTTATATGAGAATGGAGGAGACAACCTGTAACTACCTACCCAAGGTCTAGGGGACATTGTCTGATGCTGAACGTAGGGGTCAGAGTCCTAGAGCTGGGGACCACATACAACTATTGCACTCTTTGTACGATTTCTGCAGCTTTTAAGATATTATTCGTGTACGGAGATATGTTCTGTGCCTCTGATTTATGAGATCACTCCTCAGGTGTAGATCTTCCTGGAGGCCGACCTGGGGGTGGCCGAGGTGGAGGTCATCCTCGAGGCCGACCTGGGGTGGCCAAGGTGGAGAGCATCCCGAGGCCGAGCTGAAGGTCATCCTCGTGGCCGACCTGGGGTGGCCAGGGTGGAGATCTTCCCGAGGCCGAGTTGGAGGTCATCCTCGTGGCCGACCTGGGGTGGCCAGGGTGGAGATCTTCCCGAGGCCGAGCTGGAGGTCATCCTCGTGGCCGACCTGGGGTGGCCAGGGTGGAGATCTTTCTGAGGCCGACCTGGGGGTGGCCATGGTAGAGGTCTCGCCCAAGTCAGGTCTTGCACAGTCCATACTTTTACCAGGGTAACACCAGTATCCCCCCTCTAGTCGAGCTAGTGTAACGCTGTCTCGATTGTTCGGGTATTTTGGCAAGACCTGATCTGTTACTTGTGCAGGGATGACCTGCAATAACAACTAGAAATATTTCTAAATATAGATTGAATAACAACAAGGATGACATGTTTTCTAGGCATGGCTGACCTGTAAGCTGGGCAGGGCTGACCTGCAATATTAACTCTAAAATAATTCTAAATAGAGAGTTCAATACAGAATAGGGCTGACCTGTTATCTTTAGCAGGACTGACCTGTAATGACAACTTGAAATAATTCACGTATAGAATTAAATAACAACAAGGCTGGCATGTTATATGTGCAGGGCTGACCTGCAATAACAACTAGAAATAATTCTAAGTACAGAATTAAATCTAAAACAGGCTAACCTGTCTGAACTCCAAATATAATAAACCGAGCATATAATGCCCTCGCGACCTGAGCTCCAGAAATAATAGATATGAGCCGATAATGCTCTCCTGACCTGAGCTCCAGAAATAATAAATGTGAGCGGATAATGCTTTCCCGACCTGAGCTCCAGAAATAATAATCCGAACATATGGCGGACCTGTGCTTTTAATTGGTGCTAGGGCCTCATACACCTGGGCTTAAGCATGCAGGGCGGACCTGTGTTTTTAATTGGTGCCAGGGCCTCATACACCTGGGCTTTAGTGATAGGGATGGCCTGCACTTTTAATTGGTGCCAGGGCCTCATACACCTGGGCTTTAGTGACAGGGATGACCTGCACTTTTAATTGGTGCCAGGGCCTCATACACCTGGGCTTTAGTGACAGGGATGACCTGCACTTTTAATTGGTGCCAGGGACTCATACACCTGGGCTTAAGCAATCAGGGCGTACCTGTGCTGATATTTGCCAGGGCCTCATACACCTGGGCTTACTTCGAATATCCCATCCGAATTCCCAATCATCACACCATCCGAATAGTTCATCCAAAGTCCAAAACAAATAAAGATCCCGAGCTGATGAATAAGGCCTTATTGAGAGATCGCATGCCTGAGCTGATATAAATAGGGGCTTGCTGCAAGATTGCATGCCCGAGCTGTAATAATAGGGGCTTATTGCGAGATTGCATGCCCGAGCTGAACTCCTGAATAGTGGCTTACTGCGAGGTTGCATGCCCGAGCTGATCCTCAATCCGAGCTGATGTGGGGCTTACTGCGAGATTGCATGCCCGAGCTCATTATAATAGGGCCTTACTGCTAGATTGCATGCCCGAGCTGGTGATCCTGTCCTGAAATAATAATAAAATAGCACTACGCAAATATATATGTACGAAACTCAAATATCAGTTGAACAGGAAAAACCATAATTAAGGCATAGAGATTAAGCGCCCAAGTTGAGTTTGATTGATGAGGTCTAGCTGATGGCTGAGGCGGCCGAGCTGATGTGGATGAGGCCGAGCTGGCATGGATGAGGCCGAGCTGGGCGAGGTTTCCGAGTTGAGGCCGAGCTGATGTGGATGAGGCCGAGCTGGCATGGATGAGGCCGAACTGGTATGGATGAGGCCGAACTGGGCGAGGTTTCCGAGTTGAGGCCGAGCTGGGCCCGAGTTGGCCGAGCTTGGGCCGATGAGGGGAGCTCACTGTAGTGGATGAGGCCGAGCTGATGTGGATGAGGCCGAGCTGGCATGGATGAGGCAGAACTCATTGTTAAGGCCAAGCTGGGGCCGAGGTGGCCGAGCTGAGATGGCTCGACGTGAGGTATTGATTTGATCTGTCACTCTTAATCAGCTCCAATCCTGCAACAACAACTCTTAACGCCCAAAAACCAAATGCTAAAGCAGCTCCATTCTACAAAAATGTGGTCGGCCAGGGGGAAGAGGTATCACGAGAGATCTGAGGCCAGATGTATCATCACGAGAATCATTACACTGGCGTTTCTTCGAGTGCAACCCAAAAACATAGCAACTTTCATACAAGGCTGTACCCCAATAACCAAAACCTTTCCCCCTTTTATCAAACCCGTCGCCGCCGCTTACCAAAAGTTTTTTTTTTCTCCAGAACTTAGAAAACCCATCTTCCAACAGAGATGCAACCCTCAAACCATCCTTCTCCTTCCCATATCTCAACGTCTTGAGCTCACGTTCCCACAGACGGTGCCAATTTGTTGCCTCGGATTTTGGTAGGGTAGACGTGTATTGTGATGACCAGGGATTATAGGTGTTAATCCCGTAGTGTTAATAATCCCTAAAGTGGTTTTACAGTGGCGATTTGGAATTTAATCGAGGTGTTGGGCCTTCTGGGCTCGTTTAATTGGGTAGTTGGGATCGTTGGATCCAGAGGTTGAGATTGTATTCTCATTTGGGTGAAAAACCTAAGAGTTGGGTTTTTGATGTGTCTCGGGATCTCGGGCGCTGTGTGAGCACCGGTAGGGGGTTTTGGAGTTAGAGAGAGAGTTTTTGGAAACAGATGATTTTTAAGGAATCATGATGTATTTGTGGGACTATTAATTTTTCGGGGTATTTTTGCTATAAATACCATTTGAACCCAAAATTTTGCATTAAATTTCATTTCAGCCCACTTTCTTCTCTCTCCCTCCCGCGCGCGATTTCCCGACCTCCCCTGCCCTCGCCGCTTCAGGCGCTGCGCCCGCCGCCGTCCGGCCGCCGTTCGGCGCATGCGACCTATCACCGGCTTCGTCTCGTCGAGGCGCAGCTTTCCCCTTCCGTCAATTTGAAGTTTCATCGCGTTTCTCGTTCGGAATTTGGCTGGAGGCGTCGATCCCCAATTTCTAGGGTTCATCGGATTTCGTCCGATTTCTTCCCATTTTGCGATTGGGTAACCTCCCTTACCCCTTTTTCGTCATTTTCGTGTATTTCCCTGCCATTATTGTGTTCGAATTTGATGAATTATTGGGTTCGAATTTAAGGGCTTGTTTGGGGTTCGAATTTAAGAGGTTGAGTTCGAAAATTGGGGGTTTTTGGCAAGGGGTGTTGATTCTTGCTTGGATAGCTTAATTCTCATTTTAGATGAATTATGGTATTTATTTGGGTTCGAAATTGTGAGATTCGGGTTCGATTTTTGTAGGGTGTTCTTGAACAAATTTCGTTATTGTCTCATTTATTTCCCTCCCTGCATGTACCCTGCCCCGGGTCTTAGAGGTTAATTGTCGTGTGTTGACAATATTTTTGAGGGTTATAGGTGTGCTTGAGCATGGGTTGCATGTTCGTAAATAATTGTGAATTATTTATTGTGTTAGCACATCGTTCCTCGGGGCATGGAACTCGAGCAAGGTTTGGCTCGGACTTCGGAGATTTAAGGTACGTGCGACGTACGAGCATTTCTATATATTAGGGCATTTGTGAATGCATAATGAAATTTGATTTCATTGAATAATCGCGCATGAGGATTATATATATATATGTTGATATAGCCAAGGAATGACCCAAATCTTGATATCGCCGCTTGTAGCGTGCGTGACACTAGAGTAGGATGACTCTTACATGATATATGGGGTACTGGGTTTATATGACCATTGTAGGGCATTTGAGATGCCTGAGAATGATCGTGGGATCATGTATTCATTATAAGACATTTGAGATGTCTAGGTATAATGAAGAATTGGTAAAATAAATGCTAGGCATTTGAGCTATTTGTGATTAATAGCGAGGCTATGAAATCAGTATTAGATATTGAGATATCTACATTTGCATGAATGATGAACTTGGAATCATAATTATTGATATTCGAGAACTAGGCATGCAATGAGTTAAATCAATGTGTTGATTTACTGATTTTTGAGATTTGATGAGTTTGATGATTGTGAGAACAGGGACAGTACACGGAATCCGGATGAGGATGTTGCCATCCAGGGAGTATCATTTAAAATTCATTAATATTTACTTGTGTTGTAATTATGAATTTCATTATTGTGATTATGAGATTTTGTGTATTGGTATGCTCACCCCGTTGGGGGCTGTCTCTGTTGGGGCAGGTGAACAGGTGCATCGATGGCTGTGGAGCTGAGCTCGAGCTGTTGATTGGATGTACTCACAGGATCGTGGTACCAGGGCTTGATGGAGCACGGTATCGTATAGAGTACTTATATACACCCGAGGTTTATATACACATTTATGATGCTCGCATGTGAGCACGGACATTCTTGTATATGGGTTGTATATAAAGGCATGAGCCTTCCTCTCTTTCATTATATGTTGCATGCAATTGTGTAGAATTGCTAATGATATGAGAGTCGTTAGTGTATTATGTGGGTGTTGAGACCCATTTAGGTCGTCATATGTGTGGTGTCTTCCCTGGCTGGGAATTTACTTGGTATTACTGCTTTCTGATGAGTATTATGTTTTCCCTGGCCGGGAATTATGTTATGTGTTGTGCTTTTATTCCGGGATAGCTCTATTTATGGGGAGACTCTGCCCAAATTTTTATAAAAGTCCACAATGTGAAAAGTGGCAAAAAGGGTTGGTATTGGGCGAACTTTGTGAGTCTATTTCGTTGTTAGGCTGATGACCTTATAACATTGAGTGTTAAAGGAATTATTTTTAATTGCCATGCAATGATAAAGTATCATCTGAGCTTCCCGATTGGCTTTTTATTGAAAGCATGTGCCACACATAGTGGTTAATACACTAATTAAGGGTTAAGGGCTTGGGGTCCTTACATTAGTGGTATCAGAGCAGTGGTTGCTCTTTGGGGCTGTTAAGGGCCTAAGAAGTTATTGATAGCACATACTTATGCATGATGGCATTAATGTTGTATGACACGACTAGTTGTTTATGTGCTTTTTCTGATATGAAAAGTAGTGTTGCTAATCAGTGTGATTGCAGGAATCGTGTGGAACACGATAGGATGGCATTAATTGTGATGTCTGGCACTCCGTGTGTTATGTGCCAAGGAATCTGATTTTGTAAGAGAATCAGGTAAAGGGATATTTCCGAGGTAACATGTCTTGGTATACGTATTGACTTGCAAGTGGTTGCATTTATGCATTGGATGATTGCTGCATAGCGTATATGGCTATTGTTGATGGTTGCAGGTTACAGGAAATATGGAGTACGTAGAAGACGTACGGGTATCCCAACGGTAACATGTATTCATGTTTGTCTGTGTGACACATGATGAATGCAATGTGATGCATTACTGTTATGATACATGTTATTATGCATTGTTGTTGCATATTATGCATTGTTGTTGCATAGTGTGATGTGGAATAAAGAGGTGTATTCCACGAGTCATGGCGATCACAGTTAAGGTTTTAATGCTTACGCTTTATCGCTGCGCATGTGGAGCGGGAGGGGGGAGGCTCGCTGGCACATGGAGGCGAGGTTACGCATTATCGCTGCGCATGTGGAGCGGGAGGGGGGAGGCCCGCTGGCACATGGAGGCGAGGTTACCATACTGAGCGGGGAAGCATTAACATAACTGATGATGACTGACTCAAGAAAGGATGATGATGCATTCCTTTGTGATGACACGGATGATAGCGGTGATGTGTCCCGCTGTGTCGATTTATATTCATTCCATTGTGATGACACGGATGATAGCGGTGATGTGTCCCGCTGTGTCGATTTATATTCATTCCATTGTGATGACACGGATGATAGCGGTGATGTGTTCCGCTGTGTCGATTTGTATTTATAGCGACGGTTCATTCCGCTATATTGATTGGCGAGGGTTCATTCCGCCAGGTGTATTTATAGCGACGGTTCATTCCGCTATATTGATTGGCGAGGGTTCATTCCGCCAGGTGTATTTATAGCGACGGTTCATTCCGCTATATTGATTGGCGAGGGTTCATTCCGCCAGGTGTATTTATAGCGACGGTTCATTCCGCTATATTGATTGGCGAGGGTTCATTCCGCCAGGTGTATTTATAGCGACGGTTCATTCCACTATATTGATTGGCGAGGGTTCATTCCGCCAGGTGTATTTATAGCGACGGTTCATTCCGCTATATTTGGTGATGGTTTATACCGCCGTACACGGATGATAGCGGTGATGTGTTCCGCTGTGTCGATGATGATGATTCACCTCTTTGTGATTATTTGTGATGATTCGTGCCGCCGTATATATAGATAGCGATGCCTCTTTCCGCTATTATGTGGACGATGATTCATGCTCAGGTGTATAGCGAGGTTTCATGCCACTTATTATATGACGAGGTGTCATGCCGTCGATTTTCTATAGCGAGGGATTGTGCCGCTATGTACTCAGCACAGGATTTTGCCGCCTTCGAGCGATGGGTGCTGATTACGCACTATTATTGAGCGACGGAGACAGGTATGCCGCTATATTGTTAGCGATGAGGTATGAGATATTGCTATTCTATTAGCTTTATTGTATCTGGCATGCGTTGATATACATGTTTTATTATGCCTATTTTACTAGCATGATGGTGGATGACATGTATCGTCACTAGTTGACAATGCCTTAGATGCCATGAGTTGGCATGTATCGTCACAGGATGACGATGACGATGGTGTAGGAGATGTCTTATTAGACATGCATCATCGTTACGATGATCGATGCGTTGAGTATACGTATTCAGTGGTATGCCTTGGGTGCCAGTACCGAGCACAAGGTGGTGTGTGCGGCACCGATTGACGTGACCCTTATACCGAGCGGGTTGCTCGAGGAATGGTTGGATGCGCTGTACATGTGATTGTACCGCAGCTTACGTTTGGGGTGATCATTTTACGAGTGGTGATACCCTTGAGGTATGCTCGTTGGAATGGCTCTTGGCCATGTGATTTGACGACAGGAGTAATCGTGGAGGAAATTACTCGCTTTCTGTCGATGTGACATGTGGTAGACATGGTCACACCACCCATGAGGGTGTAGGATGAGTCCTAAGGGAGTAGGATCAGGTTATGTTAAGTACATAGGGACATTGGAGTGTCCAGGGTGTATCGGCATTAGAGGAATGTTGGATAAAGACCCACTACTCTATTGAGTTTTCTTCCCACAGTATGGTATGCCGTGCGGAAACATCCATCTTATTGGTAGGTTTGAGGTGAACCTAGAGAGGCAGCGACTAGTTTGTCTGCCGTGTGTGTGCAGCACCATGAGGGGCTTGCTAGAGCCGTTATACTGCTCGTTGGAACCAAGTTTAGCAAATCGTAAGGTGATACGATGTGGATTGTGGTGGACTCTAGTAGTCACCACGTCATTTGAGACTGAGGTTGTGCATGCCTCACTGAAACATGTATACGTTTGTGTTTAATCTTGGTGAGACTTGTCTGGGACAGCTCAGGATGTTGGAGTACCAACAAGAGAGTCATCAGGTCGTTATTGACTCAATCTAAGGGAATCCGTGTATTTGGGATGCAATGGGTGTTATTGTATCCAGTTTTTCCGAACAGTGGTTCGAGACTAGTGGATCTCGAGTTCGATGGCACTTCCCTTGTGAGGAAGGGGGGGTAGTACTATACCTATTTGGGGAATCTTTGAAAGATTCGGTAAGTTGGTGCATGTGGTGTTGATTTTGAGAATCACGCCATGTTATTGATCGTCGATTTTCATTCTCCTGGATGGGAATGACTCAGGATTGACAGTTGTGTATGGGGCTTAGGGGTATGTTGTAGATACCCGAGCCAAGTGCATTGAGTATGCATGCGATGTCAATACTTAGGCAGGTATACCGATGAGTATACGGATGCCAGTTGTTGATTTCCTTCCTGTCAAGCATAGAGTTATGCTATTTTAGGATGGTTAAATCTCTGATGAGAGATATGGAACACCTTGAGATTGGGAATCTCCATGGCACGATGATCATGAGGGATAATCGTGAAGTTTGTTGACTTCCCTTGAGGAGGGATTATCTTGTGAGGGTTAAGGTACATCATTATTGGTGTTTCCCTCAGAGTTATGCGATAGCCTTCCCAAGTTTGGATTGTTAAATCCTAGGATTATCAAGGGATGGCAGGAATTCGGATTGGTTGGGTGTCACTGTCGACACAAGCATTGAGGATGCAATGGGTTTATTGCATGCCCTTTCAGAATTTGAAACTCTGTGGAGTCTCGATTGTTTATTTACGACCAGGATGTGGTTCTTGGGATATCCGGAGGTGGACATCTTGTGAGATGTCTTTTGTGTGGATCGGTGGCCGTGAGTTGCCCGATCCGAGTTGCAGAGGGTTGCAACTGCTCCTTGGATGGAGGTGGTCTGTATAGCGGGAAACCAGGTTTGGTATGTGCACACCGTGGTGTACTAGTGTTCCCCTCGTAACGATGTATGTTAGACATCGTGAGTCTTGGTAAAGATGTCATTGGGTGATATCTACGATGGAATCGGGAGTGATTCGAATCCTTACAGTTCAGTTGACTAACTGCTTTTTCGATTATTAGCGTTGAGCTGTGCTGACGCTCTTTGACGTTATGATGGATTTGGAAGTTTATTCCACTCCAGAGTTTGACACGAGGTCAACGTTCTCACGGTTGAGGTGTCATTCAGGATGCGTTCTTACTAGTTGTATTAGAGCTAAGGATGACTGTCCGATCTACAGTCGTAAGTATTGGTTGTTTTGCAGTCATGAGAGACTGCCTTTTGGGATGACCCGCATCGAAGTTATGGCTTCATATTGTGGTGTAGCCCGGGTGTTACGTGATACACCGGTGCTAATTTCGAGGACGAAATTCTTTTAGTGGGGGATATTGTGATGACCAGGGATTATAGGTGTTAATCCCGTAGTGTTAATAATCCCTAAAGTGGTTTTACGTGGCGATTTGGAATTTAATCGAGGTGTTGGGCCTTCTGGGCTCGTTTAATTGGGTAGTTGGGATCGTTGGATCCAGAGGTTGAGATTGTATTCTCATTTGGGTGAAAAACCTAAGAGTTGGGTTTTTGATGTGTCTCGGGATCTCGGGTGCTGTGTGAGCACCGGTAGGGGGTTTTGGAGTTAGAGAGAGAGTTTTTGAAAACATATGATTTTTAAGGAATCATGATGTATTTGTGGGACTATTAATTTTTCGGGGTATTTTTGCTATAAATACCATTTGAACCCAAAATTTTGCATTAAATTTCATTTCAGCCCACTTTCTTCTCTCTCCCTCCCGCGCGCGATTTCCCGACCTCCCCTGCCCTCGCCGCTTCAGGCGCTGCGCCCGCCGCCGTCCGGCCGCCGTTCGGCGCATGCGACCTATCACCGGCTTCGTCTCGTCGAGGCCGCAGCTTTCACCTCCGTCAATTTGAAGTTTCATCGCGTTCATCGTTCGGATTTTGGCTGGAGGCGTCGATCCCCAATTTCTAGGGGTTCATCGGATTTCGTCCCGATTTCTTCCGATTTTCGATTGGGTAACCTCCCTTACCCCTTTTTCGTCATTTTCGTGTATTTCCCTGCCATTATTGTGTTCGAATTTGATGAATTATTGGGTTCGAATTTAAGGGCTTGTTTGGGGTTTCGAATTTAAGAGGTTGAGTTCGAAAATTGGGGGGTTTTTGGCAAGGGGTGTTGATTCTTGCTTGGATAGCTTAATTCTCATTTTAGATGAATTATGGTATTTATTTGGGTTCGAAATTGTGAGATTCGGGTTCGATTTTTGTAGGGTGTTCTTGAACAAATTTCGTTATTGTCTCATTTATTTCCCCTCCCTGCATGTACCCTGCCCCGGGTCTTAGAGGTTAATTGTCGTGTGTTGACAATATTTTTGAGGGTTATAGGTGTGCTTGAGCATGGGTTGCATGTTCGTAATAATTGTGAATTATTTATTGTGTTAGCACATCGTTCCTCGGGGCATGGAACTCGAGCAAGGTTTGGCTCGGACTTCGGAGATTTAAGGTACGTGCGACGTACGAGCATTTCTATATATTAGGGCATTTGTGAATGCATAATGAAATTTGATTTCATTGAATAATCGCGCATGAGGATTATATATATATATGTTGATATAGCCAAGGAATGACCCAAATCTTGATATCGCCGCTTGTAGCGTGCGTGACACTAGAGTAGGATGACTCTTACATGATATATGGGGTACTGGGTTTATATGACCATTGTAGGGCATTTGAGATGCCTGAGAATGATCGTGGGATCATGTATTCATTATAAGACATTTGAGATGTCTAGGTATAATGAAGAATTGGTAAAATAAATGCTAGGCATTTGAGCTATTTGTGATTAATAGCGAGGCTATGAAATCAGTATTAGATATTGAGTTATCTACATTTGCATGAATGATGAACTTGGAATCATAATTATTGATATTCGAGAACTAGGCATGCAATGAGTTAAATCAATGTGTTGATTTACTGATTTTTGAGATTTGATGAGTTTGATGATTGTGAGAACAGGGACAGTACACGGAATCCGGATGAGGATGTTGCCATCCAGGGAGTATCATTTAAAATTCATTAATATTTACTTGTGTTTGTAAATTATGAATTTCATTATTGTGATTATGAGATTTTGTGTATTGGTATGCTCACCCCGTTGGGGGCTGTCTCTGTTGGGGCAGGTGAACAGGTGCATCGATGGCTGTGGAGCTGAGCTCGAGCTGTTGATTGGATGTACTCACAGGATCGTGGTACCAGGGCTTGATGGAGCACGGTATCGTATAGAGTACTTATATAAACCCGAGGTTTATATACACATTTATGATGCTCGCATGTGAGCACGGACATTCTTGTATATGGGTTGTATATAAAGGCATGAGCCTTCCTCTCTTTCATTATATGTTGCATGCAATTGTGTAGAATTGCTAATGATATGAGAGTCGTTAGTGTATTATGTGGGTGTTGAGACCCATTTAGGTCGTCATATGTGTGGTGTCTTCCCTGGCTGGGAATTTACTTGGTATTACTGCTTTCTGATGAGTATTATGTTTTCCCTGCCGGGAATTATGTTATGTGTTGTGCTTTTATTTTCGGGATAGCTCTATTTATGGGGAGACTCTGCCAAATTTTTATAAAAGTCCACAATGTGAAAGTGGCAAAAGGGTTGGTATTGGGCGAACTTTGTGAGTCTATTTCGTTGTTAGGCTGATGACCTTATAACATTGAGTGTTAATGTGACATCCCCGAATGGTTAAATTGCTATTTGGCTTTAATTGTGTGTACATGATTAATTATGTGGTAATTGATTATGTTTTGGATATTTTATTTACTTGTGGAAATGCATGGTCATGTGGTTAGGATGACCGGGGTTGCAATTTTAGGGTGCACGTGGTGCATGTTGGGTAATATTATTGGAAGCATGATTTATTTGCATTGGTTAGCAATTAATTGGAAATCATGTGTTTATTTGATATTTAGTGCATTTTGAGTAAATGCTTTGAAAAATATCATGTTGGGGGTGTTTATACACCATGGAATTATTTTGGGTATACCTTAATTAAATTAACCCAATCCCCCTTTTATCCCCAACCCCACTCTTTTATAACCTCACTCTTACTTTACCAAATCAAAACCACAAACCTTCCCTTCTTCAAATTCGAGCTCAAGCCTTGGGTGGAAGAGGAACCTTGCAAAAATCTTGATTTGTGGAGCATATTGGGTGATTTGAGATCCCCAAGAGGTATGGGTACCTCATGCTTTAAATTTTGTGAAGTTTTGTTTGAGTTTGGTTTGATTTGAAGGGTTTTAAAATGGTTTTGTTGGGTTGTTGTGGTTTTGGTTAAAGGTTGGATTTATGGTTGTTTTAAGGTGTATTTTGATGGTTTATGGTGTTATTGAGTTGTTGGTTTGTTGGTTAAGAGTTGGAATGGGTTGGAATGGTTTTGAGATGCAAAAATGGAGGATTTTTCGGGTTACAGGGGATGGCGATCGATCGCCCATTCCAGGCGATCGATCGCCGCCCAGGCAGTAGGCTTTTCAAGCCTTTGGCGATCGATCGCCACTCTTGGGCGATCGATCGGCGGGTCTGGCGATCGATCGCGCCAGGGGTGGCGATCGGATCGCCGAAGGGGTGCGATTTTTATTTTTCGGACAGTTGGGTAATTGGCGATCGATCGCCGTGAGGGGCGATCGATCGCGAAAGAGCCAAAATATGTTTTTTTTTTGGTTATTTCTTGGTCAAAATTTTTGGTATTGGCTATTATTGTATGGCTTCCTTACATATGGGGGTTGGTTGTGATTGTGTAGAACCATCCAGGTTAGCACCAAACACACCGAAGAAATTGAAGCCGGAACCAATTCCAACTTTGGAAAGGTACGTAGTGGACGTACGTGCCACCCAACGGTAAACAATGTATTTTATATATACTCAGTGTTTATGCATATGTTGGGATGCGGGTATATATGTGGTATTGCATAGTGGATGCATATACATGTTGATTTATGCCATATGAGGTATTGCATAGTGGATGCATATACATGGTAATTATGCATATTGATGTTAGATGCATATATGATTATTGGATGCACATCCATGAGTTGTGGTCATCCTTTGATGATTTTAATGCTTGCCGCTTTTTGTATTGGTTCCGCCAAATGTGAAGCGAGGGGTGGGAGCGCCGCATGTCACATTTGAGCGTGGTTGTCATATGGGGCGAGGAAAGGATATTTGCCGCTCTCTGTGAAGCGAGGGGTGGGAGCGCCGCATGTCCATTGTAGCGAGGTTATCCTATGCCGCCCATATGAATATAAGCGAGGGCATTATTAAAATACACTGTGATGGACAGACTAGGGAATGGTGACCAATATGTGGTACAGTTGAAATGGTATATAATGTCATGACATGTTTTGGCCATTAAAAATAATCTGTTGATTATACTCATGAGTTATGGTACAGGGACAACCAAACGGGAAGCGTTTGAAATGCATGGGAAAACAGGAAGTGTTTTATATTGATTATGCATTTACGCTTTATCTTCATATTGTGTTGAATATGAATGATTATTATTGCTCATGTTTGGGGGTTGTCCTTGTAGGTACCTTTTGGCATGATAGATGGGCTTGAACGGGTTGAGACAGTGAGCTTCTCGAGCATCTTTGGTAGATGAAAGGACAGGATTCTTTTGTATAGTTCCTACTCTAGGAGTAGCGTAAAACTATAGTGGACACATTCATTTGTTGGAATGTAATTAATCCTTTTTGGTAGTCCTTTATTTGGCATGTAAATGCTTAAGCTCACAAACTCAACTTGTTTATTCTACTCTGATCATTTGTCTAGCTCTATTATGCCTTTATTCCGCACTTAAGGATTAGGGTCCTTACATTAGTGGTATCAGAGCAGTGGTTAGAGAACCCGGGAACGAGTGAAGGGTAGCCTTAGCATGGTTGGCTAGGTGCTTACATTTGGAGCATGTTTATGCATGTGGTGCATATTATTGTATATCCTGTTATACTAACATGCTTATATCACTCCTGTTATCTAACGACATGTTATATATTGCTTTGGATTGTTGTTAACATTTGTGTTACAGCATGGCTGCTATGAGGAAGTCGGAGATGTCGGGAGTGTAAATGCGAGTATTGGACAGGCTAATCCTCTACCTCCACCGGCTGTAGGGATGGAACCAGTAGTTCAGTTATTGCTACCGGGTGAGATTAGCTTGACGCAGTTTCTGTCTTATCATCCGCCCGGTTTGAGGGGACAGAGACCGGAGAGAAGAAGCTGTGAAGAGTGGTTAGAAAGACTTGAGCAGATCTTTGTATCGGCTCGTGTGCTATTACTGCTTGGCTGAGGCTGGCGGAGTTCCAGTGGCTAAGAAACCATTGATGTGGTGGAGGAGCACAGTGATGGAGATGAGAGCACTGGGTGCTGTGATTGACTGGACGCTCTTCAGGACCAGGTTCTTGAACCGATACTTCTCCGCGGCAGCAAGACAGACAAAAGAGGATGAATTTGCTAGTCTGAGGCAGGGGAACATGACAGTGGCAGACTATGCCACACAAGTATCTCATCACTACTTAGGTATGTCCCCCAATTGCCTCTGATGGACGTGCCAAGATGAGAAATTTCATGAAAGGACTGCGACCGGAGCTCTATGACCGGGTTATCATCAATAACCAACTTCATTTGATGATGCTCTCACAAAGAGCGGAGCTTGCTGAGCTAGGAGTGGGAGGAGCTTATGCCATGCCACCACCGGTACCGCAACAGAGGCAGACTAGTGACAGTTTGAGGCCTCGGGGTGAGCCATTTAAACCCCGTAGTGCCTCTTCATCTTCGAGGTACGGTGGAAAGAAATACTTTGGCCAGAAACAGGATGGCAAGAAAGGAAATTGGTCCGCTAGTCGAGGATCTTCACAAGGGGATAGGCCGGGAGAGCCTAGGTGCAATAATTGCGGAGGACCACATTCTTCAAACAAGTGTCCTGCATGTTATGTCTGTGGCAAGATGGGCCACATTGCTCGGTATTGTCCCACCAGGGGAGGCCGTCAGAGTATCAGGGCAGCAGGCCAAGGTTTGAGGATAGGACAGTGCAGCAGAGGCAGGGCAGCGTTTGGGCCTCGTCCATCGGGAGGTCAGACAGCAGGACCACCCCAGGGGCAAGTATATGCACTGACAGGGAGCAGGCCTCAGGCAGCTCCAGAGGAGGTGATTGCCGGTACGTGTCATTTATTTACGTACCCTGCTTTTGTTTTGATAGATACAGGTGCCTCCCATTCCTTTGTGTCTGTGGGATTTGTGGAAAGACACCATATGCGCACGTCTCCTTTGCCCACGCCTCTATGGTCTCGACACCCACTGGAAGAAGAAACGTCGTTGCTGATCAGTTTTTGGCAGATAGCCTCATTATTTTGAGGGCAACGAGTTGAGATCAGACTTGATTGTACTGGGTATGTCAGACTTTGACTGCATCTGGGGTATTGATGTTCTGAACAGATATCAGGCAGTGGTGGATTGCCGACAGAGGACAGTGAAGTTCAGACCTGAGTTGGGCAGTCAGTGGACTTTCTTTGGCAACGGTTCTCGTGCGAAGATTCCGTTGATTTCAGCGATCAAGATGTCTCAGCTGTTGGAACGTGGGCACACGGGCTATCTTATTTATGCCGTGGACACGTCTGGGAAAGAGTAAAGAACTGAGAGTTGAGGATGTACCAGTTGTGGCAGAATTTGCTGATGTATTTCCAGAAGAGATCCCAGGATTTCCACCGGCCAGGGAAGTTGAATTTGGGATCGAGTTGCTGCCAGGGACATCCGCTATCTCTCGTGCACCTTATAGGATGGCACCGGCAGAGTTGAGGGAGTTGAAAGAGCAGTTGCAGGATCTCTTGGACAAGGGGTATATACGCCCGAGCGTGTCGCCATGGGGCGCACCAGTTCTCTTGTGAAGAAGAAGGACGGTTCGATGCGGCTGTGCATCGATTACCGGCAACTGAATAAGGCTACAGTGAAGAACAAGTATCCTCTCCCAAGGATAGATGACTTGTTTGATCAGTTGCAAGGTACCAGGGTGTATAGCAAGATTGATTTGAGATCCGGGTATCATCAGATTCGGGTCAGAGAGGAGGATGTGCAGAAGACAGCGTTCCGGACACGATACGGGCATTATGAGTTCTTAGTAATGCCGTTCGGTGTGACGAACGCCCCGGCCGTCTTATGAGTCTGATGAACAGAGTGTTTCAGCAGTATCTTGATCAGTTCGTCATCGTGTTTATTGACGACATTCTTATCTACTCCCGGAGTGAGGAAGATCATGTGAAACACTTGAGGACAGTGCTTCAGATTCTTAGAGAGCATCAGTGTATGCTAAGCTTAGTAAATGCGAGTTTTGGCTGAGCAGTGTAGTGTTTCTGGGGCATGTCATTTCGAGCAGCGGGATATCAGTGGACCCAAGAAGATTGAGGCTGTGATGGAGTGGGCTGCCCCCACTTCTGTGCCTGAGATCCGGAGTTTTCTTGGTTTGGCCGGGTATTATCGACGCTTTGTTGAGGGCTTTTCGAAGATTGCCAAGCCGCAGACTCAGTTGACTCAGAAGGGTGTGCCTTTCTTTTGGTCAGAAGCTTGTGAGGAGAGCTTCCAGGAGTTAAAGCACCGGTTGACGACGGCGCCAGTGTTAGTGATCCCGACGGAGAACTCCAGATTTGTTCTGTATACTGATGCATCACTGCAGGGCCTTGGATGTGTTCTGATGCAAGATAAGCATGTGGTAGCTTATGCATCGAGGCAGTTGAAGCCGCATGAGACCAGATATCCAGTTCATGACTTGGAATTGGCGGCTATCATCTTCGCCCTGAAGATCTGGAGACATTACTTATATGGCACTTCATTCACCATTTATACGGATCACAAAAGCCTCAAGTTTCTATTCACTCAGGCGGAGCTGAACATGAGGCAGAGGAGATGGATGGACCTACTCAAGGACTATGACTGCGAGATTGAGTACCATCCGGGGAAAGCCAATTTGACAGCAGACGCTTTGAGCCGGAAAGTGAGGAGTTCTGCTGAGGACGTCATCCATTTGTCGGCTATGATGACCTCCTATTGCCATCTCGGCTATGATTTTGATTTAGATGCATCACCTGTGTATGTATCGACTTTGCTAGCTGAGCCGGATATCTTTGAGAGTATCAGGAGAGCTCAGAGGTCAGATGCTGAGGTTCAGAGATGGTTGTCTCTATAGTGCATCTTGGTCAGCCGACGAAGTTCAGAGTGGCCGACGACGGATCTTTGAGATTGGGTAACCGCTGGGTAGTTCCGAGTGCGCGGAGTTGCGTAAGGAAATCTTGGAGCGAGCTCACAGTAGCAGACTTAGTATCCACCCAGGCGGGAAGAAGATGTACAGAGATCTGCGTGGTCAGTTTTGGTGGAAGAGAATGAAGTCTGATGTCGTCGCTTTTGTGAAGAGGGTGTCTGATCTGCCAGCAGGTTAAGGCAGAGAGACAGAGACCTGGCGGCGAATTGAGAAGCTTGGAGATACCGAAGTGGAAGTGGGAGCACATTTCCATGGACTTCGTGACTCATTTGCCGAGGAGTGCTTCAGGCTTCGATGCTATTTGGGTGATTGTGGACAGATTGACCAAGGTAGCCCACTTTATCCCCTTATAGCATGACATTTACATTTTTGAGGATGGCGCAGCTGTATGTTAGAGATGTGGTGAGATTGCATGGGATTCCGTTTCTATTGTGTCAGATCGAGATCCGCGATTCACATCTCATTTTTGGGAAGGCCTTCAGTCAGCTTTGGGAACTGAGGTCAGATTGAGCACTGCTTATCATCCTCAGACGGATGGCCAGACCGAGCGCACTATTCAGACGCTCGAGGACATGTTGAGAGCTTGTGTATTGGAGTTGATGCCTCTTGGCAGGATTCAGTGCCTTTGGTAGAGTTTTCGTATAACAATAGCTACCAGGCAAGTATTCAGATGGCTCCGTTTGAAGCTCTTTATGGCAGACGATGTAGATCGCCCTTGTGTTGGGACGATTTGGACAGTAGATCAGTCGGAGGGCCTGAGTTGATCCGGGAAAGAGAAGAGAAGATAAAGACTATTAGGCAGAAAATGAAAGCAGCCCAAGACAGACAGGCAGCTTATGCAAACAAAAGGCGGAGACCGTTAGAGTTTCAGTGGGGGAGATAAGGTCTTTTTGAAGATCTCGCCTTTCAGAGGCGTTGTGCGCGTTTGGGATGCGCGGGGGAAACTGTCTCCGAGGTATGTGGACCGTACGAGATTTTGCAGCGCATTGGCACATTGGCTTACCGACTGGCTTTGCCGCCTTCTTTATCTGGGATACATGATGTGTTTCATGTATCGATGCTGCGAAAGTATGAGCCGGATCCGTCTCACGTGTTACAGCCTTCCGAAGTTCAGTTAGAGTCAGATATATCTTATGTGGAACGGCCTGTTAGAATTCTGGACAGAGCAGACCGTAGACTTCGGAATAAAGTGATACCGATGATCAGGTTCAGTGGGATCGCAGGGGTGTCGAGGAGGCCACGTGGGAGACGGAGCAGCATATGGTGCAGCACTACCCGGAACTATTCTCTGGTATGAGTTATGTTTAGTTTCTGTTGGGGTAAGTGCATGTGATTTCGAGGACGAAATCTTATAAGTAGGGAGTATTGTGACATCCCCGAAATGGTTAAATTGCTATTTGGCTTTAATTGTGTTTACATGATTAATTATGTGGTAATTGATTATGTTGTGGGATATTTACCTTGTGGAAATGCATGGTCATGTGGTTAGGATGACCCGGGGTTGCATTTTAGGGTGCACGTGGTGCATGTTGGGTAAATATTATTGGAGCATGATTATTTGCATTGGGTTAGCAATTAATTGGAAATCATGTGTTTTTGATATTTAGTGCATTTTGAGTAAATGCTTTGAAAAATATCATGTTGGGGTGTTTTATACACCATGGATGAATTTTGGGTATACTTTAATTAAATTAACCCAATCCCCTTTTATCCCCAACCCACTCTTTTAACCTCACTCTTACTTTACCAAATCAAAACCACAAACCCTTCCCTTCTTCAAATTTCGAGCTCAAGCTTGGGGGAAGAGGAACCTTGCAAAAATCTTGATTTGTGGAGCATATTGGGTGATTTGAGATCCCCAAGAGGTATGGGTACCTCATGCTTTAATTTTGTGAAGTTTGTTTGAGTTTGGTTTGATTTTGAAGGGTTTTAAAATGGGGTTTGTTGGGTTGTTGTGGTTTTGGTTAAAGGTTGGATTTATGGTTGTTTTAAGGTGTATTTGATGGTTTGTTGTATTTGAGTTGTTGGTTTGTTGGTTAAGAGTTGGAATGGGTTGGAATGGTTTTGAGATGCAAAAATGGAGGATTTTCGGGTTTACAGGGGATGGCGATCGATCGCCCATTCCAGGCGATCGATCGCGCCCAGGCAGAGTAGGCTTTTCAAGCCTTTGGCGATCGATCGCCACTCTTGGGCGATCGATCGGCGGGTCTGGCGATCGACGCGCCAGGGGGTGGCGATCGATCGCCGAAGGGTGCAATTTTTATTTTTCGGACAGTGGGTATTGGCGATCGATCGCCGTGAGGGGCGGCGATCGATCGCGAAAGCCAAAATATGGTTTTTTTTGGTTATTTTTGTCAAATTTTGGTATTTGGCTATTATTGGCTTCTAATATGGGGTTGTGTGATTGTGTAGAACCATCCCAGGTAGCAACACAACGAGGAATTGAAGCCGGACCAATTCCACTTTTGGAAAGGTACGTAGTGGACGTACGGGCACCCAACGGTAACATGTATTTTATATACTCATTGTTTATGCATTGTGGATGCGGGTATATATGTGGTTTGCATAGTGGATGCATATACATGTTGATTATGCCATATGAGGTATTGCATAGTGGATGCATATACATGGTAATTTATGCATATTGATGTTAGATGCATATTATGATTATTGGATGCACATCCCATGAGTTGTGGTCATCTTTGATGATTTTAATGCTTGCCGCTTTTTGTATTGGTTCCGCCAAATGTGAAGCGAGGGGTGGGAGCGCCGCATGTCACATTTGAGCGTGGTTGTCTATGGGGCGAGGAAAGGATATTTGCCGCTCTCTGTGAAGCGAGGGGGGGAGCGCCGCATGTCCATTGTAGCGAGGTTATCCTATGCCGCCCATATGAATATAAGCGAGGGGCATTAAAATACACTGTGATGGACAGACTAGGGAATGGTGACCAATATGTGGTACAGTTGAAATGGTATATAATGTCATGACATGTTTTGGCCATTAAAAATAATCTGTTGATTATACTCATGAGTTATGGTACAGGGAACAACCAAACGGGAAGCGTTTGAAATGCATGGGAAAACAGGAAGTGTTTTATATTGATTATGCATTTACGCTTTATCTTCATATTGTGTTGAATATGAATGATTATTATTGCTCATGTTTGGGGGTTGTCCTTGTAGGTACCTTTTTGGCATGATAGATGGGCTTGAACGGGGTTGAGACAGTGAGCTTCTCGAGCATCTTTGGTAGATGAAAGGACATGATTCTTTTGTATAGTTCCTACTCTAGGAGTAGCGTAAAACTATAGTGGACACATTCATTGTTGGAATGTAATTAATCCTTTTTGGTAGTCCTTTATTTTGGCATGTAAATGCTTAAGCTCACAAACTCAACTTGTTTATTCTACTTGATCATTTGTCTAGCTCTATTATGCCTTTATTCCGCACTTAAGGATTAGGGTCCTTACAGTTAAAGGAATTATTTTAATTGCCATGCAATGATAAAGTATCATCTGAGCTTCCCGATTGGCTTTTTATTGAAAGCATGTGCCACACATAGTGGTTAATACACTAATTAAGGGTTAAGGGCTTGGGGTCCTTATATGTATTTCATCCGAGCACCAAACAATATACAAAAAGTAAATGAGACCAGATTTTTACGTGGAAAACCCCAAAAGATGGGAAAAAACCACGGGACCTAGTCCGGTATAAATTTCACTATAAACAAGTGTGTGATTTACAGTGTTCTTTACAAGAAATGAGCTAAGAAATGAAAATGGTGAAGGGGGAAGACCTCGCTGCTGCTTGTCTTGAGGAGGAAGGAGACATGCTCTCTTTCCCCCCCAAGAAAGAGGTGTTGGCCTTCCCCATGCCCTCTCAACCCTCCTGCCTACTTTCTCATGGAAAATCTCCCTTTGCTTGGTGAGAGTTATCTGGTATTTATATGAGAATGGAGGAGACAACCTGTAACTACCTACCCAAGGTCTAGGGGGACATTGTCTGATGCTGAAGGTAGGGGTCAGAGTCCTAGTGCTGGGGACCACAGACAACTATTGCACTTTGTACGATTTCTGCAGCTTTAAGATATTATTCGTGTACGGAGATATGTTATGTGCCTCTGATTTATGAGATCATTCCTAAGTGTAGATCTTCCTGGAGGCCGACCTGGGGGTGGCCGAGGTGGAGGTCATCCTCGAGGCCGACCTGGGGTGGCCAAGGTGAAGTCATCCACGCGGCCGAGCTGGAGGTCATCCTCGTGACCGACTGGGGTGGCCAAGGTGGAGAGCATCCGAGGTCGAGCTGAAGGTCATCCTCGTGGCCGACCTGGGGTGGCCAGGGTGGAGATCTTCCCGAGGCCGAGTTGGAGGTCATCCTCGTGGCCGACCTGGGTGGCCAGGGTGGAGATCTTCCTGAGGTCGACCTGGGGGTGGCCATGGTAGAGGTCTCGCCCAAGTCAGGTCTTGCACAGTCCATACTTTTACCAGAGGTAACAGTGGTGCATTTTAAATTGAAGGGAGTATGGATTATGAATTCGAGAAAAGGCTAAATTCCTTCATTTGGGTGAATATGGGTGATGATGTTTGTTATGTTTATTATATGAGGAGTTTAATATGATAGATTCGTAAATGTGAGGTATGAAATGTGAGTTTTTTTATAAATGAAATTTTTTTATACGCATACGACGTCATAAATATAATAGTGTCTTCGAAATGGTTTTGGGGCTCTACACTATATATTTGATGAAATTATTAGCAACATAATAACAATTTTATTATCATCAAAATCAAGATTGCTTATGTTTCCAAAACTGAATATTATTTTTTAAAATATGACGACTTTAAACAATTTGTATACGTGTTTTTTCACAAGGTCATAATTTCTAAAACATTGTTTTGACTATTAGGTTTCAACTGATCCTGTTTAAAGATATATTAGATAGATGAGTGAACAAATAGAATAATATATAATGATTAAAAAATTCAATTATTTCTTTGGAATTCTTTTTAATAATAGTGGATCATAAAGCTGATGAGGTTAGCTGGCCGGATAGTGTTTACTTTAAACAATACAGGCCCACCCACACATATTTGTTCAACACCTTCAAACATTGAAATAAAGGTGAAACACACCGCTCATAATCGTTCCATACGCAAAAGTAAAAGGCCAAAAAAGGAGGAATCAGAAGACACTCCAAGAAAAAAAGGCAGCAGTAGGGAAATAAAGGGAAGAAATCAAGAGATTCCTGTGCAAGAAGCAATGATACAGACTCAGAAAACATAGAAAACCAGCAGTCTCTGATGCAAACCTGGGCAGATTTTGGGACCTTGAGTTTTAATGGCGTTTTGAGTAAAGAAGACGAGGAAATGTCCTTATCTGCGCTGTCTGCTTTCAGGGCGAAAGAGGAGGAGATTGAGAAGAAGAAAAATGGAGGTTAAGGAGAAGGTTCAGGTGCAGTTGGGCAGGATTGAGGAGGAAACTAAGCGTCTGGCGACAATTCGTGAGGTAAGACTTCTGGGTTGTGAAGTTTTTCAAGAAAGTTTTCGTTTTCGATTTTTGCTTTGAATTTGTGTGAACGGATTTGAGTGATTCGTATCTGTTTTTGGACATAAGGGTTTCTTGCGTTTTCTGATTTCACTGTTCTTTGGAAGGAAGCTTGTCTGTTTAATTTTTTGCCTGATTCTTTAATCTTGTCTTATGTTGTGTTCTATAAATTGGTAATTGAGATTTGGAATGAATTGGTAGTATTGTTAGATTGGAATGGCTTGGTATTATTGTTAGTGTGAAGCTTATTTAGCCGATAGATTTTGTAGTATCATACTCCAAACTTCTTGAAATGGCAATAAACTTCTTGGAATGGCTATAAAGTTCTCGTATCCTGAGCCTGGTATTATTCTGATTAGTAGATTAAATTTCAGTTTCAAGTTGTGGTGCTTACTGTTCAAAATACACAGTTTAATCTGGAAAATTTTCAATAAAGTTGCTGTATTAGCAATTATTATAAATTTTATTTTGCATCTGCAGTTAATTACGTGTCAAATTTACTTAATTTAACCAAATATTAATGAATAATCAGGAATTAGATGCTTTTGCGGATCCGATGAGGAAGGGAGTCTCATTGGTTCGTAAAGAAAATCGATGCTGTGAACAAGGAGTTAAAACCACTAGGGCTGTCTTGCCACAGAAGGTGAAGATATTACATCCAGTTTCTGAATTTCGGCTTGTTGATAGTATGATCTTTTTGCCTACAATATGAGGATTCTTGAATTTAATCTGTATTTTCAGGAGAGAGGAATACAAAGAAGCTCTTGAATCTTCAACGAGAAGAACAAAGAGAGAGTGCAACTTATCACAAGATTGATGGAGGTAGGTAAGAACCAAGAACCATTTTAGCTGATTCGGATGACCAATCTTAGAACATAAAATTACACCATTTGAGTTTGAACTTATGTGAAGTTTGAATTTGGTGATAATATATTGCAGCTGGTGAGTGAAAGTGAAAGTTGAGGTTGAAGAAGTTGGAGGAACTGAGCAAGAACATGGAAATGCTATGCTTAACCTAATGACGATGACAACAGCAATGATGACGATGATGCTGTTTACCTTAGGATTAATGTTGAATGTGATGTTTTAAGAAGTTATTTCTATTCATGTTTGGTGTTTGGGGGTTGATTGTTTTTATGATTTTTACATGGTGGGTTGAATTAGCTTTGAATGTAAGGCTTTCTAAGTTTAGGAAGAGGGGTTGGTTTCCGTAAAGCAAGTTTGTAAGTAATATGGTCGCAAACTATGAATACTTCTAATTGTTTGTTTTTTTTTTCATTCTATGTTTATGTGTTGTTTCAGTGTCTGAATCAATGCCAGTAGTGTCATGGAAGCATTTTGGGATGATTTCAATAATATTTTATTCTTTTTCTAATGCTATTGGGCACATTAAAAATATTAAAACAAATTTTTTTTTTTTTTGAAAAAACAAAAATTTCTCATATAAATACCCCATCATTTCTAACCAATAACTTCCAAACATTCATAATCACTCATTTTATCATCCAATATCATCTAATTCCATAAAATTATTTTGTGTAATTTATTATCAATTTGTTATTATCATATTATCATTAGTTTTGTTGAGATAAATTATTTCCAATATTACGATTGCATCATCTTCTTCCACTGGTGGTCGCTGTGATTGTGCTCCTTCAATTCACCTATAGTACAAGAAATTATGATTTTTTTGCCGACTTCGAGAATGTGCACGAGGTGAAGAAGCGAAACACGTTGTAGAATGCCGCAACCCAAAATCGTGTGAGGGCACAGTCCTAATCGTACGTTTTAATATCGCACAATAATGATTATATTGTTAACAGTGGAAGATTGTTCTAGAATTACCAATACCGGGCCTTAAAAAAAAATTCGATAATGTTACATAGTTACTGTTCAGTCAAGGATCAAACGCTATCAAAGGAGCCGTAAGATCAATATGATATGCCCAATGCCCACCCATCTCAATGTATCGTGTAATCTCATATGATGCAGCTCAATATATAATAATCGTTTTTCCAAGCAATATACTGGTCTAGGCAGGTTAATTTCAGCCACTATGATTCTTTCATTCTATTGTATACCTTATTCTGACTGAAATTGTTGGAATTTACCCTAAATATCATTCATTAGATGT